>CM040629.1:1638857-1761334 GCA_022817965.1 Solanum lycopersicoides
TCAAGTTTTTCAAGTTTTAAATTCTGAAGTTAAATCGAATTTCAATGCTATTCAAATTCAGACATAGGGTTTAAAGTTAGATATTGACTCTATGAAATATTTCGTTGATCACTACATCCTTTCTATTCAATATCCTAAGCAAACCTTATAACATTCTATTTTATATGATTTTATTTGGGTAAAGGACAGAAATAACATACTTTTAAGGCAAAATTACCATTTGTCTCTTATAAGTTTATAATTACAAAAATCACTCAAACTGATACAATAATATAAGCGCTGATACATTAACCTGATAAGCTAGATACATTAATCGTTAAGTAAGATACATTACATTTTATACATGATACACTAATCTGATGCGCAAGATACATTAGTCTGATTCGTGAGATACATTAATTTGATGCATTGATACATTAATTAGATGCGTGAAAATGAGAGATTTTGAGAATTTATAAAACTAATAAAGAATAATGGTAATAAGAGAACTTAAAATTGAGATTTCTGTCATTTATATATATATATTTTTAGATATTTGTGGATATATTGTTGGGATGAGATGACCATTCAAGAAAAGGGATTTTGTGTTGTTCTTTGTAGTAATTCTTTTTTCACACATATAGCTTCCTTAAATTAAACCTCTTAATATTCATTTGTAACTTGAGAAGATAAGGTTGAAAAAGAATTTTAGAAATCTATTTTATTTTATATAGAAAAGTCATTTTTCTTAAATTAAAAAATAAATAAATCCATTTCAAAAATATTTTACAAGATATTTAAGCCAACCAATTACCAAAGAAAAACTACCTACCAAACACACCTTAGTGGTAGCATATAGTTGGGTACAACTTTATTAGAATGGCTATTAGACACTCACTTAGCATAACAGTACACAAAAAGTAAGATTAGTAAACCTTTTCAAAGTATTTGATATTCAAAATTCATTGCTTCAATTAATTTAAATTCTAATCCTAGAAAGTTGATTATGCTAGAAAAATTATTGCAAGGAGAATTTTATTCTTAATGTTCAAATACGAGACTTCACTATAACTAGTTATATATACAATAAAATACATAAATAAATATTTAAATTTAATCTCAACTGACAAATACTCTAATTTAATTTGAATAGGCACTTTATGGATACTCAATTTGTCACTACTATTTTATAAGTTAAACACTTAATTTTAATATCTCCAAAAATAATGTGTTATATCAGTATTTAACGTCCAAAAAAAAAGAAGCCAGTGAATTACGCTTTTTCTCTCGCTTCAGCTTGAGATTAGCCACTAGGTAAAGTATCAAGGGACTAGAATCTCATTTTTTTTGTAGTACGAAGGGGGAATTGGCCCAAAATGAGATGGGGTCAAGGAGCTCTTTTGCTCGCTCCTATCTCTAAAGGGGCGTAAGCACTTCACTCGCTAGGGGATGGGATTCATTCACTTGCATTCTTGCTAGCACTACAAAAAGCTTCGGTTCTTAACTACGAATCATGGTCTCTATTTGCGCTTTCCCACCATTATATGGTGTGGCCCACTATACACAATTAAAATGAGTCAGAATGTATATTTGGTTAGCCGTAAAAACTAAGTTAATATATCTAGACGTACCTTTCGAAAAAGTTAAAACTCTTACATCTAATTATTCCACTCATATAGTAATAGTAACAACATAGACCTTTTTATTAGAGGAATATTACACAAAGTGAAAGAGAAAGAGAAAGAGAGAGACTGCATCTAATTCCCTTAGCTTTTGGTCTTTGCCAAAAGAAAGAAAGAAAAAAAGAGGTGTTTTGAAGTGTATTGGGTGAATAATGAAGCTTTAATTTGTTGCTTTCTATGTTCATTCTTCATTTACAAGACTCACTCAACTCTCCAAAACATAACTTTTTTGAAGATTCTCTTCTCTTATTCCCCTTTCTTTTTATCTTTATATAATGTTCGATATTTAGATTATAGTTCTGATTAATCGCAATTCACGTAATATACAGTCTATCAAAGAGAGAGAAAAATTTGCTCTCAAACATGATTTTTTATTTGAAGTTCAAATCAAACTTTAATTAAAAATGAACAAATTATAGTCGTATCTTGCCACTATTTTTAGTGATAACAAGGAGTTTAAGCTCATATTGTTGATGTATAGATTTATTTATTATAATAAATAGGTAAAATTTATAACAAGTCTGATATGATAATGTAACGTGTAAAATAATTTGAGGATTGTAATTTTTTACACTGTCAACGTATATCTATTTTTTTTTTTAAAAAAAAGGTTAATTTGTCTATCCTATGCATGGGATTCTCCAAGTGACACGTTTTTTGGATTATATTCCCATAATATATGGTCCTTCTGAATATCCCTTTTGTCTGGAAGTCCAATTTTTAGAATGTTCTATCCCCCCCACCCCACCCCACCCCACCCCCACAAAATTATAAATTGGAAAACCCCACCATAGATTAATTTTTATGTAATATAATGCTATACTATATAATTGTGAAAAATGGACTCCGCTATATATGTATATGTTGTGTAAATATTGAAAATTTATGGTCCCTCGTAATATCTGATTAAATATATTTAATTTTTAATTAATCAAAAATAAATACTTAATATAAAAAGCCACCAATAATGATTTTCTACATTATTAATGTCAAGAAATTAAACGAATTTGTTTATTCAACTTTCTATTGTTAAAAATTTTAAGTTAACAAAAAAAATGTTTTTCCTTTTAGAAATAATGACGTATATCAACAAAAGAAATATTCTAGTTAAAATATACTTTTATTTGTCAAAAAGTCATACACTTACAGACCATAAATATTCAATTTAAGACAAGCTAAGTACTTTTTTTATTTATATATACTTGATAGAATAAGCAAAAACTATAATTATTAAAAAGATTAACGTTTCTATGTATCATTGGGCAATATTAAAGTGCTTGATTAAAGATTAAAGAAAGCCTATATGGAATATCTTTTTCCTAAAAAAAGAATGACAAGCACGTATGTATTTATTCCCCGTGTTTTAATTTATTCATCTTAATTTAACTCGATATAGAGTTTAGTATATTTTTTTTTAAATTTATGATTTTAAATGAAAAAATATATATAATATACTAAAATAATTTTTGAATTTTGTAATTTTAAATATATTATGTAGAATGTTAAGCGTAACGAGTAGGGGTATGTATTGATAGTACTTTTTTTTTTAAAAAAAAATACATATTAAAAGAAATAAGACAAGCAAATTAAAATAGAATTTTTTTTATTTATATTAGAAAAAAAATTAAAGCACATCCTTCCAATTATTTTCCAAAATATTCCTTTCTATCAACTTTTGGTTGGCTTTATATTTTTTCTTGCATGCATTATATGCTCACATGAAAATGCATGTTATGATTTCTGGCACGTAAAGTATTAAATACTTATACCCAACTTATATACCTTTTTTATTTTAAAAACTCATTCCAATAATTTATTTGAGTTTACGTTTTATACCTCGATAATATGAAAAAATAATTGAACTTTCTTTTGTATTTCATTATTATAAGATGTTAAAGAAAAAAGATCTTAGTAATAAAAACACGCGAATAATAGTCAATTTTACATTTGATAAAAGATATATCAAATATATTTACATTATCCGTGTATAACTTAAATATATTTTCTAATTGAACTTTCTTTTGTATTTCATTATAAGATGTCAAGGAAAAAGATCTTACTAGTAAAAACACGCGAATATATAATAGCCAATTTTCAGTCGATCTTCCTCGAAAATTCATCTCAAATATTCAAATATTTTTAATAATTATATCATTGTAAATAATGGTAAATTAAGACGATGAAATAAGTTGATTGAGATTTCGCTGTCCTTAATTAATTAACGAGATATTTCAGGTCTAAATCTTAAAAATGAAAAATATTTTGTTGGGAGAGTCGACCACCACCTGATTTAAGTCCAACAACGGGTGGATTCGGATTAATCAAGTTCTCATACAGATATCATACATTGAGTGGGAAAAAAAGAGAGGATTAGTGGTGTATATATATGATGCTAAAGTATACTTTTGAAGGAAATATAAAAGTTTACTTTGGTGGTAGAGATTCGTTTATATATTTTCAAATATATATACGTACTTAATAGTACTTTAATTAGTGTGATCTCCTACTTATAAAAATTAATGGATATTCCTCAAGAAAATTTATAATACTCATTAGCAAGATATACTAATTGCATACTTATTAATCTTCCTAACCAAGATTAGGCATGGGATATGCAAGTCAAGGAAAACTTAATCTACTATTATAATCAAAATAAACAAATCATGCATGATGGAAACATAATTATGTTCTCAAAAGGCCTAGCAAATTATTTTAAAATGTATAATGAATAAAATAAGGGAAAAGGGAAAAAATTCTCTAATTCAAGAGAAATATAAATCACCTAGATGAAATAGCACAAAATTAAAAAAAATGGACTAAGAGAATAATAGTGTTAGTAAATTTGTGGGATTAATTTTGAGAGTAAAAAGAAGAAGGGTAAATTAGGAGGGTATTTGTGTCAATTAATCTTTAATTTTTGCTCTTCAAGGTAAATAAATTTTTCGCAGGTCATAGATTTATATTTTCACATCATAGCATTCCACAAGTTAGGCTCCATATCGTTAAAGTTGTCCCGCTAGACATAAGTTTTATTTGAAGGGCAAATATCAGAATCGAAGTCAGGATTTGAAGCTTATTATGGATTCAAGATTTTAATCATTTTAAGCTGTTGGGTTCTTATGTATATATTCAATGAAATTTTAAAAAGATAAATATGTATTTTGAATCAAAGCTACAGACGGTTTCAACTTAATTCGTAGCCAACGCTCTTCCTCTACTTTTGATAAAATTGAAAGACCAACTCATCTAAAGAACGTAACAAATAACAATATAATTAAACGTTACATCTTACTGAATTTGAACACGTGAAATACATTAATTTTAATATCCCAAAGCTCTCTGAATGGTAAAAACAATTTGGAATAATATTGGGGCAAATTTGGATATTTTCAATATCCCTATTCTGTCTTATCCAATATATACCCCAACTATAGTACCCAAATCAATTTGAATATTTGTTATCAATAATTCAAAATTCTATTATTCAATCCTATCCTAAGCTTATAAAGTGATATAAAAATACAAATTAAAGGTTGATATTTAACTCTATATTTTGCATTATAATGAAATATTATTCTCTTCTTTTAAGGCTTTGTGAAAAGTGAATGAAATGTACATTTACGGCTTGTAAGGCCTTCTTTAAGAATCTTTTAATTGGCAAAGTATTCAAATAATGAATAAAACTGATTATTCTATTAAATCCCATAAAAATCCATTTTGGATAATTAGATTCTTTGATTTTTTTTTAATTATTTCCCATTTCTCAAAACAATAAAAGTTTTATTAATTACCTCAATCATTGATGTCTTTTCTAACAAATTTGTGATCTACAATAATTTTTTGGCCACTATACTAATATCCTCTTCGATATCAAGTGAATTCAACCATCTATATAAAATAGAAAAAAAATATATTTTGTTACATTTACACGATATGATTTTCTAACGAATTTTATGGTCTACGATCTTATGAAGTCAAACTCTTGTCAAAATCAATGTAGAATGAAGGATACGATCTTGCTAATCTTGTGTGGACTTTGTCAATTTAGGGGTCCCTTCTCAAGATATACGTAGTTAGTATTCAAAATTCTATTTTGGCTTTGACTTCTTTTTAATATTTTTTAGTAAGTATTTTATTTATTTTTGCATAAAAAAGAATATATATGCAATAAGCATCCAAAGCATGAGAAATTAAGTGGAGAATGGAATTAGAATCACTTTGGTCGGCCTCTTAGCAAAAGATGTACTTAGAGTATTGTTGAAGATTGGAAATCAATTGGCCAATTAAAAGTAATTTTACAAAAATAAAAAATAATTCATATATATATATATATATATATATATATAAGTGTATATAATATCCTTTTATGAGGTTATTCCAAATTCATGTTTAATCTTTAGTAGTAGTGTCTAGTGCCTTAATATGTATACGAAATTTGAAAAAAAAATCGATTTGGGAGGGGGAGGGTGTAATAAGATCTTAATATGTTTAATTATGATGTATCTTTTAAATTACGATCTAGAGAGGTACTTGTATATTATTCCTATTTTATATAAAGATGTATGTCATATTTTTATTAATATCGCATACAGATAAACTTTTACTGTGATGTCCCACTATAATAACTCCCAATGTCATAATCCCTCTTTTCTATTTGCTTTGATTTTTATTCACTCTACTTTCATGAGATGACATGAGTCATGACTTACACAAATTAGTAAAGGTTGACTTGAATGGTGTACATAGTATTATATGTTTGTTGTCACTAAAAGTTAGGATTCTTAGCAAATAGTTGTCGCCAGTAATAAAAAAGTCGCCTAAAAGTAAGTATTAACGGCAATTATTGAACGGTGTACATTATACTTGGTTCATTCGAGGTGTGTAAGCTTTCATAGTGTTGGATCTGTTCGCTCTCACGCCAATTATGTGATTTTCATTCATAAATTTGTTCTTGAACTTGACGTATTGGGCTCTTGAGAAGTTCTTGAGGTTTTAGCTTCATATCTTAACAATAAAGTCTTGTTGAGTTCTTGAGAAGTTCTTGAGGTTTTAGCTTCATTCCTTAACAATAAAGTCTTGTTGAGTTCTTGAGATGATGATTTTACGAATGAGTGTTGTTCTTGATAGAATTTGAGTGGTTTTTTTATTATTATTTGTGTTGAGTTTATGGATCTAAACGAGTTTGGGCTTGGATTGGATCAAGAAAATTAGTCAAAATTCTAGGAGGGGCATGGGGCGGCGGACCACTATAGCGCATAACTACTGCCTAGCGCTGTGCGCCACTTACTGTGCCCCAAACACTGGTCAGTAGCTAGGTCTGGCGCCCCGCGCCACTCAGTGCGCCTGGGTCGCTAGGTCCCTTACCCTTCTGTCCTTTTTTTCGCGTGTGTTCCCTCAAATCATACCTATATTCTCCACTCCTTGATATCCACACTTAAAATCTTCATTAATTCTTGAGAGATCATGCATATCTTCAACACATCACTTCATTTACATTTCACATTAAAGTAAAGTTAAGATTAAAGTTCGAGAAAACCTTTTTGAGTTATTTTGAGAAGTCTTGTACAAACTTCTAGAACTTGAATTAAGACATGAGTAAATGAGTATGCGAATGAGGAGAGTTGTCTTTGCATGTTTCGAAATGAATATAAGGGAAGTAGGTATTCCCAAGTGTAAGCACTTTTACATTTAAAACTAGAGGAAACCTTGATTTTTAAACGAGTATATGAGGAATTAGGAGCATTATCTGTTTTAAGAGAAACTTTTGAGTAAAAATCTCAAGTTGAGGATGAGTTATATATATATATATATATATATATATATATATATATATATATATATATATATATATATATATATATATATATATATATATATATATATATATTATTGAGAGTAGTATTAAACATCGATATTGGGATGAGTTCAGACAACTTACATTCCTCAGAAATCATGTAGCTGACATGGATAATGGATCATAATTTTATATGATTCCTTATTGCTTTTAAGTATTATTTTAGTGGATCCACTTAGTTAAGGAGTTCTACACCCCGACAAGCTATAGGATAATTGGCAGCATGAGCGATATATTGTATCATCATGTAGCTCATAATAGTGGTTGTCAGTTAGAAAATCTCTCAAGTAAGATTAAATAGTGTATTTATTATATTTTTATACATACTAATTTATTATTTACTGTTTTCCCTTTAAAAACCTTATATATTGCATTTTTTTATCATTACTCTCCTAGTGCGTTGAGTTGAGACGAAATTAGTAGGTCTTCCCTTCATATTAGTTCAGTACTCCACGTACATGCTCATACATTCATGTGTATAAGTCATTAACAGGTATTTCATTGATCACATTGCATTGCAGTTAGCTTCGGTGAGCTTTTTTACATTTTGAGAGTTCCACATTTAGATTTTAGGTATTGTTAGGATGTGTAGATCTTGTCCCGACTTTCATAGTAGTATTGTAGAGGCTTCATAGACACTAGCAATTGAAAAGTCTTTTCCTATTTCCCTTATTGATGTTTTAAAGACTTTGAGTTCAAATTATGTTCATTTGAGTATTTCAGATAGTTTTGAGTTAAACCATTTTTATTAATGAGACATTATGAGTTGAGTTTTGCATTAAAGTTTCCTATATGATTGAGTAAAACTCCCGCTGTGTATTGAGTAAGACTAATAAAACCTTTATTGGCAACTATAATTGCCGCTAAAATATAAAATGTCGCCAATAAAACTATATTAGGTGCAACAATAATCGCCGCTAAAAGTGCCAAAATGTCGCCACTAAAATGCACTTTTAGTGGCAACTATAGTCGCCGCTAAAAATGTAAAATGTCGACACCAAAAGGCAGTATTAGTGGCAACAATAATCGCCGCTAAAAGTATAAAATGCCGCCACTAAAAGGCAGTATTAGTGGCAACAATAATCGCCGCTAAAAGTGTAAAATGTCGCCACTAAAAACAGTATTAGTGGCAACTACAATCGCTGCTAAAAGTGCAAAAATGTCGCCACTAAAACGCTCGCTAAAAGTGTAAAATGTGGCTACTAAAAACAGTATTAGTAGCAACTATAATCGCTGCTAAAAGTGCAAAAATGTCGCCACTAAAACGCACTTTAGTGGCAACTATAGTCGCCGCTAAAAGTATAAAATGTCGCCACTAAAGAAGTATTAGTGGCAACTATAATCGCTGCTAAAAGTGCAAAAATGTCGCCACTAAAAGGCAGTTTTAGAGGCAACAATAATCGCCGCTAATAGTATAAAACGTCGCCACTAAAACGCTCTTTTAGTGGCAACTAAAGTCGCCGCTAAAAGTGTAAAATGTCGTCACTAAATGTTCTTTTAGTGGCAACTAAAGTCGCCGCTAATAGTATAAAATGTCGCCACTAAAACTTATTAGTGGCAACTATAATCGCCGCTAAAAGGGCAAAAATGTCGCCACTAAAATGTACTTTTGGTGGCAACTATAATCGCCGCTAACAGTATAAAATGTCGCCACTAAAAAAGTATTAGTGGCAACTATAATCGCTGCTAAAAGTGCAAAAATGTCGCCACTAAAAGGCAGTTTTGGCAACAATAATCGCCGCTAATAGTATAAAATGTCGCCACTAAAACTGTATTAGTGGCAACTATAATCGCTGCTAAAAGGGCAAAAATGTCGCCACTAAAATGTACTTTTGGTGGCAACTATAATCGCCGCTAAAAGTATAAAACGTCGCCACTAAAACGCTCTTTTAGTGGCAACTAAAGTCGCCGCTAAAAGTGTAAAATGTCGTCACTAAATGTTCTTTTAGTGGCAACTATAATCGTCGTTAAAAGTGTAAAATGTCGCCACTAAAAGGCAGTTTTAGTGGCAACTATTATCGCCGCTAAAAGTGTAAAATGTCGCCACTAAAAGGCTTTTTCTGGCAACTACAGTCGCCGCCTAAAGTGTAAAATATTGCCACTAAAAGTGTTAAATGTCGCCACTAATCTTGATCATCATTGCCGCTTTCCAAGGATGCTATAGCAGGAGCATATACTCATAATCTCCATTGTCATCCCCATCTCTCTTTAAACATGCTGCTGGAGCATAGTCATAATCACCATCATCATCTCTATCTAAACACAACCTAGAAAATCTTGAAAATTCCAGACATTCTATATATTTCTTATTAAAATATTGTACCTCTAGCTTTTGAAAAGATGTGAAGATTTATGATATTTTTGTTTGTGTGTATGATTTTGGTGTAGAAACCATTTATGGTTACTTATATAAAGGAAAGAGACAACTATTAGACTTGTTTGGACACGTTAGGAAGTATGTTATGTTACCTCAAGAATGTGCACAATGATGATTTTACATGTCATATGTTATTGTATGTGATGACTAAAATGAGTGCTAAAATGGCTACATATTCACTATGTTTATACAAATTCAGGATTCAAAGATAACAACAACAATCATCAAAGACAAATACACATTACTTAAAATCTTGGATAATGAAGTTTACTATCAAGTATATGCAAATGTTAGAAATTTATGTCCACCTTTTTTCATGTCAAATAAAGCTGAACTATTTGCGGTGTTTGGTTTAACTCTCATGATATTTAAAAAATAGTCATTTAGATATTCAAATATTTACTATAATGACTTAACGGGAAACAACCTCTTTGTTCTGCAAAAATAGGAGTAAGACATACATACATCGTATTCTCTTCAGACTCTACTTATGAAATTACATCGATTATATTGTTTATTGTTGTAGTTGTTGTGATTGGCATGGGTATTGCTTGTGAATTTTGTTAACTTTAATTCTTATTTATAATATATAGACTCATATATACCACTTGAAGTTTGACTTCGTCTAGACATTAGATTAATTATATGAAATATTAATTTTTGTTGATTGCTTAAGTTGAACAATTTAGCTATGTAGATTTAGACTAGTTTTTGAATTTATTTAGCTTCATATTTTTAGTTTATTCCTAAAGCTTTGTACTGTCATAATTAATTTGATTTCATATGATGTGTGCTAAAAATTTTATTTAAAAAAAGTATTTAACTGTTTTTTTTTATATAATAAACTAATAGAGCAATGCATGCTATTGATTAATATATATAAAAAAACTATTTTAATAGTTTCCTAATTATTATAATATATGATGTCACCAATTAGTATGAAACACTACATGTTACACGATAACATCATCAAGTGAGAGCAGCAGGAGCATAATTATGGTCTCCATCATCGTCACCTTTCAAAGAGGTCGTAGGAGTATAATTAGTCTCTACCTATATAGTTGTTATCTCCTTCGATGCATCGTTATAGTCTCCATCATCATCGTCGCCGCCTCTTTTTAAGTATGTTGTTGGAGCATAGTCATGCCCGTCATCGTCATCGTTATCATCATCTTCATATGAACACGACTTATATTCCTTGGACGACTTTCCAAAAATGATACCGCACCCATGTCGAATTCTCCATAAATACACTACTTTTGAAGATTTTGACATATTTCTAATAACAATTCTGAAGAATCTAAACAACATAAAATACGACTTTTATTTATGGAATTCAATAATGTTGAAATTGCTAGATATTCTATATGTATCTTCTTATTAGTAGACAATAGAAATATTAAATATGATATTTGATACTGTATGATCTCTTTTGACAAGATATGATTGAAAAAAATCATCATATTATGCTTATATATAAAGGAAAAATAGGCAAAGTGTAGACACGTTAAGAAGTGTGTTATGTTACTTGAGGAATGTGCAAAGCCATAATTGTAAATTTACTTTACACCTTATATTATAATAATATATATGATAATATGTGGAAATGAGAATCTTAAGTTGTGAATATGCCACTCTCTATTTTGATTTCTATCGATTTTACGAAGTCAGAATCGAATTTATCTATTGATTTTTTAGTCACTTTGTGAAAATTAAGAACAAATATGTGCCCAATCATAATGAAAAATTGTATATTTAAATAAAACATAAAAGATATACTAGAAGTGAAAGTATAACGAAAGTTTATTTAAACTATTTTTCGATCTCACAAGAATATATATTTATTTATTTTTGGTAACTTATATCTTTGATTTGCTAAAATAAAAATTATTTTAATAAGTACAATAATTAAAATAGATAGTAAGTAGTGCAATACACTTCAAGATTTTCTATAATAATCGATATAAATATCAGACACCGATAAAAAAAAAAATTAAAAAAATATGTTAGCTCCAAGAAAATCCCAACCATTACTTTCTATGGCCAATATTTATGACACGAAAACCAAAACATATCCTTTTAAAAACATAAAAATACAGAACAATACTAAAAAAAAAAAATTTAAAAAATGTCCACCTCACAACTTTCCGACCTGATTTTCCGGCCATCACTTCACCGGCGACCCATTTTCCGGCAATGTCACCCTACTTCAGTTTTCTTCACTTCCCCCAAAAAAACCAAAACAAAAACTCTAAAATCTCAAAAAAAATTCAAAATTTATCAAAGTTTAGTTGATAAACAGAGTCCAGTAAAAAACCCAACAGTTGATATGAATAAATTAGTTGAATTTTTATATGAAGATTTGCCTCATTTATTTGATGATCAAGGAATTAATCGTATGGCTTATGATGATTATGTCAAATTTAGAGATCCAATTACTAAACATGATTCAATTGATGGCTATTTGTTTAATATTTCCATGTTGAAACAATTGTTTAGGCCTAATTTTCAACTTCATTGGGCTAAACAGGTTAGCATTTACTCGTTTCGTTTCAATTTATTTGACTTACTTTTTTTATTTTTAGTCTGTTTTGAAAAAGAATATAAATTTTATATCTGACATACATTTACTTTCTTAAACTTCGTGTCAAATCAAAATCTGATAATAAATTGAAATGTAAGAAGTATATGTGAATTGGTTATGAGTTTAACTTCATAAAATTGTATGTTTGCACTTCAAATGGGGTTGTTTTTAATTTTTGTCCTTTAGAAATCGAACTTATATCTATTAAAGTCATGTACGAATATAACTTATGGGATATTATCATACCATTAGTATCTTGGAAAATTGGTTACGAGTTTAACTTGTATATGTTGACAACGCGTACTATTCTTTTTATGAGCTCAAATAATTATAAGTAATAGTCTATAAAAAGTAGTTAGAAAAATGTGTTATGAGTTTAACTTTTGTACAATGACAGTGTGCAAAATTTACTCTAATAGCGTAGATAACTACAAGTAAAGGTTCATAAAAAGTGGTATTAGTATATTGGAATGTAGCAATTGCTGCTAAATATGTATTTTTAACAGCAATCAACACTCTCTGTATATGTTCCTAAAGGCTTTAGCGACATTGGATCTAATGACACTTAACTAATGTCAGTAATGACTTTAGCCCTCTTTATTAATGTGTCTATTTATTGCCGCTAAAAGTTATTTTTATTATAGTGTCGGCTCAAATAACTATAGGAAAGCGAACATTAAAAGTGGTATTAGTATGTTGGAGAATTGGTTAGTGGATGTTGAACGCCTTTTGATTTCTTCATGTGTTTACTTCTTCATATTTTGAACCTGTTGGTGGAAATTCGGGTTCCGACTCTGCTAAGGTGTATAATGCATTGATTATGAACGTGAACTTTTTGAGTGATTGAGTTTGTTGTAGACAGGGCCCTATGAAATAACTACAAGATGGACTATGGTTATGAAGTTCATGCTTCTTCCATGGAAACCTGAATTAGTCTTCACTGGCACTTCCGTTATGGGCGTTAATCCAAAAACGAACAAGTTTAACAGCCACGTGGTTTGATTCTTCGCTCTTCCTCGTTGCAAATTCATCAAATAATTAGATCACCTTGTTGATTAGTTACCGATTCCTGTTGAAATATGTAGGACTACTGGGATTCGATTCAGAATAATGATTATTTTTCTCTAGAAGGTTTGCTCGAGGTCATAAAACAGGTGTGTATCAAATGCTTTCAAGCAATATATGTTGCTCGGACTCTCCAAAAATGTATGTCACCCGTATTAGATCCTCAAAAATGTGCACTACTTCGGAGGATCAGACACGTAGTACCTTTCGCCATTTTTGAGGAGTCAGAGCAACATAGCTGTCCGGACGTTATTTAAATTTGAGTTGTAATTTTCGAGCAGTTAAGAATTTACAAGACCCCCGACTTGGGAACGCCCAGCTATCAAATACTAAGAAGAACAGCAGCTTATGAGGTTCGTAGTATTTATATTATAGCATCGTACTTCAAGCTAAGAACTAGTTTTTTACTTGTATCTTTGAACGGTTTCTGCTACTTTTAGCCTATGTTGCTCGGATCCTCCAAAGTAGTAATGAACGATTGCATTAGAGTTTTAAGATTATGTAATGTTCTAAAACTTTACGTTGTGAAATGCTCGTAATTATCATTTGTGTAATACAGGTAAGGGAGTATGATCCTTTCATAGTTGTAGAAACAGAAGGCGACAATCTCGCAGGAAATAGAGGTTTCAATGATGTTGCCGGGTGAGATAAAACGACTCCTCTTTCTTCCTTTTCTTTTGGTATCTTTTATGGTGTTTTGTGTTTCAGATTTTGAAGATCGTTGACTCCTCTAAATATAGGTATATATTTGGAAAGAATGCTACAACGGAGAAGATACCGATGACTACTCCTGTCTTCACTCAGGCTTTTGATGCTGAAAACTCTAAAGTGTCGATCCAAATAGTTCTTCCATCGGATAAATCTTTGAGCAGGTAACACGTTTTCTTAGTTAAAATAAACGAAAAACATAAACATCTCACACGGGAGTGAAAATAGTGAGTAATCTTTGTCCTAACGTAGAACATGCATCTGTAAGCAGAGAGACGGATCTAGACTTTTAACTCTTGTCACTTCAACTTTAAGATTCTTAGCATTGATCTCACTGTACTTTTGAGAATACGAGTTGATATTTCAACTTTTGTTGAAACGTATAGATACTATGTCATAAGCCTCGTCCGCGTCTGCTATAAAGATTTGAACTTTACTTGTTTTCTTTGTCAAACAGAACAATTGTGAAATTAAAGTTTTATTTTGAATAGCTTACCAGCTCCAAGTAAAGAAGGTATTAGCTTAAGGAAAACGGAAGGAGGCATCGCTGCTGCAATAAAGTTTAGTGGCAAACCAACAGATGATGTTGTTCGAGAAAAGGAGAAACAACTCCGATCTAGTCTTCTGAGAGACGGTCTCAAGCCTCGATCTGGTTGTATGCTCGCTCGCTACAATGATCCTGGTCGCACGTGGAAATTTATAATGGTATGTTCTATGTTCTGAATGATTGTTTGTTTCATTTCATCCCTTATTAAGTTCCTCTTTTGCTTTATTTAGTTCTTTGTATTTCCGGATCCTATTATCAGTCCCTTAGATACGAACTATGATCCTCACGAGCTCTTTAGAATGCTATTAGAGAATTTTTACATGATGTTTCCATCTGAATTTAAGATGCATAAACATGAACATGCCCTGTAATCCCGGAGGATTAGAGCTACATTGACTTCCGATGATCTCTTTCCAAAATTCGCAAATTGGCTGATATATGATCAACTAGTTTGAGATTGAGACGGTGATTGATCGACTCATAAGATTTGTATGACATTATATTATGTTTAGGAGATTATATCTATTGCTAGTATTCTCATTTGATGAAAGGTTTGAAATTTATTCAGAGGTAGCTGATCTATAGCCTAACTTACGAGTTCACCGGGATCAAGAAATTCACTAAATATCTATAAATATCTGATTGTAACCTAGTTATTATTGTATATCAACTTGATGTCGATGTAGGAACCCATAAACTTCGAATATTGAATTCATTTTGTCACTTTTTAAGGTTACTTTTTGTCTGAATATATTTTTGTTTGTTTGGACTTGTAGAGGAATGAAGTTCTTATATGGCTTGAAGACTTCAAGCTGGATTGAATCTTAGCTATTTTTTTGGTGTTCATATATTGGTTCCCAATCTCAAAATTGTTGAGAGTTTGATGAGTGAAAGACAAGACATTCACAAGTTTGATGATATGGTTTGTACCTATTTTGGTAATGTGTCGTTGTATCGAGGGTCTACTAGAAACAACATCTCTACCCCACGATGGTAGAGGTATGGTTTGTGTATGTCTTATCCTCCTCAGACCGCAGTTGTGAGATTATACGGGGTATATTGTTGAAAATGTGGTTTGTACATAGCAATGATTATGCTTGTGTTGAACTCAATTAACACTCAAGATTTATATTGTTCTTTGCACCAAATTATGCTACTTTTTATTTTATTTAGTGGTGTATGGGTTGATTTGCGTGTATCTTGGCTATTCCACCATATATATATGTTACCTCTCACTTGTACATGCGTGTTTCAATTGCTAACTTAATCAAAACGATAAGTCTAACATGTTATAATAGGTTAAACTATTAAGATCATGTGAAATCTTTAAATTTTTAAATTATTAGTGTATATAATTTAAATGTGTCATGTTATAGTGACATATTTTCCTTTTCTTTTAAAGTAAATATTGAACCACTTAGGTAATTACCTTGAATTGACTTTTTTATTTATTTAAAGTTTTGTGGGTTTAGTGGAATCCTTTATTTTCTAACTCCTTTTTTTATATATATATACAAATATTTATTTAAACCTACTGACTCTAGATTATAGATTCGCGTTGTCAAAGTACAAAAATGCCCTACATAAGGTTGTATTATCCATTTAAATTAACGACATTCCATATTTTTTTAAAATATTTATTTAGTTTTAATCTAACCATTAAACTCTCACAACCCCATATTTGTAACAAAAATTATTCAATGGATAACATAATTTTACACTAATTGTTTACCTTGTTGTTATGGTGTAAACTCTCTCTCTTTTGATTCTCTAGAGGGGATTGAAGTGATTTTGGGTGTTATATACTCTTTGTCTAAAAACTCTTCGCGTTTCTTATCGACCATTTAGAGGTTAGTTTTTTTCTTGGAATTTTTTTAATTTGGTGTTTCTGAATTTTAATGTAATGTTTATATATTTATGAAATATTTTATTGTTGATCATACATAATGGTGATTGGATTTTCCTTAATTGGCATTGATACAAATTATTTCCAACATTTCTTGAATCCTGTATTTTCTTTTCAAACCTAATTTGATATGTTTTACTTGAACCAAAAATCTATCGTAAATATCCTCTCTACCCAATAAAAGGTCGGATTAACGTCTGTGTCTACACTAGATCGACCGGTTAACCCCTGTAATTGACCCCTAAGCTCGAAGGAATCGGAAATTATTGTATCGTTTCTAAAACGGCACTCTCCCTTCCAAACAACTCAACTTATGAAATTATACTGGATATGTTATTGTTTGGTACCGATACAAGTGATGCACCTCTTTTTTATTTCATTCTAATGCTCTAAATCAAGAAATAACAAGATTATGATGGATCTTATCTCCTTGTTCAGAATTTGGAATAAGATTAACTATTTGTATAAAATCAACGTAAATTTGAATAAAACACATCTCAACTATCTCTTTTTCATGTACGTAGAGATTGATAAAATGTCGAAAGACACATGTCTTATCCTTCAAAAGTAATGATGTACTTTTAAGGATCTGACACGATTACTGCACTAATTTCGGAGAAACCGAGCAAACATAGTTTACCATCTATGTAATAAGCTAACTAATATAAAATTGACATCACTTGTCAATTATCATTATAGTGAATCTGCTTACGGAAAATCCTGTATACGCCACTGACTTAAACTCGTGTCTAATGTTTTTGAACAGGGTGAAAAATGACAGAAGCAAAAGAAGCAACTACACCTTTAATGCCACCTTCATCAAACAAGTTGCCAGATTACAACAAATCAGTTAAGTTGAAATATGTAAAACTTGGTTACCATTACCTCATTACTCATGGAATGTATCTGTTATTAACTCCTCTAGTAGCTGTGGTTGCTGCTCACATGTCAACAATTACTCCTCAAGATCTTTCTGAATTATGGGACAATCTTCAATACAATCTCATATCTGTAATTTCATGTTCAACACTAATAGTAATCGTATTAACGGTCTACCTAGTAACACGTCCTCGTCCTGTATACCTTCTGGACTTTAACTGTTACAAGCCTAGTGAAGCATTTAAGTGCACAATGCAGACTTTCATGGATCAGTCTAAGCTTACTGGTGCATTTTCTGAGGAGAATCTTGATTTCCAACGGAGGATTTTACAACGATCAGGGCTAGGAGACAACACGTATTTCCCTGAGGCTTTGCTCAACATACCACCAAATCCGTCTTTGAAACAAGCTAGGAAAGAGGCAGAGACGGTTATGTTTGGTGCTATTGATGGTTTATTGGCTAAAACGAACATGAAAACGAAGAACATTGGGATATTGATTGTGAATTGCAGTTTGTTTAATCCAACTCCGTCTTTGTCTGCAATGATTATAAATCATTATAAGCTTAGAGGGAACATAGCTAGTTATAATTTAGGCGGAATGGGGTGTAGTGCAGGGGTAGTTTCTATCGATCTTGCTAAAAAGTTACTTCAAGTGCATCCAGGTACATATGCTTTGGTTGTTAGTACGGAGAATATAACACTCAATTGGTATCTTGGAAATGACAGATCAAAATTAGTGTCGAATTGCTTGTTCAGAATGGGAGGTGCAGCTATACTTCTTTCAAATAAATGGACAGAGAGGAGGAGATCGAAATATCAACTATTGCATGCTGTTCGTACAAATAAAGGGGCAGACGACAAGTGTTTTGCTTCCGTTACACAAGAGGAGGATGCTAATGGGAAACTAGGTGTTTCTTTGTCGAAAGAACTCATGGCAGTGGCTGGAGATGCTTTAAAAACCAACATTACTACTCTTGGACCTCTTGTGTTACCGATATCAGAACAATTGCTTTTCTTTGCTACACTCGTTGGTAAGAAACTTTTTAAGATGAAACTGAAGCCTTATATTCCTGATTTCAAACTAGCATTCGAGCATTTCTGTATTCATGCTGGTGGAAGAGCTGTTTTAGATGAAATAGAGAAGAATTTGCATCTTACTGAAAGGCACCTCGAGCCATCAAGAATGACATTGTATCGTTTTGGAAACACTTCGAGTAGCTCTTTATGGTACGAGCTAGCTTATACGGAAGCTAAAGGAAGAGTGAAGAGAGGTGACAGAGTGTGGCAAATAGGATTTGGTTCAGGATTCAAGTGTAATAGTGCTGTATGGAAGGCTTTGAGGACTATAAAGCCAGTAAAGGAAGTGAATCCATGGATGGATGAGATAGATAAGTTTCCCGTAGACGTTCCAAGGGTAGCAAATTTTTAAATACTTATTGTCGATCAGTAAGCAGAGACAGAGACGAATCCAGGATTTGAAGGTAGTTGGTACACTTATATAGACATGGTAAAAGACAATTAGTTAGTTGTCTATAAGAGAGTTTTGTTGTCTTTTGGATGTTACCAATTGTTTTAGAATTCAATCAACTATTTTTGAAACCTTATTAGGTTGTGAGTTTTGATTAAAGCTTCTAATCTTTGATAGATTTATTATTTGAAGGATTGTCACTTTTTTAATATTGTTACAAATTTTTTGACAAATGTATCATGGTAGGAACTATGAAAGTTTGAAGCAAAATGTCCTAATTTTTGTTTGTTATTATTGATGTTTAAACTCGTTAGCACACATATTATTCAACGAATTGGGATAATATATAACTGTCCACACTCGTGGATGTTGAAAAGATTAGTATCGATCATGATAATATTCACATTTCACTTTCGTTTATTCAGTTAGTCAACAATATTTTTAACAAATTCTATAATGAATTTTACCCATCCAATTCTACCAAATAGTCTGACAAACCGTGTCACATTAAATGTATAGTATATGAGCAAACGACCATGTTTAAGAATACGGGTTATGCCAACAAAGCAATGCTATATCGCATTAAAAATACTAGAATATCAGGGTTATGGCAACAAAACAATCAAACACCAAAACAAACTATTTAAAGTTTTGCAAAAAGAATTTTTCTTCAAAAACGAAGTATTTGTTGATGAGTTGATTTGTGAATGTGCAGTATTACACCTCTTTTAGCTATAGTTCCCTTGATTATGGATACGTTTCACCTTCAAATGCTTGCTTGCATTTTCACCCAGTTACCATACCTCCCCAAAGATTCAAAGCCAAAATTTAGAAAACATGAATTATTATTATTATTATTTGATAAATATTTATATATATATATTAATTATAATTTGATAATTATTTTTGTTTCAATTGACAATATAACATCTTTTGTAATATTTTGTAAGACACGAACAGACATATATTAATTATTTTACATTACCTAACCCCACAAATGTTTAGATCTTATGTATTATAATTTGAAAACTTTCTCAATTGAATATGTTATTACATAAACTATCATTATTATTCTAGAAGTATTTTAAAATAGAATTAAGAATTCACCTTTTGAGTGTACCAAATATATAGAGTATCAATTTTTATTTGTATAATACTTCATAATACCTTTAGTTACAAAAATAAGTATAAGTCGTTATCCTCATTATTGCATAATTATTATGCTTTAAAACACGTTCAAAGTTGAAAGAGAATGTCTTTCAAAATGATTATTTTTTTATCATCTTACTAAGTTGAACTTTGAAATGTTTATTAGACATTTATTTTTAAAAAAAATAAAAAATGAAACTAGTCTTACAAAGCCAAGGTTGAAACATGAATAGTTCAAATTAAAGTCAATTAAACAAATTAAGAGTTAGAAAGTAACTTCAAATTTAATTGTTTACACCATTTATGTCTATGCATTTGCAAACACCAAAACCAACTTTTTGAAGTTTTGCAAAAGAGAGTATGGCAACATAACAATTTCTATGTCTAGTTGTAGCACACAGGCTTCCATTACTCCTTAGAAGATTTGTTGATGAGTGACTTGTGAATGTGTGGTATAACACCCCCTCCCGCTATTGTTCCTTTGATCAGAGTGTCAAGTTCTTCATCACCTCGAATTGCTAGCTGCAAATGTCTTGGGGTGATACGTTTCACCTTTAAATCCTTGCTTGCATTTCCAGCCAACTCCAATACCTCAGCGGTTAGATACTCCAAGATTGCAGCAGAGTAGACAGCTGCAGTAGCACCGACTCTCCCATTGGCGTTGGTTCTCTCCTTCAGCAGTCGATGGATACGCCCAACTGGAAACTGAGAAGGCACAAGATAAACAGTTTTAAAACCACAAGGAAAGCCAGTGTCACATAATTCTCTTATTAAGCAAAGTAGATGAATGAACACAAATACAAAGACATTAGTACACGGGGCAGTATAACACCAGTTTTGCTATCGTATGTCATTGACATGATGCATATAGGAGTATAGGACACTATATGGATGCCTTGACTTTGAAACGACGAAGTCTTAATGTCAACTATAACAGATGAGTCAAGTAAAGGAACCTTAACTTTATGTTCAATATCATGAAAAAGGAATCAGATTAAAAGAGATAACTATGGCCATTGCCTAATAGTTGAGAAGTTTGCAGGCTTACAGCACAGGTTAATTCAAGAGTCGAAGGAGAGTAACTATATTCCTGGAATAAAACTACCACCAAACAGACCTTATTATACACACAAGTTGTGCATTGATACATAAAACAGAATGACCAAATTCTTTTGTATCATTCTCCATTACCGCTAGCAGTATTTTCTTGCATCGTCAAATTAATCACTGGATAGAAACCAGCTTCCTGCACTCCCGCCCCGCCTGACCCTCTCGCCCAAAAAAAACAGGTACAAAGACAATTGCCAACCAGTTAGAAAACAAGTTTCTAATTGATTTATCTTTACGACCATCGCAAAAAGATCAGTGTAAACCTCACTAACATCATGTCTTCTCACCTATAAACAAGGCAGACCAAGTCCTTAAGTACATTCATGACAAGTTCAATTGATCCTAACCATCAAACCAAAATAAGTCCGCCATTGCCAAAAAAATCAAATTTTTTCTAGACAGAAGAGGAGACAATTCCTGACCCAAAGCTGCACGAACAACAATGTCAATGCTCATAGGTCCCCAAAACGTAAAGGTGTATGTAGCTGGTGATTATGGTTGAATTTATCTCCCATGGCTCTTTTTCTGCTTCTTCATTTCTGACTACTTTGAATCTATTTCTTGAAAATCCCCCAAACTCATGAATATCCAGGATTATAAACTACCATGTTTCACGTTTTCAACAGCTCTTAAACAGTCCTTATAAATGAACGGAACAACCCCATAAAGCCATCATGCCAAATTTTGACACCTTATACTATATCATAAGAAATAGAAAGCAGCTTATTGAAGTCCCACTTTGATATTAACCAATTCCACAGAAGAGAAACCACAAACTAAGTCCATCAAACACACTAGATAATCTCAAGATTAGTTCATTGCGAGCTTCTTCAACCTTTGCTTTAGGCAAAAAAGATAGTTTAACCTCTCTGGGTTTCTAACATCAACGCTCAATCCGATTTAAGTGTGTGTAACGTACACAAGAACACAGGCTCTAGTTCAGCTCAAATAAATTGAAATAAAGAATTATTTGCAAGTCCCCGAAAATCAATGGGGTAAAAGACTTTGTCTCAGGGGAGAAAATTAAATAATGATAAAAGATAAAGGTGTTCCAGTTCAGCGTAACATCATATTGAATAGAATAAAGGTTATATATCTATGTAATCTACATCAAAAGAATGTGTAAGCCATTATTAAATAGTGGATCAATTTTTTCTAATATGTATTACCCATACACATTTCTTTAGTCGTATTTAATATCCTTGCAACGTAATAAAAGATATTCCTACAATCCCCAAAAAAGGAGGGGAAAACCAGTGGCAGAGTAAGGATTCGAACATTATGGGTTCGGGTTTGGAATTCTACCACAAACCATTTGACTTAACGATTTTGAACTCTATTATTTTTACTCCCTCCCATCCCAAAATAGTTGTCATGTTTCACTTTTCAATAGTCAATTTGACTAATCATTGGAGTTACATTACATTAGATCAATTTTAAAGTTTGAATTCAAATATTCAAGGAATTACCCGAAAAACATACTCTAATTTGCAATGCTTCGCATATCAATATGATGATAAAATATATTTTAAAGTGTTGGTCAAAGTTCAAATAGTTTGACTCGCAAAATGTGAAACGTGACAAGTATTTTGGGACAGAGGCAGTACTTATTTAGTGGACTTTTTACTACATATACAGGGTCCGAGCCAAATCTATAGGGTTGGGATAATCCCCTAAGTCCTTAACTACATCTGAGGGAAAAAAAACTAAATGCAACAACAAAGAACAACTACGAAACACAAAAAAGATAGTGGCAATTAAGCAAAAAGCACAACAAAAGCTCTAAGGTCCTTTGGAGCTTTCAACACAAACCACAAATAAAATGTGAACTTTAAACGAAAAAAGGCAATGTGTTTGTGTAGTCCAACATTAACAATCATAAGCATGAATAACAAATATATAAACGAAAAATTCAAACAAAACAAAGTGAAATATCAATTTTTTAAAAGTCGCAACTTCAAAATTATGCTCATTCGCAAGGAGAAGTACGCCTTAGAACCTTCACGATAACACTAAAGCTCCCATAAAGCTAACCAAAGCACTCAACATGTTTTCCACCTCACTTCAATGCTTAAACGCGCAACATCAACAACAAGAAACTTAACATTTCTCATCAAAATGACTTGTTAAAAAAAAAAAAAAAAAAAAGAGCTTTAACAGATAAAAATGAGCAAACTTTTCAAATTCAAGCTCAATTCCATATCGAATAATCGAACACAATGAACATCATAAAATTTAACTATATATCAAAAAGAATGACAAAACCATAAATCATAACTAAATAATAATCAACTCTTTCCAATTAAACATTTTAAAGCAAATTCAACAACTTTTCCAGTAAAACAGAGAACTTTAAATCCAATTTGAATTTTCCAGCCAAACCCAGAAACTATAACTCATCAAAAACCCTAATTTACGATCATAAATCAAATAATCAATCCAAAAACATCAAAAAATGAAGAATTAAGAGCAAACTCAGAAAAAAAAAACCTGAAGACCAGCACGAGAAGAACGAGAAGTGGGTTTCTTCTTCTCCTTTTCTTTCTCCTTATTTGCTGCTGTTTTCCCCATAATCAAACCCTTAGCTCCTTTTCCCGACATTTTTTCCGGTCGAAATTGGGTGATTTTCCGGTTCGATTTTTTTTTTTTTTTTTTGATCGAAAAAATTTCAGCACAGTCGAGAGAGATGAGAGTATATAGTGTTTATATATATATATATATATAATAATGTGATTGGGACTGAGCTGGAAGGGGGTGGGGCGCAATCTAATAGAAGTTTTTTTGACTATTTTACCCTTGAGTTGTGGATAAAATTACTTTTGAAAAGCATGTGGTTTACTAGATTGAGAAGGGTAAAAGAGTCAATTGCACATAGAAACTCTCCTTTTGTATTTTTATATTATATTTTACTATGTCTATTCACTACCATTCATCGAATAAGACTACGTTGCTTAGTTGATTTAAGAGGGCTGCTTTCTTTTTTAGTGGATGCGTCTATAGTATATCGTTCTTTTATGATTAGAGGTTTCGAGTTGATTACTCATTAACGTAGTATATGGGTTGGATTTAAAATGTTATGAGACAGTACGATCCATTTTCTATGAGGACACTAGAACTGTGAGAGGAGTGAGAAGAATATATTTCTGGTGTACCAATTATCGCTCCGGGTAAATATTGAATAGTCAAGTATGGAGTAGAACTATTGTAGTCTATTTTCTTTTTGAAACATATAAAATAAATGAAAATACAAATTATGGCAAAAGTAAATATAACAAAAATTTGTGTGATTTAGGAATGAGGTTTGAGGATGATAAGAGTGTAATCACATTTTATTTCTATTTTATGTAAAGTAGTAAGGTTATTTTGAATAGACCCACAATTTAAAAAAAAAAGTTTGAAAATAAGTGCTGAGAAGCTCAAATACTTAATATACTAATAAATAAGAATATTGACAAAAAAAGTTAGTAAGATAACCAAACTAAAAGAATTAACGTGAGAGAATCTCAACAGGTCAATTGATGATTATTTGAAAATTAACTTGTTCACCAACATGGGTTGTGGTGCACTGGTAGAAGTGCTTCACCCTTAACCAGAGATCTCAGGTTTGAGCCCTGGGTATGGAGAAAATCATATTGGGAGTGTCCCCGAATGATTCCTGCAGTGTGAGATTCAAATTTAATCGAAGCTCAAATGTAAATTTTGAACACCAGATGAAAAACCAACACAAAATAAAAATTCAACTTGTTCATGAAAGTTCGATTTCTCGACTTCTAATTCTCTCCACATATCTCCTTAATGGAAAGTAGCAAAGGAAGTCAATAAGGTACTCCAAGACAGGACCATGTTCTCTTCACGAAAGAAAGAAATGACTCTATTATGTATTAATAATTTATTTTAATTTTTGTATATTTATATTTTTCTGTCAAAAATCACATTCTTAATGAGCTAAAAATAATTTATATTCTGTCGAATCACACATTTCACAAATTCTTTTTCAACAACTAAAACTCAATGAATATACATCATCTCTCATATGACTAGTCATAGAGAATACGCTTCAAAGCAAAAACTTATTTTTATTATTAGATTTAATCAATACTTATATGATATATAATTTTACATATACTTTTTTGACTTGACCATGATTAATTAATATATGTTATCATTTTATGAATACTTTATTAAGATATGTACTAGTAGTAATTGACCTCTTAGATTTAGTTGATTTTATATTGATAACGCAAGGATTATTTACACCATAAATATATATATAATTCAAATTCTAGTAAAAAGAACACGTTAACTAGTCAACGCCAGCTGCAACCTAAAATATTCAAAACTGGGAAAAAGTAATACTACCATTAAGTCAAGTTGGTCCCCAAACCATTTTGTACGTAATAGAATTATACCCAATCAAGTTTATAGAGTTTTAAACTTTAAAATAAAAATATAAAATTATAAGTATTTATCATTTTGTCATAGTAATGTTATATAAATTAAACGTTAAATATATAGTGGAAGCTGGCACACTCAAAAGTGTGGCATAGTCGTCAATGAATTCAGAACCATGAGTTTTTATATTCAATTTTTAAAAAAAAAAAATATTGTTGGATGATTTTTTCCGCCTATTTCTTGGTTGACGGTGTTATTTGGTGGAAGGTAAGCAAGTATTTTGTGAAAATAGTCGAGGTGCGCGTAAGATGACAGAGATATAACAAGTATCCTGTCAAATTAGTCGATGTGCGCGCAAGCTGATTCAAATTGTTCGTGTGAGGTAGAAAGTATCCCACGAAACTAGTCCAGGTGCGTATAAGCTGATTCAAAGTTACCTGATACTTGTTGTTGTTGGGAGGTAGTGAAAATTATTGTTATACAAAAAACAATACTACTAATTACAAGAAACTTTGCAGAAACACGAAGTGATCAAAGTTTAAATGAACCAGTAAATAACAAAAATTACTGATTACAAGAAACTTTGCAGAAACATAAAGATACCAAAGTTCAAATGAACCGGTAAAGAATAAAAATTAATATAAAGACTAAAATCTGTAAAACATACCAGAATCCCACTGGTTTCAAAATAATCTCTCGATTCATCATTCTCGATAGTCAAAATCAAAGCCAAAGTCGAGCCGAGCCACAATGGCGCGAAGGGATCCCTCTATTCTACCGTTTTAACAACTAATAGAGTTTTTCTATTTGAACAAGCTGACTCGGACACCACAATGGAATCTAGCTAAGACCATCAAAAAAGGGAAGAAAATTCCAATAATCTTCCTAATCAATTGAAATTGTTCTGCTTGCCTATTTTGACAAAGTCAACTTTTCAACAGTTTAACAAACAAAATGACTTAAACTTTGTTATAACAATAATTCAAATATCTATACAAAAAAAAACTTTCATACTAGAACAATAGTTCTTCAATGGCATGCCTAAAAATCCTACTATTTTTCCTCTTCATAAACATTTCTTTTGCCCAAAACACCACAATTTTTCAAGGCCAACACCTTAGAGTTGGAGAAAAATTGGAATCACCAAACAAAGAATTCAGGCTTGAGTTTTTTAGCCTTGATGGCAATAAAACACACTATATAGGCATATTCTACAATTTACCCTCTAACATGACCTTATACCCCGGTGATGATCGCCCCGTTTGGGTTGCAAATCGCGATATTCCAATACAATATGCATCAGGTAACTCTCTCACATTGGATGATGATGGAAATTTGAAAATTTTCTATGGAGATGATAGTGTTATTATGTTAAGTTCTTATAATGTAACAACAAGAAATGCAAGTGCTACACTATTTGATAATGGAAATTTTGTGTTAGTGGAATTGAATAGTAATGGCTTAGAGGATAAAACATTGTGGCAAAGTTTTGATTATCCAACTGATACACTGTTACCTGGGATGAAACTAGGGAGAAATGTTAAAACAGGACAGATGTGGTCACTGGTTTCTTGGAGAAGCAAAGATGTACCTGCCTCGGGGTCATTTACGCTTGGTGTAGACACGAATGACACTGACCAATTGGTAATATGGTGGATGGGAAGTGTGTTTTGGACGAGTGGACGCTGGGGAAATGAGACGTTTGGTAATGTATCGCGAGTATCACACTATGAGTATGTTAACTTGAATTTTGTTTCGACTGAAGATGAGAAGTATGTGACTTATTCGGTTAGTGAGACTCGAACTTTGTCTAGATATGTAATGGATACATTTGGTTTTATCAAGGAAAGAGGAGCAGCAGGACCTTTTGGGGGTGTTTTTACAAGCCTAGTCCTGGTTGTGTGACAGAAGAATCCATTGGGTGCTCGATTAGAAACGATTCGTGGTTCAACAGAAGGCCAAATAGTGTATCTGGTAATAGATTTAGGTTTGAAGACAACAACATGAGCTTATTTGATTGCAAGAGACAGTGTGAGAAAAACTGTTCTTGTGCTGCTTTTGCCTCTATCACAGCTAATGGAACTGGTTGTGATATTTGGAGTAACGTATCGATTTTGAACTCACTTGAATCGGATGTTTTCATTCTTGATGACGGAAGAGGTATATTCATATTTACTTCGTTGTCTTTTTTTTATGTTGTTGTCGTGTGACCAGGAGGTAAGGCTGCGTACAGTTGACTCTTGTGGTCCAGGGAAGTGCATTATTTCGATCACTAGCAAGTAACTAGAGTTAGTAAAGCGGACTCTAACGATGAATTGTGCAATGTGTTTTCATAGATTTGGTGCCAATAAGAAATCAGAGCAACACAAATGTACCAAGTACAATCTCACTTCCTCCAGATTTAGCACCAGAACCATCTCCCAATTCAACGTCAGGATCGTCTGAAGGAACTTGTATGTATTTGTGTCTAAATCTTGCTCTTGAATTATTGTATATGATTGAAAATGAAAACCTTTTTTTGATTGTTTCCTCGATATAGTCTGTTTAATAAAGAACTACACGTTTTAGGCACGTATTCTTTTGTAGTATCATCATTTCACAATCTAGTCCTTGTTACGAGTATACCCAGCGAAAGGTCATTTAGATCATCTGTGTTGATGTTGTTACTGCTCCTTTTGCTGAATGTCCTGCATTGTTTTCCTTTTTACTTGTCATGTTTTCTGCACTGTCATTTTCTCCGTTTGCATAACTACTTTGATTTGTTGATCTTGAGCCGAGGGTCCTTCAGAAACAGCCTCTCTACCTCCACATGGTAGGGGTAAGGTCTGTGTATACTCTACCCTCTCCAGACTCCACTTGTGGAATTTCACTCGTTATGTTGTTTTGTTGTTGTTGATGCAGCAACAAAATGGTGGATATGGCTTATAGCTGCAATCGGTTTGACACTATTCGTAGGACTTAGCTCCCTATGCTACTTTCTACACGGAAAAGGTGAGCACTCGAAGAATTTAGCTAGGATCTTGCACCAGTAAAACTCAACTATGTTGCTCGGACTCTGCTAAAATGCAAGCCACAGTACTACTTCTGTCGGATCCTAAAAAAAACACTACTTTTGACGGATCTGACACGCACCAAACAACATTTTTTAAAAGTCCGAGCAATATAGAAATGCTATACTTGGGTTCTGATCCCCACAACTTCCTCTTTCACTATCAGGGAAAGCAAAGGCAACAGCTTTGCTATTGCTTAATCAAACAGCAAATGTATCTAAAAAGAGAAAAACAGACAAGAAAATGAGCCATGAAGTGCAGTTATACAGCCTCGAGAGCCTAGCAATCGCCACAGACAATTTTTCACCAGGAAATAAGCTCGGGGAAGGTGGATTCGGACCAGTTTACAAGGTAAACATGATACATTTTATATGAATATGATTCACGGAAGCATAAATACTTAAACGAGTCATTTTTCTTCAGGGAGAAATGCTTGATGGGCAAGAAGTAGCTATAAAAAGACTTTCGACTAGTTCAGGACAAGGCCTATTGGAGTTCAAGAATGAAATTTTATTGATTGCAAAACTTCAACATACTAACCTTGTTAGGCTTCTAGGATACTGTACTCAACGCGAAGAACGGATTTTAGTATATGAATACATGCACAACAAAAGCCTAGACTTCTTCCTCTTTGGTAATTATCATGTTTTTCATCTTCAACAATTCGAATACTTTGTCAAGAAATTTCATTTCTTTACAATGATATGAACAGATAGTAACAAAAAGGAGCTACTAAATTGGGAGACACGATTCAGAATCATCGAAGGGATTGCTCAGGGGATACTGTATCTGCATAAATATTCAAGGTTGAAAGTGATTCATAGAGACTTAAAAGCAAGCAACATCTTACTTGACGCGGAAATGAATCCAAAGATATCAGACTTTGGCATGGCGAGGATATTTGGAACACAAGAATCTGAAGCAAATACGAAAAGAATTGTTGGAACACAGTAAGTAAATAAGCAATGTTTTCATTTACAAGTTTTTGTATGATATTACTTGAAGTTCTGAATACATTTTTCGGATACAACTTCAGTGGCTACATGTCTCCAGAGTATGCCTTGAGAGGCATTGTTTCAACGAAAACGGATGTATTCAGCTTTGGAGTGTTACTGTTGGAAATTGTTAGTGGGAAGAAAAACAACAGCTGCTATGATACCGAACATCCATTAAACCTCATAGGACTGGTAAGTCTCTCGACTAAACTATGAACATATCTCGCGAAATGTAGAAACATATAACTATTAGTACTATGTTTTTAGGCATGGGAGTTGTGGAGAGAAGAGAGAGCTTTGGAGTTAATAGATGCAACACTAATTGAATCATGTTCGCGCGATGAAGTAATGAGATGCATTCATGTGGGACTTCTTTGTGTGCAAGACTATGCAAAAGATAGGCCTTCAATGTCAAATGTTGTTTCAATGCTTATGAATGATACTAAACAACCACCACCACCACCACAACGACCAGGATTTTTCATCGAGAGAGGGGATCAACGTGCAGAGATCTCCGAAGAAGTAGTAAGGTACTCGATAAACGGGCTATCAATATCAGAGCTGAGAGCAAGATAAGATACAAGATTGTCAAGTTGGATGTAACTTATTTAACATTCTTTCGATGAAGTGTAAAAAGTCACCAACTTCAAGTAACTGATTTCGAGTTATGGCAATGGAGGTTTCACCATTACCTTCCCCCCTCCCGCCTGATAGCAACGTCACCATTTACATTTAAAATGTGTGAGAATACACTTGACACTCATCGATTATACAAGTCGAAAGAGAATATCAGAAGAGTTTCTGAACTATCAATATTTGTATATATATATATTCTCATTCTGAGCTTTACATGTTCCACAAATTGGCTGTGAATTAGTTTACACTCAATTCACTACAAAAATAAAGAACAACATTGGTTTTCACCTCAACTCACTACAATTATGATGATTTAGCTTCATCGATATTGTTTTCTGTATCGCTAACAAAAACTAAACGATCACCATCTCTGATCAACTCAATTTCATCGATTTCAGCTCCATCTTTGCTTACAACTTTGGCCTGAGAGATACCATATCTAGTAGAACCAATTTGAAGTAGCTCTTTAAAACTCTGTGGGAGTAAAATGAGTTTTCCCCCATTGTCTCCTTTCTCAGGGCAACACACGGTCACTCGAGGAGCATAAGTCTTGGTTGTCGTGATACTTACATTAGTGTCGTTTGCAGATAACAGCACGTCGTGCTCATTGGTCTGCTTGGCTGACATTATCCCGAATAATGAGTTGTGGAAGTTATTAGACCTACGTCTAGGACGTGATCGTCCTAATGATCCATCTAGTCCTAGAAATGAGACTCCATGGGATGCAGGGGAGATTGTTGGCTCACTTTTGAACCTACCAAGAAATCGAACCCCTCGTTCCTCAGGGATAGGATCAACGGATCGAGTTCTCATCATTACCCTGGATTCGAAGAGTTCTTTGATGTCTTCATGTCCTTGTTGCTCAGCAAGGTCCCGAGGGGTCCAATTATGTTCGTCTGGTTGATCAACGTTAGCCCCTCGATCCAAGAGGTACTTTACTATTTCTATGTTACCTTCACAAACAGCTACATGGAGAGCTGATGAACCGTTGATCTTGGGAAGCGTGACATCCCCGCCATAACGGACAATCTCCTTAAGCAAACTCAAGTTGTTCTGTTCAACAGCAACGCAGGCGAAATGCCCCACATCACCAGCTGATAGTTTAGCACCGTTGTCAACGAGTAACTGGATAACTGATTCGTGCTTCCCCATGATAGCCTCCCACAATGGCACATTGCCTTCTGAATCTGTGTATACACAATAAACAAAATCAAACTCCTATATCTGGCTTTGTGTCGATGGACGTGGTAGGAAAAGGAAACAACTGATAGTTAAGAGTGTGAAACTCGCAAAAAAACGACAGTCCAGTTGTGTTTTTGACTATAAACTCTTTAATGTTTGGACAAAAACAAACTTTTGACATGGATCATACCTCTACTATTGGGATCAGCCCCGAAATCGAGCAGAAGAACCACACAGTTCTCAATGCCTTTAGACGCAGCGATATGCTGATAAGAGAAAAAAACAGTAAGAAATCAAGTTACATAGAATCCAAGCTTAAGGTAACAGATGATCGTAAGGGTACTAACCAACGCGGATCTTCCATTGTTATCTGATTCATTTGGATCAAGACCGCGCTTCAACAAGTGATGCAACAATAAGTCATCACTTCTAAGTGTTGCAAAGCAAAGGGTGAGAGGCAAGTCCATTCTACCGCGAGCTAACATATGCTCGGTCTCAAGTAGAACACCCTCCATAATTGGATTCTTCATTTCCTTCAAATGCTGCGAAAAGAGAGAAAACATAACATCTGTGTTTAGTCAAAATCATTTCATTTGAAATCGTCCAAATTAGGAAACGTTTGAAGCGTTCATACCTGAAGGAGATTATTCATGATTATTGTCCCGTCCCCAACATTGGCCTGGACAATATTCAGAAATGTGGTACGATTCATACGTAGTAGCTGGCACAGTCTCTTCGTTCGTACTGTAAATAGTTGAGGCCTATAACAAAGAACCCCGATTTCACCACAAAGATCACCAGCCCTGACCTCTCCGACAACCTGAAATATCCGTTTTAGTATCAGCTCACCACTTGTGGTTTCGGAAAAGATATATATGTACTTCATCAAAAAGACTTGAGTGAACATATTGTAAATATGAAGGTTTTTGCACATGTTAGATGAAACTTGCCTGTTCAACTCCGTTTTTAAGCACCACTAGATCCTGTCACATAGGTTCAACATTAGACTCGTACTAGCAAGTAAAACACCACGATACATGAAAACTTTCCGAGTTCAGATAACAAAAAAGAGGTTCAAAATTACCACAGCGCCTGTTACAAGAATATAGAAGTCGGTTGGTGCTTCATTCTGCAAAATGACATCCTCTTTGGGAGGAAAGTACTCTGCCTTCATCTCGGAGACCTTGAATCACGAAGAAAATATCAAATATTAGAGAAAAAAGATATGATTTAGGACGGCGATTAAATATCTGATTCATGAAGTTACCAGCTGGAAGAGTAGATCGTTTGACACTCCACGAAACAGGTAAACCTTATCTACTAAAGAGTAGAAAAGAAAATGTGAAACGCTTGAACGGATAGCTTTAGGAAGAGACTCGAGTGTCTCTTGCTGCTGCAGCCCTTCCGAGTCTGTTCTGAACTTCAAGCACAAGTGTGCAAGCATCTGATCTTGGAGTCGAGCAGGCAATTGGTTCCTCTGTGCAAAGCTCGAAGCAGCTTGAATTGTATCTCTCTGATGCAGCAATTCGAACAGATGCATTTTAGAATATAACAAAATTATAGAATTACTGATAAAACAATCGAACGATAGGATAACTTTTACTCACAAATTTTCTAGTCCTACTCGTCCCGTGCACAACCAAGTTAGTCATATTTCCTATTAAGTATGCGGTCAATCCCAAGTTAAAGAGCATGTAGAAAATATCAAAGATCATTTCCCGCGTATTCTCTGGATGCAGATCTCCATAACCGACTGTAGTGAGAGTAGTTATCGACCAATAAATAGAAGTGATATACCGAATCCATAAGCTCTGATTAAGGAAGTCATCCATAGCAACTCCGATCCATGTCCTCTTTGGATCAGGATAATGAGCCGCGATAAGATAATAAAAGCATCCGGCACAATGAACAGCAAAAAGAGTGACCTATAGAGAAGAACCAACACATTGATCAGAACAACATCGATTCAACGCTTAACCAAAGGAGGGCGAAATGTACTTACACAAACAAGCTTTGCACATCGAACCCAAAAGTAATTGAAGTTCCTATCTTTCTCCAATCTGTTTCAAACAAAAACAATAACTCGTCTCTATAACAGTCATCCTATATAACAACATTTTCACTATAACGACTAAGTTTTCTTTGGAATCGACTTTCATGTTTATGTCCTGTATATCAGCATTTCGCTATAGCAACCAAAAGAATACACTAGACAAACAACGTTATTATAGAGAGGTCTAACTATAGTACCTGGCAAACAATGCACTAACTCTTCTTAAACGCCACAAACGAAGCATATTGAATAATCCATACTGACGTAAAGGTTTTGGGGAAATCTTCACAGCAAGTTCTGAAGGGATTGTTGATATGACATCGAATAAGAACCAAGTACTCATATACTTCCAAGCAATCTTTTTATGTTCATCGACAAGTAGATAAGTGGTTTATCCAAGAAAGCTACAAAGAAGGTAAGAATGATATCAATCGCGAAGATCCATTGACTACATTGTCCGTCTTAGCGAGTGGCCCTGCTGGTTTTCCTAGAAAGCCAAACTCGAACGGGGACACCCAAGCAGTGTAAACAACCAGCACAACTAGAAATGTCTCCCATAACCTACAAACATTACATTAACCTGAGATGATTATAGGAAAAATCTACGATCATTACTAAACGACGAGCAGGACTAATAAGTAATAACCAATCAAAATCTCTCAAAGGAAAAATGAACGATGACTCGAGAATCAAATGCAACATGTTGAACTTGTTAGCACATTATCTGAAATGAGAAAGTTACAAATTTTTAGATATAGGATTGTTCTTATTAAGCAATGTAAAACATAAATAGAAAGTTGTAGCTGATTCCACTGCTCGAACCTGTGACCTAAGGACTCGACAACTTTATTGTTATGATTGATTTCTTAGACAATGTCAAATGATTGAAATCACCAAATATGTGAAACATACAAGTTTACTAGGCTCATTTTTGTTAGTGTTTTTGGGAAATAACATATGTCGATAAAATAATCGAGAGATATAACCCGAACTATCGTAAATGGTATGCAAATATCCTCCGTCATACACTGGTTGCCCTGCGGTTTAAAAACTAGAGCATGTATACCCTTTATATTAGCAGACATATACGTGTCATAATCTTATTCACCGATCCGACATTTTTGACGGATAAAATTGTGGCACGTGTCCCTATTTAGTCTTTCATTAGAGTGAATGACATATATGCTCTAGTTTATGGATAGTAATATCCTAAAAAAATATGACAAAGGATATTTGCATACTATTTACGATAGTTCGAACAATAATGAAAAAAGTGTTTTATTTTGTGTCAAAAGAGGCAACTGGGGTAGGGTAGAAAAGACAAAAGTATAACAGTTGAAAAGATATTTTTTGTTTATTATGCAGAAAGGGGGCCAGTCAAAAGAATGATATTTTGTCCCCCACCCACCAGGAAAAGAAAAGGAACAACACAACAACTAGATCGAATATAATTTTATAAGTGAAGTTCGAAGAAAATATGATATTCGTAAAGTCTGTAGACTTTACTTTTACTTTTGTAGAAACAGAGAGATTGTTTCAGATAACACACAAAAAAAAAAAAATGTCACAACTTTAAAATACGTATCATTTTTTTTACAAATGTCATATTTTTATGTTTAAACGTCTATTAATATTTGTTGAAATTTTGTCATTTACACATATTTATGTACTCTATCGAAATTGTTGGAGGTATCACGTTGTCTAGTTTATCACCGTTCTTTTTATTTAAAAAAAGGACGGATTAACATAAAATCGAAACTCTATCATTAAAATAAAATTTAAATAGGAATTTTCAATTTACCTTCGTCATTAATTAAAAAAAAATAAAGCATTGGACGGATCTAGAGACACATGTTTCATGTTTACTCAAAGATTCTAACTTTCTCCAACAAAAAGTCAAAAGAAAATAGTGTTAAAAATAATTTAGATATTAATCAAAATCATATCTTATTATTGAAAAATATTATCGTAATTTCAAACTTTTAAAAGAATAGTATTCACGAAATCAAAAATAACTTGTATATCAAACATTAGGAAAACTCGACAAGCTAGTAAGACTTGCTCAAGCAACTGAATATCTCTAACAAATAGATTGAGGAATCAAATTACTTTGGAGACTAAGTAAAAACACTATTAATCTTTATAGGGGCGAGAAGAAAAAAATATCATTTTTTATCGTCTTGAAAATTAAAAAAATAATATATAATGCATAGTCTTGGAGGCTTAAAAAATGTCATAGACGTTAATTTCAACAACCACGCACAAGAAAATTAAACAAATATATAACTGAACAAAGACTTTAAAAACTTTAATAATTCACAAGGTGTACTATATTGTTAAAAAAGAAATGTGGTGGAGCATACTAGAAGATCCTATAAATTTTATTAATAAAATTAGATAATCAAGATTTAAATTTTAATATTATTATTTTTATTTGCGTTGAATTACATTTAACTATAGTGGGAGGTAATAAATACTCGATTCAAATGTCAAGTTGGTTGACACTACCATTAGTAAAAAATGTTACGTATCAAGTTTCTTCTTTTTTACAAATTATATGTTCAATTCGATTTCGTGCACCTCTTGCTAACTTCATCTATCGCCTAGTATTTTGACTCTTTTGTAATTCGAACCTGATTTAGAAATTGTAATCGTCATGCAAGGCCCACTAAAAGGTGAAAACTTTGTAACTTGAGTTTCTTCGTTTCTAAGACTCGAATAACTATTCTATTATCCTAAATTGGTTAGAATCCCATAATTATCAACTATGTATCTTCATTTATTATTGCTTTTAAGTAATATTCATCATAATCATGCCCTTTTTAAGAATTTTCCCAATATTCAAAATGTTCAAACAAAAGAAGATTATGAACCTCCATAGACATAGAAACAAAATAAAGTAGAGAAATGTCAAAGCAAGAAAACACTCTCCCTTTTAACCGGCTTATACGACACGAATCTAAATTAATTGAATCAAACAAATTCAGAATATCAAATAATTAGACTAAAAAGAATGGTAGAAGAAAGAATATTCATCCTTTTAATGACTTTATGCTACACTAATTTAAATTAATCAAACTCAAAAAATGTCTAAACTAAAAGACTGGTAAAAGAAGTTAGTTTGCCCTTAACCATATTAAGCTGCACGAATCTAAATTAATCGAACTCAAAATGATAAAAAAGAAGAATAGCTATAAGCTTGCCCCTTGACTATCTTACATAACACGAACACGAATCTGAATTAGTCCAGTCAGTAAATTTCAAATACAAAATCATTCAACTCCAAAAAAAAATAAGTACATATAAACATTGCCCCTTGACAATCTTACACAACACAAATACAAATCTGAATTAGTCAAGTCAGTAAATTTCAAATACGAAATCATTCAACTCCAAAAAAAAAAAAATTGGATATAAACTTGCCCCTTGACTATCTTACACAAACACATAAGACACAAATCTAAACTAGTCGAGTCAGTAAATTTCAAATACAAAATCATTCAAACTCCTTGACTATCTTATACAACACATCATGATGAACACAAATCTTAATTAGTCGAGTCAGTAAATTCTGAATACGAAACAATTAAACTCCAATAAAAAAAAGTTATAATAAGAAGAATAAAGAACCTGTATTGTCGATCATAAGGTGAAATAATAAATCTTTTAAGCTTAACTCTTCTATTACTTCTTGCACCAAGTGAAGGTAAAATTCCAGTAGAAAGACTATAATGACTACTTTCTCTTGATAATTGTTCTATTCTTGTGCTGCACCACACATTGAACTCCCAAAACACCTAATCCTCTATTATCTCCCATAACTCTAAAAAATAAAAATTAATTTTTTTTGAAAAAAATAATAATAATTAAAATTGTGTGTCCTCTCTTGTTTTATGAACTTTGCTCAATATATATATAGAGAAATAGATGGAAAAAAGGAAAAAATATATATATATTTATAGAGAAAAAAAGGTTCTTTTTTTAGGAGACACCTACCAATATAGTTTGTCTCGTGAATCTTGTAACACATGTATTTATTTTGACTGATGTGAGATAGGAAAAAGAGAGGAACTTTTATAGTTTGACATTTTTTATTTTTTTTTTATTTTTGCTCTTTTTTTGGAGTATGATGTTTAATATATATATTGGATCTGATTATATCTGGATTTATGTGATTCAGAATTTATTTTTGGAAGTTGCTCTTTAAATGGGATTTTTTTTCATTTTTAAGAGTTTGAACTTGACGCCCTTAGTTAAGAATAGAAGAGATTAAATTTGAATTCCTGTGATTTAAGGTTTATTTTCGAAAGTATAGCTTTAAAGAAATTGTTTTTCGTTATTTTGTGCTTGAGCTTGAACTTGAAACTTTTATTTGCTTGTGTACACGTATGGAAAATTTATAGAGTATACTCTTTTTTTTCATTCGTGGTCAGTGTATTTCAATTTATATAAAGATATTTAATTGGATATAGAATTTAAGAAAGAATAAGGGATATTTGAAATCTATGGTATAACATAAGTCAATAAAATTTATGTGGTTATAAATTAATCAAAGTAAAAATTAAGTGAGAATTTTAAAATACTTTTTGTTAGTAAATGAAATTTATGTGGCTTTAAATTAACTCATTAAAAATTTAGTGAGGATTCAAAATATTTTTTTATAAGTCAATAAAATTTATGTGGCTATTAATTATTAAACGAAAATTCAATTTTGTTTTACTATATAAGGATTAGTACTTCTTTAGTTTTGTTTGTTTCAATTTATATAATATTAATTATCAAGAGTTTAAGAAAAGAACAAGGATATTAAGAATTTAAGATCTAGCATAATTAAGGTCTATAACCATATATCAATTCATTAAGTTAAAATAAAATTCTAGAATTAATTAATTGCTTCATATAAAAATGTTATTTTTTTTAAAACTGATAAAAATAAAATAATGTCACATAATTAGAATTTAAAAAAATAACAATAAAGTCCATGAATAGTGTGATTATAAATAAATAAAAAATTATAGGTTTTAATTACAAATACATCCAATTCAAAATTTAATAATTTTTGGATTTCAAAATTTTGTAACACATTATTAATGTTATGTATTTATAAGGTTTGACTAATGTGAAAAAAGGAAAAAGGAGGAACTTTTGCAGGTTTTTTGTAGCAACTTTTTTGCCATTTATTTGACACGTATGACAAATATTATTATTATTTTGACTCAAAAAAAATATAAAGATAAATATGTCGGCTAATCGATCATGGGATTATATACTTTTCTTGTTTTTTATTATATAAAAATTAGTTACTTTTATTTGATTGGTTTGTCTTAATTTATGTAAAATGCTTGTTTGACCAGAAATAGAAGAAAAACACAAATGAAATTTGAAATTCATAGTCTAACACAAAACAATGAAACTCCTTAAAATAAATAAAAAATTGAGTAAAAAACTTACTAAATATAGTATTTTATGGATCGACTAAACTTGAAATAGTTAAAATTTACTTAAATTTATGAATTTAAGAATATCAATTTCTAAATTAAATTTTTAGTGTATATAACATTTATCGGATATGAAAATTTTATTAAATTGAGTTCAGTATAGAAGGTCAAGCAAAAATAATGTGAATCGGGTTTAAACTTCTTTAATGATTTTGTCTTCCATCATGATCATCATACGTCAGAGGCGTACCTAAATTTTAAAGTTTATGAACTTTTATATATATAGAGAGAGAGAGGCGGATCCACCCATAGCCGAGGGGTATTAAGTGAGCCCTTTGTCGAAAAATTCTAGTGTACATAGAAGTCAAATTTTGATTTATACGCATTGGCATCTTTTAACATAAGTTAAATATTTAGTCTAATAATTAAGATATTGTGAAAATTTCTTGAGATCGTGTGTTCAGTCTTACTTGTCTCGTAATTATTTGTTATTACAATCATTGATACTCCTTAATAATAATTTTAAATTCGCTATACATTTATAATTTCTAACTTCGTCACCGATCTTCTATCTTTTTTTCTTTTTGGCACTTTGTTTTGTGCATACGCAAGACAAATATAATTTTCTTGTCTTTTCCATTAAAGATTCGAACTACCTTACTCTCTTTTTTCCCCTCTAATTAAGGTGGCCATTAATATTCATGTTGATACAATATTTGTGGTACAAAAATGTGTGTGCCTTATCATGAGAGTAATTAAAGTGGAATAAAATTATTATTTTTAGAAAAAGTTTGAATATGATTCGAATTGCATTAAATCTTAATTTCTACTCTTCGTCCATTTGTTAGTATCAAAATTATCTCTCATGAGGTGTTTATATTTGTAATTTATCAAAATTTAATTACTTTTTTATTTTATATAAAGAACGTTAAAGTATAATATTCAACGATAGATTTTGTAAATTTTGATAAAATTGGTTTTATATAGTTCATGAGAGATAATATTTATGGATGAAAGCGAATCACTAATTCTTGGAAAAATGACAGAAATTCCACATTTAAGTTCTTTTATTATCATTATTCCTTGTTAATTTTATAAATCGCTAAAATTCCTCATTTTTACGCATCAGATTAAAATATCAGCTCATCAAATTAATGTATCTCGCGTATCAAATTAATGTATCTTACGCATCAGATTAATGTATCTCGCGCATCATATTAGTGTATCATGTATAAAATACATCAGATTAGTCTATCATGTATAAAATATAATGTATCTTACTTAACGATTAATGTATCTTGCGCATCAATTAATATATCAGCGATTATATTATTGTAGTATTAATTTGAGAGATTTATGTAATTATAAACTTATAAGGGACAAATGATAATTTTCCCATAAAAATATATAATTTCTATCATTTCCCCAAAATAATATATAAATATCGAGTACAAATAATTTTTTACGGATTAGAGTCAAGGCACCGAGTGACAACCCCAATTGCATAAGGCGACCTTCACAATGTGCCTAGAAAACAGCCCTTCATGATATATTTAATTATTATTTGTCCAAAAAAAAATAGATTTATTTTATTTATTTATATATAAAAAAAATTATTAATTTATTTATTTATTTTATCAACCGACCATAAATAGGAAAAAAGATAATGGGTCCCACAAAATAGTCAACTTCTATACAAGATTGAGCAGTTAAAAAGCCTTAATCTGGCAATTATATAGTTGACTTCTTGGAATTGTAATGATCCATCCACTCCTTCATTAAATTTTAAAAATAAATTCACTTATTATAGTTGACTTCCAATTTATTTTATTATCTACTAATAATATTATCTTATCAAAAAATAAATTTCATATAGGGCAATATATAATGAGAATATTAGTTTTGTGAAGCCCATGATGGAAAGCGTGTCGATGAGATAGATAGAAGAAAAAATCGAAATATTTTTATGTTAAAATAAAAGATTTTATAAAGCATGTTGAGTGTATATTATATTTCTAAGCGAATTATTCACACATCAAAATGAAACAGAAAATGAAGATCCTTATAAAGTATGTATATTACAAGTTCACATAGTTCAAATGTTATTAGGGTTAATGAAAGTATCGTGAAAGCATATCTTTATTAACATATTTTTAAATAGTCAAGAATCTGATGATGCATGTTACACTTAAGACGTTCCACATTGATATGAAAGAGAAAAATAATAAGATTACACAACGCATAAGATATGAATATACACATGATAGCACTTTTGGGCTCGATAAAAATGTAGCTCAAAAAGCGAACCTTTTGAATCAAAAATCGAACAATACATATTATGGGCTTGATTCCCCGTGATTTTGAAAAGTTCAACTTCATGCACGTCACTACCAAGTACCAACTATATATTTGGTGTATTTGTTTGCCAAACTAATCTCATTTTTGCCATTATTTAAAAAAAAAATTGTTTACATTATAGTATAAAATTTTTAATAAATATTTCCACGTCATTGAACAACATTATATAAAATGAAATAAATTAAAGAGTGTTATTTTATTACTTAAGCATTAAATATATTGTTAATCGAAGTCTTAAGAATTTCATAACTACAATGAAATCTAGTTATGTATTATCTTATTAATTATTTCAACGTTAATCAAAGGCTAATTTAAAATTTTATATCTATAATTGGTATATAATTCTCGATGTGGGAAAAAAATTATAAATTAGGAGTCTCCGTTTATGTTACTATCATTATATTATTATTTTTTTGTTCATTTATTATTCCCAATTGTATTGGATTAAAATATGAATTCTGACATATAGTTGCAAATTAAGATGATGTTAATTATCTCAAGTCTTATCTATATGAATTATTAGAAATATAAAATTGATCACATCATTTAATTATTGAGAAAAAAAATGATGTTTTCATTTTCAATAATATATTAATTAATGCCTACTTATCAGTCAATAAAAACATTAGTGATAGTTATTATGGTTAGTCACAATAATAAAAGAAATTAATGTAATAAATAAAACCATAAATATTAAACTTATGATTTTTAAAAGATTAATTAGTAGTAAGATAGTTGACTTGAGAATAAAAGAATTGCATTATGCAACAAATAGGATGATAACATATCAAACAAACAAAGAATTGGTCTCCCAAAAAAAGAAATTAAAATAAATAAAAGTCATCATAATGTAGAAAAATAATGACAAATTTGGTGTTGTTGATGTAATTTGATGCTATCATTTTTTTTTATTTCAAGTGATCTGTGACGCACTGTTAAAATTAAAAATGTCATTTATTTATAATAGAAAAAATACTTATTTTAAATTTTAATGAAAGTATTAATTAGTAATATTTGTCAAAAAAATAGACAAATCATGTATACCCCACCCCACATGCTTTGCTTACAAGAAGCTTGACTAATTGTAATGATAAATAAACATTAATTAATTAATTAATTAATTAATTAATATTATGATTTCAACTATAAATAAATGAACATGGGTTGTTTGGTTGGTTAAAACTATTTAGATTTTATTTGGAATGGGTTCAAAGCATTGATTGAATATCTAGCCTTTGGACTTTTCTAGGGTTAGGTATCAGGAGAGGAAAATTAATGTGACCCCATGAAAATATTATACGATAGATTTCTTCGTCTTAAAATAAGTTTTATCTTATTTTTTCATATTTAATTAAAAGTTTACGAATTTCTCCTTATAGAAAGTTAATGAACAACAACAATACGACTTGTGTCACTTGTTGTTGAAATCCTCATATGACATATAAATTTTCTCGTTTTCACATTCTGAACTAAAATTTGTTTTGTAAGTTATGAATAGATTTTAGGAAAAGAATAAGCTAATGAGTTAATGAATTAACTATCGACACCCCCTATAGGTGGAATTCATATTATTTGAATGAAAATATCAGTATAATTTAAAATATTAATTAAAATTTAAATTATATAATTCTCGAGAAGTGAAATATGATTTGAAACGGAGAGTATTTATATATAATTGTTTCCTTGGACAACTCATAAATTTGAGGCATTCAGAGCATTATTCCAAAATTTGACTTAAGAAACAAAGTATAAAAATGCAACAAGTGTTTCCACCACGTTGTCACTATATGGGGGATAATTGAAGAAAATTGTTAATTATTTTTTTTGTCTATATTTACTTTTTCATAGTTAATTTGATATATTTTTAAAATAATGAAAATAAAGTAAATAATTTTAGTAATTATTACATGTCATTTAATGTTCAGAGATGAACTGAAAATAACTAAAGCATTAATAACAAAAAGATAAAATCGTTATAATTACATAATAAATTATTTATTAATTTTTAAATTGAATAAATAATTATGGATAAATAAAGTAATAATATTTTTTTTCAACTTAAAATAGGAACCTATTGGTACATAGGCTCATAAGTTAGAGGCTCAAGAGAGAAAAGATGAGTCAACTACTTTGAAATTTATAAATTTTTAATGATTTTTGTGTAAATGAAAAGTCTTTATTTTTACATATATTTTTTACCTTGTATAATATAAATACCTTCCCAATATAATATTCTAACTCCGCCAATGCTATTATTATTTGACGCGAATTTTATCTTTATTTTTATATTTATTGAATCTTTAATTTCAATCAACACGTTAACAGTAAAAAAATATTTTCTTCCAAACATATTAGTTTTCACAATTACTTTATTGAATTATTTTTCAAAATAGAATCATAATGAATATTTTCTTTGTTCTAATTTATTCATTTTAGTTTCCTTTTAATCATTAAAAAAAGAATTTAACTTAATTTTAAAAATTCTTTAATTTCTTTATTTTGTTTTTACGTGATTCAAATTAAATTTTAAAGAAAAAGTCGAACAAAATTTATTAAATAATCATCTACTTCCTGGACCTTTCAATTAAAATGGGAAAAGGGTCAAATATGCCCCTAAACTATTCAAAAAGGTCTAGATATACCCTCCGTTTAAAGTTTGGTTCACTCATGCCCTCGCCGTCCAACTTTTGGTCCAAATATGCCCTTATGGGCGTTAGTTGCCATTCTGGACATATCCAACTCATTTTTCATTTCTTTAAATGCCACATGTAATTGCCATGTCATTTTGACCTTACCACATGACATTTATATGAAAATGAAAAGATATTCGGACTCATAAACACTTAATCCGACCCAAATCAACTCCTTTTAAATACACTATCCGACCATTTTTAACAATTTTATTTAATTTTTATTTTTTCGGTAAATCCCAGAAAATGAGTAATTGATTAATAAAAAATAGGAAAATATGAAAAAAATTATACAATTAACGCCAAAAATTCACAAGTAAATATAGTAACCTTAAATCTAACATTTCAATTTTTTTTTTAAATTTTTTTTTTTCCGGTAAATCTCGAAAATGAGTAATTTAGTAATAAAAAATATGAAAAGTAGGAAAAAAAATATAACAGTAACGCTAAAGTTCACAAATAAATATAGTAACATTTCATTCAACATTTTTAAAATTTTTATTTTTTTCGACAAATCTCGAAAATGAGTAATTTATTAATAAAAAAAGGAAAATATTTTTTACCTTGTATAATATAAATACCTTCCCAATATAATATTCTAACTCCGCCAATGCTATTATTATTTGACGCGAATTTTATCTTTATTTTTATATTTATTGAATCTTTAATTTCAATCAACACGTTAACAGTAAAAAAATATTTTCTTCCAAACATATTAGTTTTCACAATTACTTTATTGAATTATTTTTCAAAATAGAATCATAATGAATATTTTCTTTGTTCTAATTTATTCATTTTAGTTTCCTTTTAATCATTAAAAAAAGAATTTAACTTAATTTTAAAATTCTTTAATTTCTTTATTTTGTTTTTACGTGATTCAAATTAAATTTTAAAGAAAAAGTCGAACAAAATTTATTAAATAATCATCTACTTCCTGGACCTTTCAATTAAAATTATACTCTAGTGATAGCATGTCGACCATAGTGCCTAGTTAAAATATTTAATATTTTTTTTGAATCAATTTGCAACTTGTTTAAATTGAAATCTAATAATTGTTTCTTGAATTCATTTTTTTTTTAAAATCACTTGATAAATAGTGAATACATAAAATAATTGCATGTCTCTTTAATTGCTCAACCATTTGGAAATAGAATTTGTTATAGTGACGGATTTAAATTTAAATTTTATAATTTTAATATATTAAATTATTATATATTTAAAGTTATGAGTATTTATTCATTTTCTATTGTAATTTTTAGAATATGTACTATAATTTATGTTCTATATTAAAATATTAAATTAGATAAATTTAGTGTTGATATGCTATATTTGCTTTTTTAAAGTCAAAAGTTATTCTGTAATATATATAATTTATTTATCCTTAATTAGAACCAAACGATTCACTTTTTAAAAGCTTCGCTACACTCCCCATCCCTCGCTAATAAAAATTCGGTCAAATATACTTAGGTCAAATAATATTCAATAGCCTTATATATTTATGACATGTGTACTATATAATAATTCATGGTTGAGATCCATTTAAATTATACTCTCATTAATTATAATAATCAAATCAAAAAAGTTGTCAACTTTTTTATTTTTTAAAACTATCAAATAAAGCAATTATCTGTATTCAGACTAATATTTTCAAGAAAAAAAATTAAGATTGACGGAAATATGCAAACTTTCTGACTTTTTATCCGACAAACTTGTTCATGAGTAATTTCACACATGTTTTCTCCATATTTTGAAGTAATCCAAGAATAGCTCAAATTTAAAAAACATAATTGAGTTCTAAATAATAATTTAACTAAACAACATGATAATACATTTTTTTTAAAAAAAATTACTTAATTGGAGGTTTTCAAATAATTATAAAAATGTATTTTTTCAGATTTTTAAAAAATGTCGGATTCTTTAAAATTAGTATAATATAAAAAATTCAATACGAGTACGAGGTTTGACAGGTAAAAATGTTGGGAAGTCCACATTTTTTCGCCAGTCTTATTTTTTTCTTGAAAATATTAATTAGGGCACACTTAATTGTTTTATTTGGTAGTATTAAAAAATAAAAATAATTGACGCTTTTGTTATTTTTATTATTAAAATAAATATATAATTTAAATGAATCTCAATCATAAATTATTATACAATACATATGACATGAATCTATAAGGTCATTGAACATTACTTGACATAATTATACTTGACAGGAACTTTACCCCTCCCCTGCACACCCACACCCCCTTTCTCTTCTATTGATTGGGTACATATTCTAATTAGTTGAGGTCTTAAAATAATTATCGAACATCAAAAGAGAAACAAAAAAATACTCCTCTCTCTACCCAACACATTCAAACCTTTTCCAATTTATTAGGAAAATACATTACATATATATTTCTTTATGTCCATATATATATATATAATATTAAATCTCTTTATTATTTTTTGTGTGTATTTATTTTTAAAAAAATTCAAAATCTTTTTAATAGAAATTTCATTGCTTTATCCTTAGTCAAACTTTTCAATAAAAATGTTTGATCTTCCTAATGAACTTATTCGACATATATATATTTAAATTAATCAAAAATAAAATCTATGAATATCGAATCGTCAAATAAATTTAAAAAAAAAACGTAAAAGCTAAACCTCAATCTTCATCTTTACTTTCAATTTTTTTTCAACAAAAAGAACGAACGAGGAAAAATGTACGTTCTTTTTCTTTTTTAGAAAAAAAAGCATTTTACTTTTATAGTTTCATTACCATTGAATGTGGATGCCAAATTTATTCCTTATAATCTTTGACGCATGAACCTCTTTCGATACGAAATCATTCGAATTCAGTATTTTTAAAGTAAAAAAAATAACAAATGAAAAAAGTATTAGAATTATAATAAATAGTAAATTTGGATGGAATTGCAAAATGATTTTCGATGATTATTCAGACTTGATAAAGATTGTCGTAGAATTTTATATGCTAGGAAATAGGACTCCACAATATATGATGCTTACTAGACTAGAATGAGTTTTCTGAATTTATGAATCTTAAATTCTAGAAATTATATTTTATAAAATTTCGCATCTTAAGTGATGTTTTGGAATATATATATGAGATCTATGTCAAAACTATCGAGTTATGTCGAGCACTCGAATTTATAGACAGTTTATATATAAATATGCTCATGAAGTGTGTCCATATACCAAATTAATGTTGTCTTTGTCACTGACATTTGTTAAGGACACACCACGTAAATTAAGAATATTAAAAGTTGAGATGATCGACTTTAAATTCTAGAATCGTCTTTTTATTTGTTTGAGTTGATCTTATCCCTTACCTAATCATCATTAGAAAGCAATGGGCTTATATAGATTAAGTTTAACCTTCAAATTTTCTACTAATTGTTTTTATTTTGGAGTGCTTTTTAATTTTTAGCCCTTAAATTGGGAGTTTTTTGTTCATATTTTTCATTTAATGAAATTTATAGGTCAAAGTATCCTTAACTATAACTTAATTTCCAAAGGCAAAAGTTTTTGTTCGTATAAGTTATATAATTAAGCAAATATATAAAAGCTATCACCAAAAGGTACGAAATAAATCAGATTGATAAAACCAAGAAGCATAACTTTTTGAATTGTGAAACTTAACTAATTATGTTTTGTAAGACATAATTTATACCTCGCAAATTTTGTGTATAGTATTTAATTCGCAAGACAAAAGTTAGACTTGTTTTGGGAAATGCTTAGGCAACTAAGAGACTTTGTGGGTTCTAAAACTGAACTTATATCTTGTAACGCTATATATAACTGGTATCTTTCAAATTTTGCCTACAATATCTTAATTGCAACTTGAAAGACAATAGTTTAGAGAACCAAGTGTTGGGTATTTTGTACTAATATTTAGAGGTTTTAAATTGAACAATCGTTTCGACAAAAAAAATATAATTGTTATGAAAAGTCATTTATACATAAAGCCATAACATTTATGAGAAGTTATATGTTCATTAAAGAATAAAAAATAAATCTTAAAATATTAGTTAAAATTTATATTATTTGATATTTTTCCCCAAAAGTATGACCATCCTTTACTTTTTATTTTATTTTTAAATCTCCTATATATTCTTTTGCCCAAGGCTAATAAAGCACCTAGGAACTCAAAAGTGTTAAACATTTTATTTTATTTTTGAAAAAAATAGAGGCAGTGTAGATGACACATGCATTTCAAAAATTCTTAATAAAAACCCTACTTTGTTAATATTATCTTTATTTTAAGCTTTTGTACCTAGTTTAGAAAGATGCTAGTTTAATGATTTTAAATTTTAATCATAAGAATATTGTATGGCTATCCTTTTATCTCTTTTTTTAAATCTCACTTTATTATCGAAAAAATGTGAATATAATTTTTGAATACGATGTAAGATTTCTTCAAAAATTAGTTTATCAGAAACAACATCAATAAATTTACTTTCAGAAATTTTTAATAAGTCAATTGCTAACGAAACTTCAGCCATAAATTCGTATTTTTAACTAATGTAGTATATAACTTTTGTAATATCTGTAAGTAAAACAAATATTATTTTTTTATTAATTTGTGAATTTAAAAATATAAAATTTGAGTCTAGCCGAAAGGAGCCTCATACAACTAATGTCAATGTGAGGCACATAGTAAAAAAAAAGTCAAATAATAGTCTTCACCTACATGTTAGTTGGGTGGTGCTCTATTACTATTTTATGTTTACTTTTCACATACTATGTCACCTATATTGAAGAGAAAAAAAAAAATTATTACATTTAACCATCAAAAAAATTATTTTTAACAATTTATTGCACAAAATATATCATATTTATACTAAAAAATGTAATTTAGATAGTCTAACTAAAATATTGTTCTATGGTTAAAATTAGTGACCTATATATTATAGAGATAAAATTTTACTGTTGCTTCGTGACTCTCCATTAAATTAAAGAAACCAACCCAAAATAATTTGAAAAGGGGAAAAAAAGGTTATATTAGTTAAATGATGTGACTTTTAGAAATATATAGTGGTCAAATTAGAATATATATTTTTCCAAAGAATCAATGAAGGATGTTGTTTAGCCATTTAGGGTCCACATTGATTCTTTAAGGGTTGGTTCTAAGTCCCAAACAACTTGATACTCATATGTGTACTTTTTTTTAACATTTATAATAAAAAGAATTGTGTAATCATAAATTATAACTTCTTTATTTTATTTTATTAAATTATTTAAATAATAAATATATATAATTTAATGTAAAACTCTTTACTATATTTAGTTTTTCTTTTTAAAAAAATAAGATCATATCATTGAATTACTTTTAATTTAAGATTTTTGTTTTTTTGGCTATAAGATAATAGATTTTTTATTCGAGTTTCTTTTTGCTGACGTTAAAATATCGATTTTCCATCTATTAAAAAAAAAAAAAAACTTTTTGGCTTTGAAATATCGACTTTAGATCCAAATTTCTTCTTGCTTTAAGCATACACTCCGAACTTTATTAATCTGGTTAATTTGAATTTGCATTTAATTGTTGGGGATGATACACACTCTATTTAAAAAGACAATTCCTTCGAGAGTTTGAATTCGAAATCTCTTATTAAAAAAATTAAAGTAATCAAAGCATGGAGTGTCTATTAAAGTAGTATTGTTGTTTTTGATAAATACTTATTGTATCGCACATTTATATCAAATTAGACGATGTGATTATAAGAATTTAAATTTTCAAATGAAATACATATTACTTTAATCATAGTTTTTGGATATAAATGCGTATATGTAAGACATATCTTGTATTTATTGGACTGATATAATTATCGAGTGTCAAAGCAAATTAATTCTAACTATATGGGATCCACCTTTAACGTTAATTATTAGCATTAAATTTGTTTAAAAATTAAATTTATGGATCATACCCATTATTTATTGCAATTTTAATAAATTTCTACACATAAATTTATATTTCACATAAAAAGTACAAGATGAACCCGATACAAGACTATTATGCTCCATCCGCCCCTACTCGGTGCATGCAAGTTTTTACCATCCTAGTCACACTTGCCAAGTTGCTCTCAATTCCGCGTTCGACGTAACAACTATCACTCTACCCACCCAGGCCCACCCAATTTGAAAAAGACAGTGACAAACTAGATTATGGTCCATCACAATAGGACACGAGTTTAAGTTATATACACTATTTATATAATAATTTTCTTTATTAGGTCATCAAAAGATAATCTTTTGGAATGTGAGATTCGTAAATATAAAAGTAAAATAAGTTAGCAACTATAACGGATAAAAGTAGGTTAAATACTGATGATTTTTTTATACTGACGATATATATAACTTAAATTATACGATCAAATCAAATTTTCCACACGTAGAATATTGATGATAAAATCTAATTAAACATCTATTTACAATATCCTGGACCATATTTATTAATACTTGGACCACATTATTGTTGACAAATTTGTACTTCCTTTTAATGGGCCTTGTTGACAAATATTACTTATCTGGGCCTAATTGTCAAATTTTGGATTTATCACTGATTTTTATAATTTGGATAACTATTGACTTGAGTTTATTGACTTTTACTTTTCCACTAGAAATTAAATATATTTGGTAAGCGTTTTATCGTAGAAATTAAATATATTTCGCTTTATTTGAAATTTATGAGTGGAAGGTGAAGATAAAATTTCGTTTGATTATAATTTTTGTAAAGGAGGGACGCGAATATTTTATTTGGAAATTATAAAGATAAGAGTTGAAAAAAAAAGTTACTAAGTTATATTTCAAATTCGAAATTCATCTCATTTAAACATTTGGTATAGATTCTAATTTCACTAGTCTGATTAATGCAAAGTTTTATCACGTATCATATCATGAATTACTTCATTGTTATGATTCGAAATCCTGGTTAAAAGTGGAAGGATCCAGATGTGAATTCAGAAATTTGAAATTTATGAATTTCAAACCGCGACTTCAAGTTAATATACAATAATAACTATGTTCAAAGTCCAATATTAATAAGTGTTTAGTGAATTTCTTATTTTTGTTTGAATTTGATTGGGCCACCAAATAAAAGTGTGCTTAATGGGCCTAAGATAAAGCCCATAGTGAGATTTCCATTATTAAGTAGGCTTGCATCCAATACCATAAATTGAAGCCCACTAAGATTGACAATAATGGGCCATTTTAAGCTAAAATTTTGGGCCCATTATAAAAGGATATATGTAATTGAATTTGAACGTAATTGAGTATAATCACACGATTTCAATTTATTTGTCTGATCATGAATTTGAACTCTATTTACCACCACACTAGGTCAAAGAGATTCAACAATTTATATATAACTAAAAAGAATTCGATTTTGTCTTTTTTGCTTAGTAACAAAGAACCTTACCTTTGATTAAACCCTCTCTCCTTTCTTCTCTACAACTCCGCAATTCGACTAGTTAGTGCATAAAAGTTAAAACTCTAATTTTAACCGCGCGAAAATATGGGCCCCAAAGTAAGGTGTTTGTACTTATGAGTTTTATTATGGACTGAGTTTGGCCTTGTCTGATTTTATGGGCCATGGAACAAAGGTGGGTTCTAATAAGTTACATCAAAGTTGTTAGTAAATTTTGACACACAAAGGTCCAAAACATAGCATGCTTATGGTTCCTTCATGAGTTACCAAGTTTGTTGTATAAAAGTTCCAACAAGATAACATAAAATCATAATGAAACTCAATTAAACAACTTGTTCCTTTGAAGTTAACATTTCATCAACCACTTAGATAGACAAATAGTCTTTAGACATGTAATTATGAAAAACAAAAAACAAAAAAGGACATATGGGCTTCATTTTGTTTTGGGCCTTCTATTTGTGGGACACAATGAAAAAGCCCACTCATTATCTCTTCTTATGATCAAAGGTGAGGTGTACTCTATTATTATTCTTTTTCTTTTTAGTCTATTCTAATGAAAAGATTGATATCTATTTATATATATATTTGTTGTTAATGACATGACTTGTTGAAAATCACTTCATAAAAAAGTATGAAAAGTATAGTTGATATGTTACGTTATTATTTCTGGTATGTATCGAAAGTCTTTCTTTCTTTCTTGTGTTATACAACACCTCATTGATATTTCGAACTTAGAACATGTATGCATTTTTGTAAATTAACATGACATATATTATATTGGTTGATAATACAATAGTACATTTAAACAAACTTTGTATGAAAACAATCAGACAAGAGTTAAATAGAGATGTTTGGTTTTTTGTCTAGTCCAAGTTTAAACATTGAAACAAAAATTCAGAAAATAACAAATGATCCATTTAAGTAGTTGGGGTGCACCTTGTTCACCTTATCAACTTAGTCTCAATTGATGTGTCTCTATCCATGTCTGTTCAAACCATAACCAAAGATATAGCCCATTCCCTACCCCCACCCCCACCCCCACACCACCCCATAACTACCACTCATTGGCCTTTTTTTTAGGATTTTTTTTAAATCGTTAGTTCAGTGGGCTAAATTTCGTCTTTAAAAGTAATTCTATAAAAAAAAAAAGATCTTCCTCGATACAAATTTAGTCCACTAAACTAACGATAACATAATCTAATAGCCTCAAAAGAAGGTCATTTATGCAAACTCCTCACCTTACCCCTATACATTAGGCTATTTTTTAAATAATGTCATCATTAGTCCAATGGGCTAAATTTCATCTTTAAAAGTAACTATATAACTTCTTTTTTTATAGATTATGATAAATTTTGTTTATTATTGAACTAATATGAATATAATTTTGTAGTGGACTCAAAAGAGGCTATTTGTGCAAAGTGGCCCACCCTAACCCCACTTCTTTAATGGACTGAAAATACACTATTGTTATTGTCCACTAGGCCATCTCCATCATTCCAACCCAAAAGTGAGTGTACAAAAGCTGGTCTGTTACTTCACAAGCATGTTCAAAAACTAGATAGAGGGGTGTGGCCTCAAAAGTACACTTGTACAAAAAAAAAAAATCTTGGCCCATTTACAAAAATTAATGGGCCCATGGGCCCATTTTAAGTTTTTTTTGTGGGTGAGTTGAAGGGCAACAATTAATAACTTTCATTGTCGGTGGGTGGTTGTTTGTTTCTATATACATGTTTCAAAAAATTGCTATATTGTCGATAAGGATGTGGTGGAACGATAAGTATTTCATCGTTCATAGTTAGAGGTTTTGAGTTTGAGTTCTGAAGTAGTTATTGTGTTCAAAACTAGAAAAAGGAACAAAGAATGTTGTTAGAGTTAGAAACTAAAAAGAACTAAAATAAATCTAACAGGTCCGATTTTATTGTAGGTATCGAGCATCGTATGAACAAAAAAACAAAAAAGATTGAGTATATATATTGTTGATCCACAAGCCAAATTCTATCATACATCTTTTCAAGATTCATCTTCTATTTACTAGTTTTTTTTTTTTTTTTTGTATATGGTTACCCCTTAATTTGCCTTTTGTCCCTACTATTTTGTTTCTCTTTTTGTGAATTGGCTATTCATTCTTCATGATAACTCACTTCTTTAAGATCCATTTGTCTTCTTACATCCACATCTATGTGATATGACTTGTAAAATATCAAAACTAAAGTATATTAGCAAAAACTAGAATCACATGTATAAGCTAAGTGTTATTTTCTTTCTTTTGGTCACATATATTTAAGATGATACAATGTAGGTAGTGATATGTAATATAGTGAAAGAGACATAGAGAGGTCTTTAATTTGGAATAATAAATTTGTGATTTCTCAAGTGTCACATGGACTATCATGTGATGATATGGAATTTCAAGAAGCCAATATGGATACTCTTATGGTAGGGTAAAGGGTATACCATGATCATCATGAGATGTGATGGAGGAGATATAAGAATTTAGTACACACGTCTTTATTAAAAATACGCGGATTTTTTTGGAGGGAAAAGATCAGTTGAGAACTGTCGGTAATTCAGAATCTATAGTCAGCTTATCAAAAATGAGTGTAACACATATTACAAATAAAAAATACTGAATTCAGATGACTCGTACTAGATTCGTCTCTGCATGACTATCCTACCTTATCTCGGGGGGTGGGGGGAGGGGGAGTGCTTTGTAAGAGGACATGTTGGGGCATAGTGGCATGTGGTTAAGCTCACAAAGGGAGAAGCACAAAGAGGAGGATAGGAAGCAATTGTCCTTTTCTTTGCAGCAAGTAACACTTACTAGTGAGTGAGTGAGTAGCAAGTGAAATCTAAAAGTTCATTGCCTTTTCCTCAATTCTTTCTTGCCATCCTCATTTTAGGGAGGGTATTAGTGGTGGTGGGGTGGCTATTGGATTTACTTTTTATGATTACTAGATTATATTGTCACTCTATTGATCATGAAGCCAAATAAAGATCATTTTGATTTCCCCCCTTTCTACTTTTTTGTTTGAGGGTGGACGGTGCGTTGATTGAGAATTTAAACGTTTGTAAGTTAGAGATAATGAGTTAGTGAATGGGAAAATAGCATGGTAATTTTGTTTACTTGGTTTTCTTTTATAGGTAAAATATTAAATTCTAAAACATGAATTTCGTCGATTCTGTACACCTATTGTTGAATTTGTAACTTGAAAGAAGAGGCTAAATAAAAGGAATGTGTAAATATGAGAGCGAAAATTTGTTCTTTACAAAGAGCTTAAGTGGAAGTGTGCGACCATCAAGGAATATGATAGTAAACGTTTCTCTATTTTAATAAATTTAACGCGAGATAAATCTAAATAAGTCAGACTGATACATCCATAAGCATAAATAGTTAGGCATTAAGTATTATCTTGCAAATAGATTGTTGGTTGAATGGTTTTTATAATACTCCAAATACAATCCTTAAAAGTAATCAAAATTATCTTTGTCAACTCAACATTCTTTGTGTTAATAACACTTAGAAGTTTCTAATTTAATACTCTCTTATTTTTGCATATTAGAGTTTTTTTTTTTTTACTTTACATGCTTCTACAAAATCATAAATAAGAAGAATTGTGATTACCTATTTTAATTTACTTTTAAAAAAACTTTATTAAAAAAATAAATTGTAAAAGTAAAATTGGAAGTGCACATTGTCATCATGTATATATATATATATATATATATATATATATATATATGGCTTACCACCTGAGCCTTCTGAAATGTCATTGTTGTTCTTTGCCTACTTGCTATCCTGTCCATTTTCAAATGACAAATGGCAAAACATTGACACCATTATATTGGGACATAAAATTACAAACTTTGTATTCATCATTACCTGTTTTACTATGTTATAAAGTTAAAAACACAACTATTTTTTTTAGTTTCTCATTTAGTGTTCATCATCCATATTAGAGCGTGATTATATCTGAATTATCGTCGAAAAGTTCCACATTAAAGGTAAAGTGCTCCCTATCAAAGACGACGTTGTACTCAAGGAGACTCAAATCCGATACAACTTTGTTAAGGATAAAAGAGTACTCACCACAACACTTGTTAGTAAACTTGAGATAGTTACACGTTCTAGAAAGGCGATTAATTATAATTTATTGTTGGAGAGAGATTTGTGTAACTAGAGTTCTGGCTTAACTATCTTAATACCTTTTTTAGAGGGTGATTAGGGGATTGAGTGTTCCTTTAGGTTTATTTGATTTTTATTTGTTAATGGTAATTTACATTGGTTACCAACAAAAATAATATGAATTCGAATTAATTAAATTAGTAAATTCATAAAATCAAAAATTAAAAGATATAGGTGGTAAAAGGAACATTAATCAAAATATTGAGGGGTTTAACTGAAAAAGGAAGAAAAACAAAGGCCTCGATAAACGAAGGGTATCTGAGCAAAAAAAGGGAAAGAAAATAATATTTTTTAAAAAGACGAGAAGTTCGAAAAAAAGTACGGATTGGTCCGTGAAGATTCTCTAACTGGCAGTGACAGAGTTTGTTATCTTTGTGTACTTAACAAACCAACCTGACAATTTTATCTTTTTTACATACTTTATTGAAATTTGTGAATTTTTTTCTTTCCATTTCTACCCTTGTAAATTTATTTTTAAAAATAATAATCATATTATAAAAAATGAAATTAATTACAACTTGCAATTATATTAATCATGGATTATTTGCATGCTCTCTCACACTTTATAGTTTGCTTTTTAATATCCAATGATGCGAAGTTTTACAAAGTTTAAGAAATCAAGAGATAATAGTTTGAAACGTAAACGAAAGGTATCGCGTTTTAAAATTATGTCTTTATGTTAAAAAGTTTTACAAATATAGCTGTTAAAAAGAGTAGCCTTTTTTCACACTATTAATTTTGAAACTAATATTTATTATTCAATCTTACATATATGATCCTTGCAATTAAACCTTTGATACAATTTTTTATAAGAATTTTAAGTTGTTCAAATATAAAATTTTAAATATAATATTAAAAGATTCATGAGTTGCAAGCAAAAAAAAAAAAGGATCATTTACCAAATAACTATTTTGGATAGAATTTTTTTTCTACTTTAATATGTTAGACGTTATGAATTCAGATGAATCGAAGCTTCAAAAAATTATGGAACGTTAAATAAATATATATATATATAATTAGGAAAGCCAAAAAAAGGTAGAAAAGGGTATCAAAGGACAATGAAGAAAAACAAAGAAATTAAATGTGGGTACAATTAACAGCAATAAAAACAAATTTATAGTCCAGTATCATTTTGGACAATAAAAACAAATTTATTGCTGGAAACTTCAAAGATAATTTTTTTGTGAAAAATTTAGAAATAGTAAAGACAATAAATATTATAAGGCTATTAATTACAGTTTCGATAATTGTTTTTCATATTTTTTATTTTGTTTGTTATGAATAATATAATTTGTGTATTTTATTTGTCTGTTATATTTTCCTTGTAATTAATATACAAACAAGGCAAGTATATATAAATAGAATTTGCAGTTTGTATATATATTTTGCTGTGAATATGCAAATAAAGTAAATATATATACAAATTCTATAAAGATACATTTAGGATTTTTTCAAACCTGCATTTGTATATTTCTCTTGCCAATATACAAAAATGATAATTTTATTATAATTTTTCATAAATTGTATACAAACAATTAGAATAATCATATACAAATTCTAAATTTATACAATCAAAAATTGAATTAGACAAAATCTGAATTTATTCAATCACCTATCAAATTATATAAATTCTAAATTTATACATAATAGAAAATTGAATAATAACATTATAGCAACAAATTAAAAGTAGTTAGAATTATAATTATATTACATATTATATTTTAGATATTTATCATTTAACCTAATTTCCCCCTTTTTTAATTGGGTTGGGGGGTGGGGGTGTATTAATAAACCTATTACTCTATCCCTATTTAACTTGTCCTCCTATTATTATTATTATTATTATTATTTCAACTTTACCTGCATAAAGGCTATAAAGCTTTCATCAGAATTGATGTAACTTCACAAAAAAGACAAAGCTAATACAATAGAAAAAATGTGGACAAATTACTCTCACAACCCCACCCCCAACCCACTCTCACCACGTCGTCTCAAATTATTTATCGTAATTTTAAATTATATATTATTTTAATATTATTTACCAAATAAAAATCAAATTATTTATCATAATTTTAAATTATATATTATTTTAATATCATTTATCAAATAAATTATTTTTTCTGTTTTATTCTGAGTAGTTTGTTCAAATTACAAACACCTTAATCTATAATTTTATGTAAAATAAATATTTAATGAATAAAGATAAATAGTCAAGAATCTCCGATAATTAATATTTACATTATTTTAATTTATTTGTCTTATTTTTAAAAAAAAAAACATTTTTTCTTATTTAGCAATTCTTCAGTTAAAATTTTCATATTAGATATTTAAAATTACAAAATTTAAAAAATAATTTTATAAATTGGACACTTTTATTTAAAATCACAAGAGACGATTTTTATTTGTACTTCTTCAAACTTGGTATTAATTTAAACTAAGATAAATAAATTGAAATAAAAAATATTTATATATATATATATATATCTATATGATTGGATGACACTTGCCTTCTCATGATTAGACACAGCCTACACTATATATAGAGAGTCCGTCATACTGTTCATTGCGTGGACGAAACCTTCTTTCATTAACTTTATTTGTCGTAATTTGAGCCTCGATAATGAAATCGCCTTTAATAAAGAATAATAAAGAGCATGTTATTTTTCATATAAATTTTTTCAAACGTACATTTAAATTAGTTAAGTTGTTAAATGAATAGCATTTAAAAGTGAAACTTCTCGATATTTGATCAATATGTACCATGAAGATTGTTATTAGCTCCCATATTGATCGGAAATTTAAAATTATTCTCCGTATAAACTAATACTAACTTTTAATGTTGTGTTAGATCTAATCTATATTCAGTTTTTTCATAATATCGTGGAAAAGTCCATCCCTATACAATTTATCAGATGTTGGACCCTCATTTTATAATATCCGCACTCCAAATATCCAGGCCTAAGGAAAAGTCCATCGCCAGCATAAGCATGCTTCTATTGCTACGTAATTTTTTCGAGTTCTTCGTGTATTCATTTTTTTATATATATTTTAGTACTTTTAAAATTCCGACTCGGCCACTATTTTGATAAAAATATGAATTATTCGTCTCATTATTGTCTAGAAAATAATTTATATTAAAAAATATATGCTAGAATATTTTTTCATCCCATAATAGTACCCAAAAAAGTTGCAAACTGTAAAAGTTGGTTAGTTTTTGGATTCTTCTACTCAACACATTTTATTTTTTTCACAAATTTGACAAACAAAATTTATATAAAAAAAAATAAAAATTCATGTACTTTCCCATCATATTTCAGAATCGATGTAACCATACAAAAAAAATATTGGATTCCTTCTATCCCATCTCATTTAATTTACTTGACAATTCTGAACTCTATAATAACTAGTATTGTTATTTAAGATAAAACAACTCAAAATAATAATAATAATAATAATAATAATAATAATAATAATAATAACAATAAAACATCACTAACATATTAAGTATAATTTTAAAGTGAATTTTAGGAGGATAAAATTTACGCAGAACTTTCTCTTTCTATACGAGATAGAGAGATTATTTTCGATATATCTCGAGGCATAAAAAGTCTTATGAGGAAAGAAGAATAAAAAAAGTGATTAAGCAACTGTGACAATTGAATTAGTGAGTTGAGTTTTGAATAATACTATTGAGCTTGACCTGATCCTAATTCTAATTATTGTTTGGTAATAAGAGTTCAAAGTCAAATTTGAACATGATTTTTTTTGTACTAGTAATGAACCTTTCTTGACTAAATTCAATCACTTGATAAGCATGAATTTGGATTACACACTTCATAATTAATAGAATCAATGGGGTGAACATGAATATATATATATATATATATATATATATACGGATATAAAATTTAAACTCGATAGATATGTGAGGACCATAATTGGCCATGAGAATTGTTTAATTCTTTTGTATTTCTAAGCAAATGTCCAGTCCTGAGCATGAGGGGACGATGTTAAATGTCTCACGTCGGTTAGGGATGAGAGATTTAGTTTCCTCCTATGTGTTGGATTCAAAAGAATCAGGGTATCATGCAGAAGTTTATATTTGCGAATCATGTCGGTGATGAGTTAGATGACAAAGAAAAATAAACTAAAAATATATTATTAATATGGTTTGGTCAAGTAATCTATATTGAAAACTAATATTAAAAACGCATAAATTCTATTGGGAGAATAATCTTCTCATAAACAAAATTATTTAATGACTAGCAAAACCCTAATACTATGGACTTTGTTTTTGGTTTCTCACCCAGTATTCGGTACTCACATTGGCGTTCGACTAAATCTGAGTTTGTGTCGAAAAGTTCTACATTGAAGGATAAAGCGCTTCCTAACAAAGGCGACTCCGTACCCAAGGGGCTCAAACTCAAGACCTCTTGATTAAGAATGAAAGAGTACTTACCACTCCACCACAACTCTTGTTGGTACTACTATGGACTTGAACTCGAAACCTTTTTTTAAAAAAAGAAGTTCAAGAGTGGTAATAGTAGTTTTAGAGTTGTAATAGTAGTAGTTTTAAAAGGAAGTTCAAAGAGTGGTAATAACCTACTTTATGGATTCTTGATCATGTTGTGACTTGTGAATAATTAAAAAAATCTTTTGATTTCATGCGTAATTATGGATTTGATTTGAGTTTTTGAATGATTAATGAAGTTACAATGATTTAATTAAGATTGAATGGCTTTTTCAATTTGATTCTTTGACTATATTTTTGTTAATGTTACTATCTTTTTGACTATATCAAAAAAGATTTTGAATGATGTTAACTTCCATTTAACAGAATCTTGATTAAAGAAGATAATCCAAAATCAATAACTATAATTTGCTACTTATCTAGGTCTATTGAGGCCCCATTAACCTATGAAGGATGAGTACGTAAGCATGATTAAAGGATCTTGAAAATCAATTAATTAGACGAGTTAAAAAAAAGATTTATATATATACGAAATACAAAATTGACAGTGATAACTAATGACAGTAGTAAATGGAAATTGTGATTAATGATATATATATATTTGTGTCGAACGATGATAATTATCAATAGCAGTTAGTAGATGCAATGGTTGTTGATAGTGTTGATTGTAAATAGTGACTGATGATAGTGATGATCGATTATAATAATTGATGGTAATGATGATTCTGGCTAAGGATGATGGTTATAGGTGGCATAGTAGGTGATGGTGATTGACGAGATTTATAGTTATAGTTGAGGGGATAGTTGTGGGTAAAAGTAAATATGTAAAGTCATGGTAAATTGTCTTCTTTGTAAAAATTTTATAAATAAACATCTCAATGATATTAAGATTTTGTTATATATATTTTAAAAATTTAGATCTAATAAGACATATTAAATGGTTATAGCATAAGAAAACAAACACACTTGATAATTAAATTTCTAATAATTTTAACATTCTGACCTTCAAAACAAACAATTTTAATTACTCAAATTTGAATGATCAAAACTTAAACTTTTATTAAATACAAACAAACAAAGTCTAAACTCGTTTCGTCATTCCATAAAACTTATTTTTTTTAAGAAAAAAAAAAGTGAATGGAAAAAGGTTCTCTTAGCTTGGAGTGGAAAATAAAAGTTTCTATTAATAAGTAATGACATAGTTAATTTATTTATGGGTATTATGGGGGTTTTCTTTAAGGAAAACGGATAAATATATCCCGAAATATAGTAAATAGTTATAGATATCCTCTGTCATACTTTTGGGACTTACATTGGTGTCACTGTCATCCAAAAACTAAAGCGTATATGCCCTTCACTCTAACGAAAGACTAAATAGGGACAGATGGCGCAATCTTATCCATCAATTTGATGTCGAGTCGGTTGATAAGATTATGACACGTATATGTCCATTAGTATAAAGGGTGTATATGCTTTAGTTTTTGAACGATAAGAACAACAATATCCCTAAAGAATGACCGAAAGTATCTGCATATTATTTACGAAAATTCGAGGGTATATTTGTCTTTTTGCCTTTTCTTTATCCATGTTTAAAGGATGAATTTGAACTAATCTTTTATGCAATAAAAAAGATGTGATATGGTGGGGTTGAGATTTGCTAGTAGATCTTTAAGCATATCCCTTTTTTTGCTCAATTGTTGGTTGTCATTAAGAAAATCTAATAATACCAACTTTTAAATTATATTATTTTTTAAAGTCTTTGATTTTGTTTTAAAAAGAGAAAAACTATATATACCAAAAAAAAAAAAAACTTTTTCTCCAATTATTTAATTTGTCTTATATATATAGGATCATCAAGTTTTATAACATTCACTTTTAATAATTATATGATCATCCCAAAAGTTAGTAGATCAATATTAGTACACTTGGAAATTTTCAGTTATTTTTTTTTTTTCTCATTTTTTAAATCTCTTCTCTGATTTTATTTATGAAAAAGAACACTATACAAAAAGATAGCTTTTTGTTCAATTATTTAATTTGTCTTACATATATAAAACATTTTTTAATAACATGCACTTTCAATAATTATATGATCATCCCAATAATTATTAGATCAATTTTGGTACACTTAGAATTTTTCTGTTATTTTTGTCTTCCAAACTTTTTAATTTTGTCTTCTTTTACCTTATATGGACTATAAATGGAATTTTGTACTCTTTAATTATTTTTGCAACAGGATTTTCTGATTGTCCTCTTCTTATATCTTTGATACTCTAATAATAACAATAGTGATAAAGTAAAATTAGACTGATGTTAGACTATTTACTAATTTTAATCTCTAATTTTTATTATTTTTTATCTAAGATAATATTTTTGATAAGTAGCAGGAATGTCATGTTCTGTCTAATCACATTTCTTCAATATTTTGTCGATCTTATCTCTACATCTCTTCGTATATAGCCAACATAGCCAATCTCTCATACCTTCTTATTGAGGCATATATGTTTATCCTCTACACGTGTCTGAATCATCTTAATCGCGTCTTCTTCATCTTGTCCACCATGAAGATCACTCTCATCTAGTCATATCGTGTCTAAGCTTATCTCTCATTATATGACCATATCCTAATTTTTACTCCTATTTCATCTCTGAATGTGCAAATTCTTAATCGATCAACACTGGCTTTATACATACTTAATAAGTTAAATGCATTCGAATGTATAAAAAAAATAATTAGACTTAATAATCACAAGCTCTAAACAAGGATATAAAAAGTAGAGCATAATCCACGAAAATATCTCGTATTCATGCCAGATTCGGAAAAAAAAAAGATGTGAAGTTACATGAATAGGGGTATTGAATAAAAACGTTGAATTAATTTTGAACAAATCAAAATAAGGAATGAATGTTCTTGGCCAGTCCAAAAGTTACTTGAGTTAAAATATATTACACAATAAGCTATAGCCTACGTTATTTAATTCTTACTAAATTTTAATTGATGTGTTTCTCCTCTTATAATTATTTTTTTATTTTATTCTAACTACATATGACATAAAAAATCATAAAATATTTTTATAAAAAAAATTTATGTATTAACTTTAAGTTTTAAATGAGTTAAAATGAGAGGATCAAAAATTTAAAATAAGTTATATTAAATAGGTGGATAAGTTTCTCACCCCTAGTTTCAATTAGCATATGTGGAAGTTGATTTTACGATCCGAACTTATAATTAATTTATTAATATATATAAAATAATTTTATCATTACATCGAACTCTCCTTCGAATCAAATCAAAGTAAATATGGATTTTAGTTTCGTAAATTTATTTATGTTCTATAAAAAGGAACTTTAAATTTAATATTATAGATAAGAGCAGCCAAAATATTTCCAATATAACAACATGACAATTGATTTTTACCTGATAAATTGAAAGTTTTTTTTTTTTTTGTCATCAATCCTACATTAAAGTGGGACTAAAAGAATTAAAAGAAAAAATAAAAAGAACTTATAAAGCAAAAGTTAAAATTGGAAAAATTATATAAAGGTACATCCATCAGCTGCAGCCTTTGTTTGTTAAATTTATTTTGGTCATTTTCGATAATGCCAAAAATAAGTTGTCCTTTACTTCCTACTATATTATTCGAAATTCCTCAATTTCATCATTGATTTATTGAAAACACTTTTAAATTTGATACGATTCATTAATTTTTTCTTTAAATTATTGATAGTCTTAAACATCTTTTAACTTGATTAACTAAACTTAAATATATCATTGATCTGGTAACATCAATGAAATACACCCTTAAATCCTCGTCAAGTTTAAGAGTATTTTTAATACTTTATTCAATTTTTCAGTAAGAGTCTCATGCTCTAATTGAGATCACTTGTTATGTGATGTGATATATCGTGAGTGTGTCTAAATTTTGTTAGTCAAGTAGATGAATATTTTAAAGATTATCAATAGTTCAGAGATAAAAACGAATAATTTGAACTAAATTTAGAGATGGTTTTAATACTTTTATCTGATTCATTTATCTTTTTATTAGCAAATCATCTCATATTATCTTATTATGAAGCTATATCGCGAAAGACCCTAGTAGCCAATTCTCTTAGAGAAAAATATTTGACTATAATTTATTAAATATGTATAACTTATTAAATAAATACAAATGTGTATATAACTTAATTATTTTTTTTAAAAAAAAAGTTTTAATTTGATTTTAAACTATAACAGTAACAAATTTGTCAGTACCTCTTTTTATTTTTTGTTTTGTCCTTCTAAAGTTCTGAAAAATTGTAATAGTAAAGCTGGGCCATGAACAGATAAATTTAGGACAAAAATAGATTTTCAATCAGAATTGATATCTCTGTTTGAGTACTCATAGTTATAAAAGCTAAAAAAGCCAATAATAATTTACTTAATATGATGGATTTTGTACATCAATGGATAATTATTGATTTATTGAGTTCTATGATTGATATACATCATTTAATTTGTCAATAAATGAACATTAATTTAACTGTCTACATGCATTGGATGACAACAATAATTGTTATGCCTCAATCTTAAATAAATTAAATTCGATTTGTGAATTATAACATTTCATTTGAGTTTTGTTCATGTTAACTCCATACACTACTAACAAATAAATTATATAGCGAAATAATAGAACTTATCGCTGATTATATTTATTGATGAATTAATGGTAAATTATCAAAATATCGTATTTGATAGATCATTGGTGGAGTTCGTAGCTAATATCATTTTGTTTATAGTAATCGTATCTGTTTAAATTATATATAAATGCTCTTGAGTGTTAGAATAATATTTTCTTTTTACCTATGAAAAAACGAAAAAAGACAAATATACCCTGAAATATCATAAATGGTATGCAGATATCCTTCATTATACTTTTGGGGCATTGGTGTTACTGTCGTTCAAAAACTGAAACATATATACCCTTTGTACTAACTGACATACACGTGACACTGACATACACGTGACATAATCTTATTCACTGATCCGACATTTATTAAATATCGGATCGACGGATAAGATTGAGTCGCATGTCCCTATTTAGTCTTCCGTTAGAGTGAAGGGTATATATGCTCTAGTTTTTGGACGACAGGGGCACCAATGTTGTAAAAATATGACATAGGATATCTGCATACTACTTACGATAGTTTAGGGGTATATTTGTCTTTTTCTCCGGACACATGATCATATAGGACTACCAAACACACCTTAGTGTAGAACCACTAGGATAATATATAGGACACATGACTAGACACTGCCACTAATAGTGATAAAAAAAAACTTCAAATCAAATGTTAAAAAACAAAGCACAATGTAAAGATGAATCCAAGATTTGATACATAACAAATTAACAATAATGACAATAAGGCACTTCAATCTTGTCAAGATTGGAGGAAAAAAAAAAGTTGCCTCACTATTTTAGTTATGAGACACAAATAAGAGGCAATTTTTTTTAATTTTTTTTTATAAAAATAAATGTTTTTGTATGAATAATAAGGTAGGACCCATGAAGGGCACATGGCTCAAACATGTCTTGTGATTATTAAGACAAGATTTGGGAGAAGTTGCCCTTTTGTGGGTACTCCTTTGTTGCTTCTTCAACAGCATATTTCCCCACATTACTAGTGACCCCTTAAATAGTCACCCTTGTTCCCATGTGCATAAATTTAAGAGCAACATTCCAAAAAAAAATAAAATAAAAAATTTAGCTTCTTTGAGTTGACAATATGAAAAATATTTATACAATCGAGTTATTTAAGAATATGTTACTATTGATATACATAGATTGAAATATTATGTGTGGATGATTGATATAAGGTGTTTAAACACTGACTCGCTAGTTCAGATATTTATGTCCAAGAAGTAAAAATAAAAAAAAATAAACTTTAAGATAATTTATGTATATATGTAAGTTTGATAAAATATATAGGGAATTTGATCGATTATTTGTGTATAAATTACTAAAAAGTTACTACATGAGACTCTATTTAAAAGTATTGATTGGTAATATCAGAATTATGTAATTAGTGTATATAATTTAGAATCCGTTTGTCTATACGTATATTTTTAAAATTCTGAAAAAGAATATATATTTATTTATCAAACTGATTTATTATTTCAATTTCAAACTTTACATATGAAAATTGAAATATAGAAAATAACTTCTTTTTTTTTGTGGAAATTTTCAAGGTTTTAATACAAGGGGGTTTGTATGTGTGTTTGTGTTGTGTGTATATATATATGATTCAATGGTGGAACATGTATTCATCCAACTAAATTATATATATTGAGAAATGTTTTGATGGTTTGTCTAATTAATTATAGAGAATAAAATTAATTACCTAACTATCAAATAAAAAATTCAAATGTATTGTCTTTATGGAAATTGGAAAATTGATTCATTCAACATTCTATTTTTGTGAAAAAAGTTAATTATTTTTGTTGAGGGAATTTGAGTCAAACATAATTTCTACATTCTTGACTTGTACCTTTAGGTAATGCTCTTTGTTCCTTTCACTCAATAAACATAGAGAAATATTTGGTCCACTTTTTGCTAATTGCTTTATCCATCATTTTCACATTTGGAAGGTCAATAATAACATTAAATAAAATTTAAAATAGACATATTTATGTATTTATGATTATAAGTGTTTGGTAGAAAATTTCAACAAGTAAAGATAAATATCATATTTGTTACATAATTTATAACAAATGATACCTAACAAAGTATTTAGCGTACTTACCAGTCATCACTATATATAATATTATACATCTATTTCAATGATGTCTTACACAACTTTTGCATAAAAAACATAGCCCGCTATACTAAAAAAAGAAACAAATTTCTGATAGAACTATTGAAATTATATTCATCGTAATTAATTTTTTGATGAATTTCCTATTAAAAATCTAACATTTATGATAGATTTCCAAGGAATGCGTTTGTCAAAAATGTGAATGCTTAGCATACAACTATTATAAGATTGGTATTAAATGTCTAAGAATTAATTAAACCTACTCTAAATTAAAGTTTTGATTTTTTGGAGCAAGCAAATTTATTTGTGTATCACATGACTTAGAATGTTTAGCATTTAATTAGTAAACAAGAATAGAAATGTGAACATTTGTCTTGTAATATAGTCAATGTTCAAAGGGGAAAAGATATTATGGCAAGTTCACAACATAACAATAAGTTAATATATATATTTGGGAAAATTCGGCATATAATAATAGTGAAATATACTATCTTTACGCACATAATAAATGTATATATACATATTCAATATATAATGTATTCGTATATAAAATCTCAAACTATCACTATATTATATATGATTTTGAAAACTATCACGATAATGAATAATCGAAGGACTGAGTTAGCTAAGTCACGTAGTTTTTTCAATATATTTATACTTTCTCTAGAATAAAGTTTCGATTTTAATTATTTTTTTATCCTGAACTTTTAGGAAAATAATGTAACACATCCTGAAATACAGACAAATATTAATAATACTTATTTTCCACTTTGTCTTTTTATTTTTTCAGGAGATTTCATGCATATAATTGTGGTTGGCATTGTGAATCACACATGTAACATGAAAATATGATAAATAGTCAAGTTGGACCATTGACAAGGTGTGAAATTTTAATTTAGTTGGAATTCGTTCATTCTTAACTAATGATTTTTTATTATGTTCATATCATGTAAATAAAAAATAAAATTGATAAGAAATATTTTACACTAGATAGTTTAACATATCTTCCAAAAGTCAAGTTCGATTTTATCCTTCGAGGTGGCTCAGTGGTTTGAGCTTGGGACTTCCATGTTGAAGGTCTCAAGTTCGAAACCTCTTGTCAGCGAAAGCAAGGAGTTTGCCTTCTGGGTCGAGCTCGTAAGCCTGGTGCAGATTACCTTTCCTATGTAGTTTGCGAGCTATTGCATAGGAGCAGGGGTTTTACCCTGTGTGCACCCAAAGGGTAGCGACTGAGGGTTTTCCTTATCATAAAAAAAATAACAATTAGTCAGAGATTAGTATGCACTAACTCAAAAAAACATGAATTTATGATAAAACTCACAAAAATTATTTTTTACTAACTTCAAACATCGAAAAGTCTCTTTTTGAGTTGAATGCCTAAATGGTCACTCAATTTTGTTTACCATATCTTCCAAAAGTCATTCAAATTACCCAATTGACTTTCATGGGTGTCTAACTTTGCCTAATTCATTTTTATAGTAGTAATTTTAATCAGAAGTATAATTTTTTATATTTATTTAATAACGAAATTTTTTGAATAATATTTAGATTTACTTAAAACACAACTCATCCTACAATACAAACAAATACTTGATCCCCCCACCCCCACCCCAATTTCATGCATGAATAATTGTGTTTTGACATTGTGAATCACATGGCACATGAAATTATTGTATGATTGAAATTCGTTAGAATCATAATAATCGTTTAGAAAAATGTATTATGAAATCTACACAATATAACAAGAACTAGACATATGAGTACGATTCAACATGCACTATTAAAAAAATGAATTTTCTAAATTTAATCAGTAATCAGCTCGTTGAAAATATTTCGATGAAGTTTTTTAAGAATATTATGACATGATTTCATTTTAAATACAAATGAAACCAATAGTTGCTCAAGAAATCACCAGCCCTTAGCGACTTGGTCAAGTAAAAAGATTTTTTAATTTGATTTTAAATGAAAGCCCTAAAGATTTTATTTGCACTTCATCCCTTCCAATATCGAATGGTTAAACCAATTTATTTTATTTATTTTTAAAAAAAAACTAAAGTTGTAAACGAACGACCTAATTGACTTAACTAATATTTTTTTTCAAATCATATGTCATACAAACATATATTATATTATTAAAAACATTAATTTATTTATGATGTATAGCAAGACACATTTAATATCATCTATTTATTATATATATATATATATATATATGCATGTAAATCATTTACGCGTTTTAGGTCAAAATTGCAACAAGAAAAAAAAAAAAAACTTTAAATTTTGGCCATTGAAAGCAAAGAAAGGTTGTATGTGTCACATAAAGTATTAGTTAGTTTACATTTATATATACTTGAAATGACTCTTCAACTAATTCCATCCAGCCTAAATGAAAAAAATAATATATTTTATTTTTATATTTTAATAATAATAAGAGTAGTGAGCACGTCATTTAAATTAGTGGATATAATTTTTAATTAAATTATATTACCTCTAATGACTCATAACTAACAATTATGTAAGCAAGGTCAAACTATTTCTTTACATTGTAATAATTGTAATAATTTATTGATATATAAAAAGATTTATAACAACAGCAACGATAACAACATATCTCGTGTACTTTCATAAGCGACATCTTAAAAATGTAATAGTATTTAATAGTAGTAAATTGGGACAATTAACCAAAAAAATGTATGAGATAATTACACTTTTGGTCTCTTAATTTTTGGTAAATTATGGATTTAATAATCGTAATCTTTTAGTATTTTTTCTTTAAGTAACTAAAATGTACGTGTTTTTCAAAATACATTTGTATATAAAGATGTGATAATTCGACTATTTTTAGAATTATAATATCTCTAATATGAAATAACAGTACAATTTTAACAAAACACATTAGTAACGGAATAGACATTTGATAATTTGCTAAATTTGTAATTATAAGGTTAAGTATTCTGAATTAAAAATGCTAATTCCCCAAATAATATTTTATTAGGTAGTAAAATTACGTGCATGGAGAGCAAGAACATTTTAAAAATAATAATAATGGGTGGCCTATCGAAATATAAATATATACAGCTCATACTAACAAATTTTCAACTTTATGAAGAAAGTCTTTTATTTAGAAAAAAAGAAGGGGATAAATTATAAATAAAACGTTAAAAAATATTTTATTAATATTTCATCTTAAAATGTTCACACTAATTTGAGATTTTAAAGTTAAAAATGGATATAATTTCTTTCTATGCTTACGAAAATGAGAATTAAAAACATGAAAATTTTATAAGTAGAATGAGTCTCAAGAAAAGACAGATATATATATGCAGAAATACATAGAATTAAATGATTGGAGTTAAAAAATATTGAAGAATGATCAGTTGAATATATCGAAAAAAAATGTAGTATACATAAGTTAAATTTTTACTATATATGAATATTATTTTTGATATTTTCAAAGAAATTTCGTTATTAAATTGGAATGGTAGAACTCAATTATATATTGTAAATAATAATGCATGATGTTTATCTAGTTATCATTTATGAAAAAATTATACACCAATAAAATAATGAGTCGTAAGTACTTTATTTTCAGCAGAAGTTTCAAGTTTGAGTCTTTTCAGATAAACAGTCGTCTATTTGAAAATGCTAACTTTATTTCTCAATGTGAAACTTTCCAACATAAAATTCAAATTTAATCGTACTCTAGTGCAAATATCGAATTTCGAGTGAAAAATTAATAATTAAAAAAATATTTATGAATTGTTTTTTACTTTAAGTATGATTAAGTACTTATGGATTGACATTTTTCATCTATAATGAAGTTTCTATTTCTTCTTTTATATTTATATTTATCTTCTTCAATTTTTTTAATTTTTTTTTTTTTAGGGGTAGGGGGTTGTTAGTAGTTGCATAAAATTAGATAACATGTGACAACATATTCCTAAAATAATAGTAGCAAGTTTACACCTCATGCCTGTCTGTTATCTCCTAAGGTTGCCATGAATTTGATGCTTGTGATTAAAATTGCCATACACCTAATCAAAAAAACATATACTAAAATAATTATATTAGATCATCCATAACATCATCTTATGCAAGCTTAATATTCCATTTTTCCTAAAGCATGCCAAATTAATTTTAATATAAATTAATTTAACTTGTCTAAGTTTGTTCACATTATTAGTCTTAAAGTATTACTTAAATAAAGTAGAATGGTTATGGTTATAGGTGAACTCTTTTAATTTGTCAATTTTGAATTATAATTATTTTTGTCAGAAGTGATTTTTCACGATCTGTATGTTTTATCTACGAATTATTTTTTTCTCATAAATTATTTATGACCATCGATTATTTCGATTCAAAACTTAAGATAATAGACGCAAATCGAAAAAGAATATACTTTAGTTGTTGTTTAGCTATTTCAAGCATAAGCAATAGTTGAACCAACATGATATAAAAGCTAGCAAAATGCTTGAACTCAACCAAACAATTGAGTATTTAAACCAAAATTATTAATCGAGTTTAATTGAATTTATAAATATAAAGATGGTTTTATCACTGATTTTAGTATGTTGAAAATTAATGTATAACAATAAATTAATCATAATGAATTTTTGTAAAAATAGAATACAAAATAAGTTTGGCATAAGTAAGTGAAGATATTTATTTTGATGATCGATATCAATTATCTTGAAATCAGTACATAGTTATTGTTTTATATGCTAATATTATTTTCCATATTTTCTTTTTAAAAAAAGATAAAAAAATAGTCAATGCAAGAAAGTCCAATTAAATTCATAGTGGAATTCAAGATTTTTGAGCTGAAATTTTCTTAAAGGAAAAAAAATAATTAATATAAGAAATGGTCATAAGACTTTAGCTATATAAAGCCAGCCCATCAATTTTGATGTTGGTAGGTTTTTGCTAAAATCACAAATGTCATAATATAATGGTTGGTTTCATTTTCATACATTGTTTATATATATGTGTGTAAAGTTGACAAAAGCCAAAATAGATTCAATGGAATATTAATGTTTTTATACATAGGTTGTAATTGGATAGCTGAGATTACTGTGTTCTTAATAAGAAATTTTAAATTTGAATTCTTTGAAAATAAAACATTGCCTTCAAAAATGTGTCCTCACTAATATCTGAATTTGAAATTCAATATGAATAACACGTATCAAATGTGAAAAAAGAAAAAGAAATGAAAAAAAAAAGACAAATTTGTTATCGTACTTGCTCTTCATAGAAAGTTATATTTTTTTTTTTGATATATTTACAAATATCATCCAATTTTAAGTACATATTTACCTTTGATCATTAATTTCTCTTACTCATAACCTTTATTATTCTACAAGACGCTACACAAATATTTATTTCTCCCAATTTAATTCTTCACAATGCCTAGATTATCTTAACCCCATCAAACCCTTTAAATCCAACCTATTTTACAAAATAAACCCAACTTCTCCATCGACTTAAATGTGTTCATCAAAATTCTCTTTCGTAAAATTTTAGATTATTTATCTATAGGAAAAAAAATCTGAAATATATCCGAACTTTAATCGAAATTACTGTGACGATACCAAATTTTAGAAAATAACCTTTTACCTCTGCACTATTTAATAGTGTATTTTAAAGGTATATTTATGTCCATGTGGACATAAAAAATATTATATAATTATAAATAGTAATGTGTTCACGTGGGCAGGGGCGAAGCTACCTTGTATGAAGGGGGCATCCGAACCCCCTTTAACGGAAAATTATATTATTTATACCTGGTTAAAATAAATTTATATGTATATATAGTAGATGTCGAACTCTCTTCTACTATCTATTTCTACAGATTTTGAAACCCCCTTATTGGAAATACTGGTTCTGCCTCTGCACATGGGCACATATATACCTTTAAAATACACTATTAAATAGTACATGGGATAAGTGATACTCAATAAAGTTTGATATCGTAATAGCAATTTCTGCCAAAATTGAAATATTTTTCAGATTCTTTTTACTTATATACATTAGAATATCTTTAACTTCTTCATATTCTAAACTCGATATTTTACATAAAGAAAAGAAGAGATCCTCCCTCAACTATTACTATTACTATGTGAATACCGAACATCAGACTGAAAAAAAAAAAAAAAAAAAACTAGGTAGAAAAAGACAAGGGCAATATTGTCTTTTATAAAATAATTTAATTTTATTTAATTCGTTGACCCTTATAATTCCAATGGCGGCCCCTACGCCGTTGGCCTTGCCAAACAAACTTCTCTCTCTTTTCCTCTCTATCTATACTTTAGTTTTTTTGCATTTAAAAAGAGAACCAACACACTCACAAAAATAAAAACCATATTACAAAAACTTGAAAAAAATAAGAAAAAAAAATGGAAAATTGGTTGAAGATTATTGGAGTTATTTTGTTGATTTCAATATTTATGATAAGAGTATTTGGTTATTTATGGTTAAGACCAAGAAAAATTGAAAAACATTTTGCTAAACAAGGTATTAGAGGTCCACCTTATAAATTTTTCATTGGAAATGCTAAAGAAATTGTTAGTTTAATGTTAAAGGCTTCTTCTCAAACTATGCCTTTATCACACAATATTCTACCAAGAGTTCTTTCATTCTATCATCATTGGAAGAAAATTTATGGTAAGTTTCTTAGAAAATTTTGTGTTCTTTTGAGGTTTGGGTTTATTAGTATTGCTTATAAAGTTTAGGTCTTTTTTTTTTTTGCAAATTTTGTGTTTTTGAGTGTTGGGTTATTAGTATTGTTATAAAGTTTAAGTCTTTTTTAACTTTCTTGATACCATTCAAAAAAAATTTGCAAAATTTTGTGTTTTTGAGGTTTGGGGTTATTAGTATTGTTGTAAAGTTTAAGTCTTTTTAAAAAAAAATGTTCATTTTTTTTTGCAAATTTTGTGTTTTTTGAGTATTGGGTATTAGTATTTGTTATAAAGTTTAAGTCTTTTTTTTTTAACTTTCTTGATACTATTAGAAAGTGTATATTTTTTTATTTTTTTTGCAAAATTTGTGTTTTTGAGCTTTCTTGAAAAGTTGAAACAAATTAAACTAGGATTAATTAAACAAAAAACAAAAGTTATTATTTTTTTTTTTTTTTTGAGGTTGAAGTGTTGAAAGCTGGCTTTCTTGTTTTGTACTTACTTCTTTAATTAAAAATGTCCTTTTTTTTCTTTTCTGATATTGATGAGTTGGTGGAGTTGTGAAGTTCAGTGTTTCAGAACATTGTTGCAGAAATAATTTAAATTTCTAGAGATTTATTTATTTATTTATTGTGGTCCAATTTTTTTGTAAAAAGAATTTTGATGGTTTTGGAACATCATAGTCATGGGGTTTTCATGAACTTTTATCTCTTTTTTTTCTGTTTCATTTTTTTGTCCTTATGGTTCTTTTAGATTTTGTTGTAACTTATAATTCTTGATGATGAAGTTTTTATAATGTTTGTTAGTGCCTTTTTTATTTTTTATTTTTTTCTATTTTGTTGTATTTGTAGGGTCTACATTTATCCATCTTCTCTGAAAATACTGAATCACTGATTTTGCCAATTTCATTTTTTTCTTTACTGTTTTTGTGTTTAACTTGTTCATAAATACATATTGCTTTCTGTCATTTCTATTTTTGTGTATAATTCTTCACCTTCTCATTATTACTCTTTTGTTTTTTTTCTTTTACTGATACGATCGCTCAAGTAATAGTTATTATTATCTACTATTAGTTGAGCTCAAGTAATAGTTATTATTATCTACTATTAGTTGAGCTCAAGTAATAGTTATTATTATCTACTATTAGTTGAGCGACTATATGAGAAATCAGACAAACAATTAGTAGCTAATATACATTAGTATACAGTAATTATACATCTATCGACTATTTTTATCGACGATTTTTATTTTATTTTTAATTATTTTTTTTACAGGTGCAACATTTTTAGTGTGGTTTGGTCCAACACCACGTTTGGCTGTGGCTGATCCTGATCTTATTAGAGAAATTTTCACTACAAAATCTGAATTTTATGAGAAAAATGAAGCTCATCCATTGATAAGACAACTTGAAGGAGATGGTCTACTTAGTCTAAAAGGTGAAAAATGGGCTCATCATAGGAAAATTATTACACCTACTTTCCATATGGAAAATCTTAAAGTAAGTTTCAAATTTCATTTCTTATTTCACCATTTTTAAAGTTCGAGTCTTCAGAATGGATGTCATGGAAATAACATTAACCACTTTTCGGCGGTTGGAAAATAACCAATGTTTTGAAGTTTTTAAAATTTGACAAGTGAAATTTTAGGATATTACTTGTGGATTTTAAAATTCTAGGATATAGGTTAGTTTTCAAATACATGGGGTTAAAATTGGCTATTTGCGAAATTTTATCAACTAGCCACTTTTTCTTCCATGTCAATGAAAATTGCTATTGTCCTAGAGTTTTGAATTCGACAAGTAAATTTCAAGACATTATCCTCGAGTTTACTTCAAGGATTTTGAAATTCTAGAAAGTGGCTATTTTTTAAATACATGGGATTAAAATTAGTTATTTGTGACTTCATATAGTGGAATTTTTACCGTACAAACTCTGGGTTTAGTTGAATTAGTGAATTTCACATACCAGACGCTCAAAAATGAAAAAAAAAAAAAGAGTTACTCTACATGTTATAGATTCTTATTTCATTTGACAAGTGTATGTTAATTAATTAATTTTTTATTTTTTTTGTATAGTTGTTAGTACCAGGGGCAGCTAACAAAGTGATTGAAATGTTGGACAAATTGACACCAAATTTAAAGAATGGAGAGATTGAAATCGAAGTATCAGAGTGGTTTCAAACTCTTACAGAAGACATCGTAGCACAAACAGCTTTTGGCCATAGTTATGAACAAGGAAAAGCTATTTTTAGGCTACAAGCTCAACAAATGGTCCTTGCTGCTGAAGCATTTCAAAAAGTCTTCATACCTGGCTACAGGTGCAAATTATTTTTTATCCCTCGTATCGTATGACCTTTTTTCGATATCCCTCTTTAAGTTTCGTCCCCGTTAATTCATTGGTCTAGTATAGCCATTGTCGCGAAGTTTCAAATTTCATGTGGCTAAACAAGGCAAAAAGTGGCTAGGGGTTGAAAAAATGGCTATTTAGGGATTTTTGTACATTTTGCATAAATAGAATTTGAAACTCTATGACATTATCATTATATTTGAAAATCCGCTGACGCATGAAAAGTGACCAGTAAACGCTAGTTCTTTCGTTATTACTTAGTATAATCAAAGAGTACATGCTAACTTCTTTTTCTTTTTGGCCTATAGGTTCTACCGACGAAGCGAAACATCAAATCGTGGAAACTTGACACGGAGGTTAAGAAGTTGTTAATGAGGTTAATTCAAGAAAGGACAGATAATTGGGATAAAATGAAATGCAAGAAAATAATGGGCCAAAAGACTTATTGGGCCTTATGATCCAAGCAAGTATCAAGGAATCATTACAATTATCATCATCCATTAACAGCCCAATTCATCATAATTCTTCTAAACATAATCATAATCACAATAATAATCATAATCACAATAATAATCCCTCCATGATCACACCAAATGATATTGCTGAAGAATGCAAGACTTTCTTCTTTGCTGGTGAACAAACGACGTCGAATTTGCTGACGTGGACGACGTGTTACTAGCTATGCATCCACAATGGCAAGACCTAGCTCGCGACGAGGTGATCAAAGTGTGCGGCTCACGTGCCATACCTTCCAAAGATGATCTTGCCAAGCTTAAAATGGTACGTGCAATCTCTTTGTTATATCGAATAAATGTTGAACGTTTTTAGTTAAATTATTTCTAAATATTATCAGGAATGTTCATTATATGAAAGATACAAAAGGAGTCATGTATATCGGTTGACTATAGTTAATTAATTGATTTGGCGTAAATATCGCGTATTTTGATAATTGTACTTGCAAATTATTAAATTATTAGTGTGGATTCCATCACCAGTAGAAGCGAAGTACAACATTAATTTTGAAAAGCTGTCATTGTCATAATTTTTTTTTTATTAACTTTATGATTATTTATTTATTTATTTATCTGATTGAGATATGATTTGGTGTTGCAGCTGAGCATGATACTCAATGAGTCCTTGCGCCTATACCCTCCGATCGTCGCGACGATTCGAAGGGCAAAGGCCGATGTGGATCTCGGAGGATGCAAAATCCCTCTCGGGACTGAAGTATTGATTCCGATTCTAGCGATTCATCACGATCAAGCTATATGGGGTAACGATGCTAACGAGTTCAACCCTAGTAGATTCTCAGAAGGAGTGGCTCGAGCCGCTAAGCATCCTGTGGGGTACATTCCATTTGGGCTTGGAGTACGCCAATGCATAGGTCAGAACTTAGCGATCTTACAAACTAAGTTGACTCTAGCTATTATACTTCAGCGATACGTGTTACGATTATCGCCACAATATAAACACGCTCCAACTGTGTTGATGCTACTTCATCCTCAATATGGTGCACCCGTCATCTTCAAACAACGGTTGACTCATGACCCCAAAATTGACAAAAGCTCATAACATTCTACTCTCCTTTTGGTGTGTGAGTGCATATATTCTTGGAGAAAAGAAAAAAAAATATTAAATATGTTGTGCAAGGATTAATTATAGGAGTAGGGAAAAATTTATTTTATTCCTTTTTTTCTTGATTTTTTTTTTTTTTCACCAAATATTAGTACTACTAACTAACCTATCAAGTAGAGTCATCATCATGCCTTGTTTTTTTTTTTTTTTTGCCCAAAATTGCTTTAATTTTTGGCATGTTTATTTTAGGGTTATTACATAGTGACTCAATTTAGTAGATTTTATTATTTTCCCACTCTATGTATATGTATATGTAATGTATGTATATTGGCTCAAGCCATAGTACAATTTTGTAATATTCTCATGTATATCCTTTCTTTTTCTTGAATGGTAGCTTGTGTTGTATCTCTTTTTATTATTATCAATTCAATAGGAAATATAAGCGTTCGATTAATTTAAGTGTAAGATGTCAAATCCACCTTGTCTAATTTTGAATCGCGAATCTACAATATTGTAAACATAGAAGAATCAACACCCTAAAGTAGGATTAATCGAACCTTAAAACATTGATGGTAAATCTCGAATTATAATGCCATGAGAACATGAATAAGCAAAGAATCAAACATACCAAAGTGAGGTTTTTCAGCATGAATTCAAATTAATTAGTCATACTCTAGAATCCACTGATTCACGTCAATACAATGATTGTAGATAAACAAAGAATCATACTAGTGGCGGAGGCAGCATTATATAATGAGGGAGTTCATCTGAATCCCCTCGGCGAAAAAATATTACTATTTATACATGGTTAAAATTATTTTTTAGGTATGTATAATAGATTGTTGAACCCCTACTACTAGTTCGTATGTTTACTTCTCAGATTTTGAACCCCTTATTAAAATTTCTGGCTCCGCCACTGAATCATACACTTTCAAAGTAAAACGTTTCGAGGTGAATATAGATTTATCAGATCTTAAAGTGACGATTGAATAACGAATGAGAAACCACAAGGACCAACAAAATTAAATTTTTTGAGACAATGGTACCACTTGTTACTTTTGATGTTGCAAGAATGAAAAGAGGATCAAATAAATTTTATAGTTTATATATTTACCAAATAGATTGGTAAAATCAATACAAAAATTGGGCATTGAATCACGCTAATGAGCCCATTGTTGCCGCAACTATAGTCCCAACAAGCACACATTGGATTTTGGGACCAAATGTGAAAAAACATAAACACAACTTTTAAGAAAATTCAATATTATAAACAATTAAAGTGCAATAGAGAAAATCTTTCTTTTTTCAAAAAAATGTTGTATTATTATGAAATCATATAAAATTCGACTTCATTAAAATATTAACAACACTCTGCGATAAATATCTCAATATCTCGAATCGAATGAATTGTCAAAAATCTGAATAAAAGTTGTGCCTGAAGTTATCAAATTATTAAAGACTGATTACCAAAGTATAACGCCAGAAAATAGATACTAAGTTAATTTCTACAAAGATGTAAAAAAGGTGAAGAAGGAAAATGAATATCATTATTTTGTTTTTTCTTAAATAGAGTTGATTATTATTAGTACATTATATTCAATTATGAATTTTCCTAACAATTAAGGGTATATAACATTAATGATTATTGAACAATTTCAATTATTTGATTTTGACATGTAATAATAGAGAGTTACTAGTACTACTACAATTATTTATTGAAGTGTTTTTTAGACTATAGTAGTAGAGGAGATTTATGTCTATTTAATGTACAATACAAAGTCCATGAATTTATTGCAACAAAAAACACAAATTATTATTACAATGTGTGAAGTTAGAGTTTGCTTTAATAATTTAAGTGAAGAGAAATACATATCAAGTATAGACTTATAAAGTATCTTGACAAATATTTCTTTCATCTTATTTTAACTGTCGTTTTGACTCTTTTTACACTAATAAAGAAAAATAATAAATGAAAATAGTAGTTTTACTAAATTATCCATATTTAGTAAAGGTAGATTAATATTTTTTTTCTCCTCTTAAAATATTCTTTGGTATTAAAAATATAATTTAAAATAATTATTAACTTTAATCTTAAAATTCTGAAATAAATTAATCAAAATACTTACAGACTCAACAAGCATTATAAATATGAAAAGTAAAAGAACAATTTCAATGCCCCAAAAATATGTTTTTAAGTGAGGGGTTGTTTATATCTAAGTATGGAATTAAAAAAAATTAAATTAAAAAAAAAAACTTTTTAGGGCTTTGTAATTTTGCATGTAGCAAAGATCAAAAGCAACAAAATTCCCTTTTTGTATTACTTTTTGATTTTCTCTAAATTAATCCTTCTCATCATGCTCTAAGAATTTTGTTAGTCCCCATGAAATTGCATGTTCTTGGGACTTGATAAAACACTAGACAATTAATTATATTAATCACTCTTACTAGCTCAAATATTTTTTTAATTAAAAATAAATAAATTAATTATAATTTGTCTTTATGGGGTTTGTTTAATAGGAACCAAAGCATGCCTTGAGGCATGTGTAACCTTCCATAATTATTTCCTTTTAATAATTCTAATAGTGAAATGTGAATTTAAAAATAATAATAATAATAAGGGAAACTTACATAAATATACTATGATAAAAAAATATTTACCATTTATGGCAATAATATTTCTTTTTCACTTGATCACTTTTAATTCATTTATAATACAAGTTTAATTCATATTACAAAGAATAATTTTTTATTCACATATAATATAAATTTTAATGATAGATAATTTATTTATCACACATTTTAATACACTTATAATACAAAGTGTCAATTTTTTATCAAACAAACATAATATATTTTAAAAAATAATTATAATTCATATATAATTCATATATATTCAATCTATAATTCACTTTTAAAAATATTACAGATTTAACATAGTATTGCTATAAATGGTAATAAATAAAAAATATTGCTAAAATCAGTAATTATTTATTAAAATATACCAATTCATGTAATTTTTCCTAATAATAATCTCAAACTATTTGTTATTTTAGAGATTGAAGATAAAATTAATTATTTTTCTTATCTATTATGTTAAAAATGATTATTAGCGATAATTAATTCTTAATTGCTAAATATATACAGTATATTTTTAGCAGTAATTAACACTTTTTGTATATGTTACTAAAGCATTTAGCGACATTGGTTCTAATGACACTTAACTAACGTCGGTAAAAAATTTAACACTCTTTATTAATGTCAATATTTAATATGGCTAAAATTAAAGTTATTTTTATTATAATAATTTTAACCTTAATTATAATTGTACTTAAAAGACTAAAAATATTTAAAGTATAACACATTAATAGAAGAAATATTCAATAAAGAGAGAGTCAAACATTGCTCCTAATTTTGTATCGAGTGTGTAAATGAAAAATACGATAAGTATTTTGAGAAGACGATAAAAATAACATGCATAGTGTAATTTGATAAGGGTATAGAGCTTGAGTATATATAATCTTATGCCTATGTCATAGAGATAAAAATATTATTTTTAAAAATGTTAAAAGTAATTAACGAATATTTTAAAACGGAGAAAGTATAATATTGTTTATAGGCTGTATTTATGCAGCACAATGTTTCATAATAATGTTACTTAATTAACATTTTATTATTGCATCGTTAACCTCGAGTTATGTGTTAAGAAGAATCATAGCCACCTGATTTTTTTTTATATTTTATTTAGATAGTAATAATTTTAATAATTTTTATTATGCATCTAAGTTGCACGCCCTTTAATTTATAATTATGTACATTATACTCCATATCAATTTGCCATATTCACCTTTAATTAATTATCAATTGTGCATATTAATCAATTTTGTACAACTTGAAATTACTAAATTAATTATGTACATTATACTTCATAGTCGATTTGTCATATTCATCTTTAATTAATTATTAATTGTACATAGTGTACGCATAACTTAAAAACACACTAATAAGTTTTGTACAATTTAAAGTTACGAATCAAACTAATTATTATTAAAAATTACGAAATAATTAATTGTACATTGTGTACGCATAACTTAGGAACACATTAATAAATTTCATACAACTTGAAGTTACAAATTATAATTAACAAATTACTAATTAATTAATTAGATGAAGTCAATTGCTTAATTAGGTGCCTATAATTATACTGTATGCCACATGCAACAAACAGGAATTAAGCATGATTAATTAGTATTTGAATTAAAGTTCATGATTCCTTAATTGCATTTAATTTTATATATACATATATATATATATATATATATATATATATATATATATATACATTCTTTTTTTTAAAATGGACACCCTTTTCTTGATTGTCATTTTATTATTATCCTAATATTCTTAATACTAATTAATTATTTAATTATGAAATTTAAACTTAAGAGGAAACTTTGTGCTTTTTAGTAAGCACGCTTCTAGATATTGAGCTAAGTTCAATGGTCCTAACCATTACTAGAAGACAAACTAAACATTCTAATTATGTAACTTAATTAAACATATATAATTTAAATTAATAAAATGATGAGAGTTCTTCATTATTAATCAGATATCTTTCGAATTTTGAAAATCTCAAAATGAAGATAATATCGATAGGAATTATGTGCTATTTATATAACAATTTAAGTTTTTAGATGAGATAATCATACAACACGACATAGTATAAAAACGAAGTCACGAGTTCAAATCTCATGGAAAAAATTGGCCGATATGTGAAGAGCACTACAACAAAAATGATCATTAGCGGCATTTAATTCTTAATTGCCGCTAAATATGTATTTTTAGCGGCAATTGTCACTCTTTGTATATGTCCCTAAAGCCTTTAGCGACATTAGTTCTAATGGCACTTAACTAATGCCGGTAAAGACTAAAACACTCTTTATTAATGTCAATATTTAATGTCGCTAAAAGTTATTTTTATTGTAGTGGAGAGTATTATAGTATAATTAAATAATTAGATATTTATTCTTTATAGCAATTTAAACTTTATCGTTTTACTCTTTAGGAGCTACTCCACCTATAATTTAAATTTGAATTAATCAGAATAGTAAATTTAAATATCAAATAGTTAAAACAAAAAGAAAAACCCCTCCCGATAATCGTAGTATATTATATTCTAAATAATAGATTTGTCAAGTGAGAATAGCTTTAAAACTAATATAATATAATTATTTGTTATAGTAAGTTAATTGGCTACTTTAAATTAGTCTTAAAAGGCTTAAAAGGAATGTTAAACACTGTAACTAATCAGGTAATTAGCACTGAAAAACTTTACAATTATTAGTGCTACTAAACAAGAATTAAAAAATTTGCATTTCTGACAACTAACTGCCAACAAGAATAAGTTAAATAGACACAAAATCATGTGACCTAAAAAGTTAAGGATGTAGACCTTTAATATATATTTTTTTTATTTTATCTGATGGTCGATATCTAAAATTTTGATAATTTGGATCATCGCCATTCAAAACAAATCAAAAAATAAAACGTTATATAAGTGATAATCTACCTTTGTGTTATGCGCATTAAAAAAATAAACTCTGGTAAACAAAATTTTCTTACGTTTATATTATGTTGAATTATATTGAATTCGAGATTTCTAATAAAAGAGAAAAAAAATTATATTGTTCCCATTACAATTCTTGATTTTTTTTATTTTTTTTATATATATCTTGACAAATAATCCAAAATATGATAGAGTTGACAATGTATGACAACAAGAACAAAACAACTAGGATATATAATTATATAATTATTATAAAGTATATATTATACTTTTCTAAAACATACTCTGCAAATTTTTATAGCCAAAGGAACTAAACCAGCTCATTAAATGGATATTTTTTTAGGATTTTGTAGATAGCAGAGATCCCAAGTAAGTGCTTACTTAAGATCTGGGATTATTATTATTATTATTATTATTATTATTAATAATCATAAAAATAATTATTTGTATTATTTATTATTTTTCATAATTCATAAATAATAAATGTCTTCTATTTATGTATTCATGCCAGAGAAAATAAGTTGGCTTGTGTCTGCCAAATGTTAATGTTCTTGTCTGTGACAAAGGGGCAAAGGGCCATAATTCTTTAATTTTATTAATTATTGAGGAATAATCATTCTTAATTACACCTTATGGTCCAAAATTTATTTACAATAATGTATTATTTGTCTCCATATTTTTTTAATTGCTATAGTAAAATATTATTATTACATAAAATCATTGTATAACAAAAAAAGAAAAAATCAACTCAATGAAAAACATAATTATTATAATAAAATATTATCATAAAGAAATCTGACGTTATAATAAATACTAACATTAATAATCAGAAAAAAACTAGAATTTCACATAGTTTGATCTTTAGTTATATCTTACCTGGACCTATCATTAGTAATAAGATAAGAAATTTTGCCAGATGGAAACTAAATAATAAATATTTGTACTCCTTTTCGGGGATAGGGATTTAATACAGACGAATTAAACGTATCACGTTTGAGCTAAATATAAGATCGTCTTTTATACATTAATGTTGACATATTTCTGCCATGATGGTGCATTATTTTTTGTCCTAAATAATGATGGCTATACAAATAAATATATATCAAGAATTTAAATGGTATATATAGATAAAATATTGGCCTCTCTTCTGCATTTATATTATTTTGTTCTTGTAATTTAATGTTTGCTCAAATTAAAGGCATAGGTATCATGTGACATTGAGGTGGGCTAAAAATGCAATGTACCTATGCTATTTATGTAATTTAATTTATTGCATTGACATTGACAATAATTAAAAAGGGAAAATGACTTGCCAAATTCTGAAAATAAAAAAAAAAAACTATAAAGAAGATGAAAGCTATCTCATGTTCTCATATGGCAATTGTAAATGTCACATGTCCTAAGTGGTGTTGTGTGTGAAATTGGGGACCAAATTGAGTATTGTCATAATATGTCACAAGATGACAAAAGAGAATGTAAATTAATCACTTAATTTTTGAAAAATAAAATAAAATATTTTTTAGCTTATTTTCGATATAATTCAAAATTTTAATTTATTGATCGAGTTTGAATTTCAGAGTGTTTAAATTCATAACATAATGTTCGCGACTTGCTAGCTTGATTGCTTATTGTATTAACTATTATTTTTTTAGCGTATGATTATGTCTGATAGAATCATTAACCTCTAGACAAAAAGATTAAGAATCGCCAATAATCTAAGTCGAATGATCCAAATGACTATTTTCTTATTATCTTTATTTTGTTTACCCCGCTTAACTTGAAAATATAAAGATAAAAATTAGTAGTGTTTTTACTCACTTTTAATATAACTTAAAACTTTCTAACTTATTTGGTCTAGTTCATATTTCATAAGCTAAAATTCTTGTTATTATATTATTAGCATGTAAACTCGATCACTTACCTTATTTATCGTTTAAGAAAGTCTTTACGCTCTAGACAAACTATTAAGAAGCTCCAACGATCTAAATCAGACGATCCAGATAAACTATTTTCTTTACTCTACTTATCTCTTCTTAAAAAAAACAATTACCAGTGTTTTCACCTACTTTCGATATAGCTCAAATTATCAACTTATCAATCAAGTTTAAATTCTCATTATTATATCCTTGACTCGCCAGCTAAGATCACTTATCTCATTTACCATTTTCTTAACGTATGATTCATGCATGATCCTCTTATATCACTTCTCACCTAAATTGTTGGCGCTTTATAACCGTTTATCTATAATGAAATGACTATTAGAGATATTGACACTCCCTCTCATGTCTATCAATCTTAACATATTTCTTTTTTTAAAAATAATATTATTTTGTGATTATTTATTTATTTATTCATATAAGACAATAATTTAGGTGATGGAGGTCTAAAATCCCAACCTATAGTCATTTACTTTGTTCCTGTGAGATAGGAAGCATAATCACATGGGAGTAGCAATCATCAAAGATGCTAAAAAGACAATGGCAGAGGATTTGGTGGAACCACTTTTTTTTTATAAATGTGCAACTCATTTGTAGGTTTCTTTCTTAAGTATCTTTATCAATCTTTAATACTATAAATCTAAATCAATAATTTTTTTATTTTTTTTTTATGTTCTCACCATATCAAAATATTTAATGCCCTCTGACCTTGGATTGATATTTTGGAATTTTGTTAGATTATTTTTATATGTTTTGTTTGGTTTGACAGTTTATCGAATACAGTTTTTCTATTTAATCAAGATGCAATTCAGATTACGTATATATTATCTATTTATCGTGTTTACGCTGTATATACTGTTATTCTATTCGAGGGAGACACAAATCAATGAAAAGTCTATTTAATATGAGTATTATTAATCCACCATTCATGAATAATCAAGTGTGATATTTTATTAACATGAATTAATAAAGTAATTTTAAATTAACTTTGGTGTGAATAAAATATTTTTTTAAACTTTGATTTTCTCGAGTAAGCGATTATCACTTCTATAAGTGAGAAGAACAAACATCATAGCTCAATGTACGACGATCTAAGCATTTTACTACAAAACTTATCTGCGAATGCGATCATATATTTACATTTACAAGACAAATCTAGAATTGGTAATTTTTTTACCAATTTCAACTTAATATTGAAATTATTAACCACATTGAATGGGATGAACACAATAGGGTAATAAGAAAATGAAAGTTTTTTTTTTATATATATGATGAATATTTGAATTTTGAATTATAGAAGCAATTACATGGTCTCTTCATTATACAACAAGGTACTAATGGGCCAAATTCTACTATTGGGCTTTTAATTACACTTGATGAATCTAATGGAAGCCCAATAGCTACATTTTGGACTCTTTTAAGCCCACACAAGTAAATATGGTGCGTAGCTCGATCCATCTCACTCTTATAAATTTCAATATTACTAAACTTATATACACCCGATGTATACACAAAACCTGGATAAAGTAACTCTAGTACCAACGTTTTCACAAACAAAGGTGAGTTCACATCAAATTGCATCCTGTTACAAAAACACAATCGTAGTCGAATTAATTCAATAGGAGATAAATGAAAGAATTCATGTTTTATTTATATAATTGATATCTCAATAAGACATATATATTTATTGTTAGAGAAATGACACTTTTATTTATTTATAATCTATAATATAAACTGATTTTACAAAAAGCTTCATTTGTAGTGATCAAATTTGCCACTTTCACAAATAGGATTTTTGCACATATTTTTCATTAAAATAAGAATAAATATAAATTGGGCTGTACCTAATAAAATGAATTGGGCTTTGCTTCATCTGTATTGGGTACATGGATCTGATCAAAATAGGCCCAAGAAGAAAATCTTTAGGTTTGGTTCATTGTCACAAATAGCCAATTTGGACCACCATTTAATATATAACCATTTGTGTAAAAAATAACCACTTTATATATTAGGAACCTATTTTCAAACATACACGATTGAAGTTGTGAACTATTAAAACTGAACGTCGTCTTTTGTTTTGTGAAGTTTAAACTATTAATCTTCATTTATGTCTATTACGTTTAAACTTTTTCAATAACACCACTTTTTTTTACTCAATTTTCAATTTTCAATTCAAAATCATTTCTTAAATTATCAATATATAAAAAATTACAATCTATAAACCTTTTTTGTTATTAAATTAGTTTAACACAATTAATAAAATCAACATTACAAAACAAAAAAATAACAAGTACTCTATTTGAAAAGAAAATAACAATATTTTTCAATTCGTATCAAATATTTATCTAAAATTAACATAAGTTAGATAATATTGCTTTCAGAAATGAACGTCCAATCTGTAATATCAAATCTAATTGAAAACTTTAATATAAACATAAAATATCGAGCGAAAAATTAAAAAAAAGGGAGTAGTTGAATGTGAAGGTAAAATTAAGTTGAGATCCAAATTTACAGGCTAATTTATTTGAAGTAAAATAAAAAATAAAAAAAATAATTAGGGGCAATTAATTATATTAACTAAAAATAATTTACTATAAACGTTACGACGAAAAAAAATAGCTTCGTCTTTGTAATCTCCGGCTCTCCATTTTTCTTCCAGAGATTCAGGTAAGAACACCATCACAAAGCCCTAATTTTTCTCCATTTTTTCGTAGATTTTATGTTTTTTTTTTAAATTATTCAATTGAATTTGTTTTATGTATAGAAAGTTTTTTGTATTTCTTTGTTAAATTTGTTCAGATTATTGTTTGTGGTTTGAGATTGATTTTCAATTTGTTTGTTTTTTGCTATTATGGTTAGATTTTGTTAGCTACTAGTTCACTGTAATTGCAATATTGGGTAGAGCTGTTCACCAAGAGTTGAGCAATTGAGGTCTAGAGTAGATGGGCATTTAGTGAAGAGAGGGAATAGGGAAAGGGGAATCGAACACTCATTCGATACGGTGGGAGTTGAGCTAGAGCTCAATTGAGTAGATGGGAACTTAGTGAAGAGAGGGGGAGGAAAAGGGGAGTCGAACACTCATCCGACGTGGTGGGAGTTCAGGTAGCCAATCAACCGAGTTATTTTAAGATTAGCCATATAGAAAAATCTCATTTTTAGCCTAGAAATAACTTGCCCACCAATATTTAGTTGTATTGTATTTGGATGGATGCTTAGGTGCCCTTATGTTTAACCCAAGAGTGTATTATAAACAGTTTCTCTATCTTCTTGAGGCAGGGATAAGGCTGTGTAGGCACCATAGTCCTTAGACCTCATTTTTGGAATATCCTTTTGTTTTAACTGAAGAGTGTATTGGAAATAGTTTCTCTATCATCTTGAGGTAGGGTAAAGGATATGTACACACCATACTCCTTAGACCTCATTTGTGGAATTATTACACTGGTTATGTTGTTTGGCTCAACAATGCTCAATAGTTTATGCAAGTGTGGGTTGTGAAGAGAGTAGCTATGTAAGTAGAGATTTTTGTTCTATTTCTTTTCCTCTTTTGGTTGAAATGATTGGAATTCTGGAATTTTTATTTGGTCATTTAGTTTTAACTGTTTGGAAACTATTGATTTTTAAGGTCAAATACTTTTTTTTTAAGACAAATGGGAGAAGAAAAGGGGGAGTGGTTGGAGAGGGTAATTGTTTTCCAAGGTCAATTGATAGAAGCAGAAGCGGAGCCAGTGAATTTTGAATAAAGATATTTAAAAGAAAAACTCCTTTCGAGTGTAGATTTCAGCTTAATTTACTTTTAACAGTATAGAAACTTCTACAAGTTTGTTGAAATTTTATTTACTCAACAATTTTAAGATAATCTTTTGTAAAATGTGACTAATGGTAGCAAAAGGTGCACATCAATGATTTTTTTTTGGGAGAATGTAACAAGTATATAACAATAATAAGGCCAAGGGCAGTGCCAAAACCGTATTTACATAGAGGAAGGAGATCATAACCAACTATTACACATCAAAACAATTACGAGGTACCTATCAAATTTATTAAAGAATCTTCCTCCTCTGCTAGACATTCTTTGCACAAAAAATGGAACAGAAAGAGAGCACTTTATCTTGATATATGTAAACAACTGTCGCTGTCTTCAAACACTCTAGAATTCCTCTCGTTCTGTATTGTCCACCATATATAGTACAAGCATGAACCAATCTTCACCATTTCTTCTGTCTAACTATGCCTCCGATACTATTCCACTCTTAAGTAGGTCACAGGTGTTGGCTGGCGTACACCATTTGAGTCTAACAATATACAGGAAAGTTGCCACAGTTGGTCATGAAAGAACAAAGAAGAAACAAACGGTTTGGTTTCTGTATTTGAGCCAGAAAGAGAGCACCTAGAGCAAAACTGGAAACCTTTTCTTTTTAAATTTTCTTGAGTCAAACAAGCCTCTCTTGTCACCATCCAAGAGAAACATAAGACCTTTGTAGGGGCTTTGACTTTCCAGATATATCTCCAAGGCCAGTTTGTAATCTGCTGGTCTGAATTATTGACTGAAAGATAAGCAGATTTGACTGAAAAGGCCCCATCCCTATGTGGCGTCCACAGTAGTTTATCCTCTCCATCTGGAAGACCATTGAATTCTTCCAATGTCTTAAAGAATTCCACTGCTCGTAATTCCCGATCATTTAAGAGCCCTCCTGATCCTGAATGTGATACTCTACCCTTGCTCCCCCCTAAATATGTCCAGTCTTGTATCAGGAGCTGTTGCAATGCTAAGTCAGTGACAGTTTATACTGATAATTGCCGTGTAATTATAGTTCTAAGTTCCAACTTTCAGATGCCTTTATATTCAAAGCTGATTTTTGGTGTTTGCAGGTGCCATTGTGCGATAAAAATTAGCGGACAATAAAGTGGAAGCAGTATGAGTTTCGCTGGGGCTTCCGTGGGTTCTGGTTAGTTTTATGGTTTGTTTTCGTGTCTTATGGCCAGTGCAGATTGTACTATTTTGTTTTCTTCAATGGTATGCCAAGGTCGCTTACGCAAAATGAAATGAAATAACTGAATCTAGAATTCTGCTTCTGAGGCAGTCTTGTTGGAATACTTCGTCTCCTATTATTCTCTCAGGGTGTCAATAATGAAAAATACTGAATGAAAAAAATATGGCCTCACAATACATTTTTAAAAAAAAGAAAGGAAAGGTGTTGGTTCTAACGGCATGACCAACTCTTAAATATTTATACAGTGCATTTTACTAATTTGCATATATAATCTTAAGCAAAGAAAAGTTTGTGAACTATTGTGTCATCATCATGGAGATCACAAAATGTATAGAAATGAGACTGAATAACAGGGAAAGGTATTTCTGTCTATATCCTCTTGACTCACTAGTTCGTTTAAAGTTTATTTTCTTTTCCTTTTACAATTTGGCGCATTTATTACTCATCAAAGGAAAAAGAGTTTTATTGATCATCTGAAGATGTACCAATAACTTAGTATTTTTGTCTCTTTAGTAGTTCTAATGCTAGTAACCCTTCATGTGCATCTATTACAGTTGCCGGAACTGCTCGAAGGGCATTTGAGTTTGGACAGACTTATGTGGTGAAGCCCAAAGGTAAACACCAGGCAACCATTGTCTGGCTGCATGGCCTTGGGGACAGTGGTTCGAGGTAAGCTTGTAACACTTCCCTTTCACCTCTTGCTTCTTTGTTCAAGATCTGTATGTTTCAGTATATATCTGTCTCTCTGTGATTTGCTTGGATGATGTTGGATCAGGAAAGTTTTAGCGTTATTCAACAACAAAATACGTCTAAATATTGACTACCTCAGTACCTCCTATGTGTTGTGTTAGTTGCATTGTTCTACCATAGTGACCGAGAAAGAATTCTTAAATTACCTATCATCAGAGAGATACTGTCAAAGATGTTTAAAATTATGGTTAGCATTCATTTAAGTTAGTTTGCACCTGTATCTGCACCCCTGAATCGTAAAATTCAGATCATGAAGGACCCGATCTGAATTCGAGCATACGTTATGATGCAGTTTCCGCTTATACTGTTTCCTAAATCTCTTTCATTAGACTCGTTAAAATTTGAGTGAGATAGGTGCTGTTGGTCTTCAAGGTGGTATTGGAAATTTCACTCCGGAGATCTAAGTAGTTGGTTAAAATGTGCTGGATATAGCATGGGCAGTTTTGTCTTTGGGGGGTGGGAAAGACCTTGAATTGAAAAAAGCAGTCAATGCAAATGCTGTAAATGGTGATCTCGATGTCTTGAAGTGAGCTAGAAGAAGACAAGATTCTTGAACATCTTATTGTTGTTTTATTTATCGATCAAAGTATTTGTTTATAAAACTCAAGATACAGTTTGCTATGCTTAAGGTTTTCATCTATGCTGTTTCCCTTTGTTCATTTTCATTCCAAAAATGCTGCCACAAACTGCTACATGTTTGTAAGTGACCTGGAAACTGTCATTTATATGGTTATATCCCATGCAAAACTGAGGATGAGGTTTTGAAATTCATCAATCTTCCAATCACATAAGTTTCCATTAAATGACAAGGCTCAAAAAGTTCCACTGTCTTGTATCTACGAATCTGGTACTTATCGTATTTTTTGACTCATATGCTAAAGATAGTTCAGGTTGTCTCACTCAGCATATATCTCAGCACTAGTTCCACTTCCTCCTTCACACTTAAAAGTTCCATGGAACTTCCTACACCTTCATGATAGTCCTCCATAATCCACGTCCACAAGGCAACATAATAGTTTCATTCCTTTACCCCTTCCTGGATGAGGTGCATAGCTTTGAGTAGTGCTGTCCTCCAAAAAGCCTATGCTATTGTTGCTGAACATCCAAAGTGGGTTCCTACGAGCATTGTGTTGAACACCTTGAGATCTTCGAATCCAAGCCAACCATCGTTTATTCAGGACGTGTTCGTTTTCTAATTCATGAAGTGAACTTTTTTGTCACATCCTGTGTCCCGAGGAAATTCTGTTACAGTTTCTCCTACTTTTTCGTAATGGTAGCAGGAGGTGCATCTAGTAGAGATGTAATATGATGCATCTGGTGTGATATTGACCTGTATATCTCTGCCCCTTTTTGGCAAGTACCTCTTCTGGCATCCTGCTAATTCTTTCTCAATCTTTTTATTACTGAGTTCCATATTGTGAAGTTCTTAGTGGTTGGTTCTTATGTGATGCTCTTAGCGGTAAGTCCAGGTAGGTTATAGGAATTGTCCTAATTTTAAGGATACAATTCATCTTTTAATTTGAAACTTAGTCATTTTATTACTTATATGTTAGCGTTAGGATAAGTATGATTGCATTCTTTTATATTAAGTATCTCAGTTTTATTGAAATATATCTAGCAATGACATTGGTTGTTTCATGCTACGTTTAAGGTTGATTGAGTCCTTTTCTTTTGTTGCAATGTTAGTGAGCTATAATTCTTTAAATATTGAGTCAATTGTTTGCTATTTATGACTACACGAGTTCCTTATTTTGGATGTCAAGCTTCTCGAAATGTTCTTGCTTGCTACACACGGTGCAATATGTATGCTATGCATAACTTTAGTCTCTGTGAAATAAACATCTCAAACATATTAACTAAACCTTTTAAAATTTACTTTTGGTTTTCCTGGCAGCTGGTCCAGCCTCTTGGAGACCCTTCCTCTTCCCAATGTAAGGATCCAAATATTGCTTTTGTACATGAAAATATCTCTTGATTATTCTTAAACATGTAAATCTTATAACTTTCTGCTATTTGAATCTCTTAGTAGGCTCTGGTATATTGCTCTTTCATCTCCATGCCTTAGTATTTCATTGTTTTGGTAGCTTTGCTTGATTTTGGTCTTCTTTGTATGGTGCAGATTAAATGGATCTGCCCAACTGCCCCCCAACGACCAATAACTTTATTTGGAGGCTTCCCTTCTACTGCCTGTAAGCTTTGTGCTTGTAGATTATGCCCATCATTTTCCAATGTAGAAACGAACTTTTAATCCCGGCGTGGATGTACATTGCAGGATGTGTAAATTGGATAATTCTATTAATTTGCGACTCATCTGAAAGCATTGTCCAATCCATCATTGGAATTAGTTTAAGTCGGAAGTCATGCTTTGAAACCCAGGAATAAAGAAAGCGTTATTTTTTCTCATCTTTTGTAACAGGGTTTGATGTCAATGACCTTTCTGAAAATGCTATTGACGATAACGAGGGTTTGGATGCTTCAGCAGCATATGTGGCGAGTTTGTTGGCCACAGAGCCCCCTCATAGTAAGTTTCTCTCACCTGTTATGCTAACTTGTGTACCATTATTTGAATCACCACCTTCTCCAAAGTGCATGGCTTCACCCATGAAGCAATAACTCCTCGCGTCGAATAACTTCGCCACTTTAAGCGACAAAGCAATGGCTTTAACGCTATATATGATGATGCCGGACTAATAGCCCATTTGACCAAGCTCTTGGGAAACCAAAAGTGGTTTTTATATCTCATTTTAAAGAGTTGAGATGTTTGGTCTGGCTTTTAGGAAAACAATAAGAGCTTTTGAGTAGTGGATGGCAGCTGAAAAAAGTAGTTGTTTTTGGGAAGGACTTCTGGTACCTTGACCAAGCACAAATTGTTTCTCTAATTTTGGCAAGAGTAACTTTCAAGTTGATTAGCCAAACACAAATTGCTTCTCTCCAAAAGTATTCTTTTCAAAAACACTTCTCAAAAGAAGTAGATTTTGGTGTGACTATGTCTACTACTTGGTCAAACAGGCTATAAAGGATTTTTAGCTTGCCATCTGTCTTTTTTTTTTTTCCCCCCTTCAAAATGTTATTCTCCTTATGCTGCTGAGTTTTTTTAGTGTGACTATGTCTACTAGTTGAACTTTAACGCACCTCATTCTGATTTGGTGTTTGTGAATATGAAAGCTCCCTTTGTTTTTCTTTCCTTTTTGGTGTGCGTGTGTTTGGTTGGTGGGGGTGGGGTGGGGGGGATAAAAATTGTTTGGCTGTACCATTTAGATGTATTAACCATAATGGCCGTGTCAAACACATTTACATGCTTGGGGCTATCAATTTGCACAACCAGCTGGATTTCTTATTTCCTGTCCAACATCTCGGAAGTTGTTGTGCTATATAAATGTTATGCAAGAATGAATTTCATTATTTCTACCTTAGTTATCCCATTACCTAGATGTTATTTAGACATCCATAAAGTTTTAGCCGTAACATCTGAAAAACATTCAAACCTTTTCTCCATTATGATCAAGGGATCTTAATAACGTCTCTTATTTTAGTCTTCATTATAAAAAAGAATCAAATTCTTTACTTTGTTATTTTGTGTATTACAGTCAAACTTGGGGTCGGAGGCTTTAGCATGGGCGCAGCAACCTCCCTTTACTCTGCCACTTGCTTCGTCCGTGGGAAGTATGAGAATGGCAACTCGTACCCTGTCAATCTGAGTGCAGCTGTTGGATTAAGTGGCTGGCTTCCCTGTGCAAAGTTTGACTTCTAGCAATCTTGTCTGTAATCTCTTCAGAGATATTTATGATGTTTTTGTGTTGACTACTACTATTCTGGCAGGACTCTTACTAGCAAATTAGAAGGGGTAGAGGGGGCTGTAAATCGTGCTACATCATTGCCCATTCTTCTTTGTCATGGCAAAGGTACTAAAATGCTTCATTTTCTCCTCTTTTTTTTTTTTTTTAATTGATCAGGGATGCATCATTTTCTCTTCTACTTGCCTTTCCTCAAAAAAGGAATAAAAAGAGTAAAATACTTCATTTTTCTGCCTAGTCAGTTTGAACATGTCCCTAAGTTTCCCTACTCTTTAAGTTGTCACTCACCCTACCTTAAGGAGGGGGGAGGGGGTTGCTTTATATTTGTTAGTGAAGTTCCTTGCCTCGTCATCTGTCACATACTTACATTGATGATAAGTACTGTTCATTGCCTGTCTATACATAAATTTGATGAATTTTCTTGTCATTTCATTTTAATGATCTAAAAACATCTCTATATTGTCCAACAAAACACAAGCTGTCAAATTATATTGTTTTGAGGCACCTTTGTTGATCAATTATCCCAGTTGTTTTTCATCGGAAGAAGGCTGTAATTGCTCATTATTCCAAAGCTACATGAGATGATTGGGGAATTGAGAACAAATGTTGAGCCTCTAGAGCCCACCATATTAACGAGATGAGTGCTTAAGGATACAGTACTAAGATGGATGTGCAGTTGTACAAAATTAAACATATTCAAACGGGGCAGTGCTCAAGTAGCATATTAGAGGCTGAAATAAGAGAAAGATTACTTGAAATGGTTTGGCCATATTTTACTAGATCTCCACAAATTCACTAATGTGTATGCGACAATATGATTATCAAGGTACTAACTACTAAAATAGGGATGATAGCATAAAATCACATGGAAAGAAATTTCTCAAAGTCCTACAATCTGTAAGAATGCAATTTATAGTTAATAACAGAAAACGATGAAATCAAGGAAGCCATATAAGTGATACAACTGCTTAGCATTTATTAAGCTTAGTTATAACACTTACATTTGGTTTAGCCATTCAAGGTTAGGATAGGTTTGAGATATATGAAACCGTGTTCAAAATGAAATATGAGACAGATAGCCCTTAATTTTGTCCTGACAATATGTTGTTTATCAGTATTTTAATGGAAGAGTTTTGAATAGAGTTGAATGGTGGATATAGAGGATTCATATAGCTGATGATTGGTGCCAAATATGAAGAGGAAGACAGTTGGATGACAAAGGTGGTGACTAATCCATATGGGGTCAGTTTATGGAGATCTATAAGAGACATGTGGGATGAGGTGAAGAACAACTCAAAGAAAAAAAGTGATGAATGGAAGAAAGACCAAGTTTTGGAAGGATGAATGGCATGAAAAAGACAACTTGGAAGCTTTATTTCCAGATATTTTCAATCTAGCTTTGTTACAACAAAGATCCATAGCAGAGCTATGGACGCCACAGGGGTGGAACTTTGCCTTTAGGAGGCAGCTAAATGACTGGGAAATTACCTTTAATGGGCTTCAGATTGGGGAGGATAAATTATGGTGGAGTGGTAATAACAAAGGGGTATTCGAAGTTAACAAAGCTTACAGGATGATGGACTAACCTAGTAATCATAATCTAAATTGGCCATGGAAGCAAATTTGGAAAAATAGGATACCTTACAAAATATCCTGTTTCATCTGGTTATTGGCCAAAGAAGCAACTTTGACTCTGGACAATGTGATGAAGAAAGGGATAACCTTATGCTCAAGATGTTTTCTTTCTAAGGAAACATATGAGACAGTGAACCATTTGTTTCTACACTGCACTTACACCCTTAAGCTATAGAGAATATTTCTAAGTCTCAAAGGCATCTCCTGGACCATGCCCTGGAAAGTCTCAAGAGACTCTGAAGAGCTGGGGGCGAGCAGGAGTACATTCTAAAAACAGAGATAGATGGAGAATTATCCCTGCTGCTTTATGGTGGTCAACCTGGAAAGAGAGGAAGTCTAGGTGTTTTGAGAGCATAGAGAATAGTGTGCAGATGTGATTAGGCTGAGGAGAGGGAGAGGTGTGAGAGGTTGTCCGTGGTGGGCCTGAGGAGAGGGAGAGGTAGGCCGAAGAAGTCTTGAGAAGAAAGTGAATAGGCTGGACATGACACTGCTTCACTTACAGGACATGACCCTATTAAGAGGGTGTGGAGGTCGAGTATCAGAGTAGGACGGATAGTAGGTTGCCGAGCATATTAATATCATTATTATTTACCAGGGATATTAGCATCATATTTATGTTTCCTTATTCTTAGGTTTCGAGTACTACTTGGTTGTTTCTTTCACTTTGTTTATCTTATTATCTTCCTGCTGTTAAGGCTTGTTATTGCTGCTTCCTTTTTCGTATCTTCTTGAGCTGAGGGTCTATCGCAAACAACCTCCCTGCCCTCACAAGGTAGGGGTACACACCTCCCTCACCCGTGGGACTTTAGTGGGTTGTTGATTGATACTTCTGATTATTATATATAAGGAGAGACCTACAATTTAGAAAGGAAAACAACGACCTAAAGAAATTGATAGAAGGGAAATATAGAAGAATATAAAATTGCTTTTACTCTAGTCCTCTACAATGTGCAATCAAAATGTGGAAACAAATATATAGTACCTACAGGTTTCTCTTTGTTCTTCCCTTAATAGACACAAACACAAGCACTCTCTCTTCCTTTTGGACTCGCAAAAAAAAAAGGCACTCTTTCAACTGATAAAACAAAGTCTTTCCTTCTTGCTATAACCATTTCCCAAGGATCTAGTATTTTCTTTCCAGCTCTCATCTTTTCCTTTCCAATAACTTTTATGAATAGAGGTGTATTTATCAGAATTTGCATTTCTTATTTCAAAATGTTAACGTGCAAAATACTTTTATATTCTTTATTCCTTTTATTATAGACCAGGGAGGGGTGTATTGGTGCTAGATCTTGATCTAATAGTCTTACCTGATGTATTTATGTTTGATTGATTCAGGAGATGATGTTGTTCCATATAACTATGGTGAAAAGTCTTCTCAGAAGTTACGTTCATGCGGATTTCAAGATGTGGCATTCAAATCCTACACCGCGTATGTTATTTCTACCTGTTCTGATACTACTCCGTCCTTGATACTAGAAACATCACTGACTCTTTGACTTGTGTTTGACAGACTTGGCCACTATACAATCCCAGAGGAGATGGATGAAGTTTGTGGTTGGCTAACTTCAAAGTTGGGACTTGAGGGAAAATCATAAGTTGTACTTCTACTAGGCAACTTTCATTGCACAAAATGGAGAATCAGCATTATCATTGTTAATGTGTTGAAGCAGCACTGAAAAAATTTGCAGAAACGCAAAGACTGACTGATTCACCTTCTAATATATCGCGTCTTTACATTGTTCAGCGGCCATTTTATGCCTACTGCTGTATTATCTACTCACAACGATAACGATGTTTTGGGTGTTTATTCTTAAATACCATTTGATGAGAGACAAAATTATGTTCATTGACATGATTTACTTTGGCAATTTAGTAGTATAGGGAAGCCAAAAAAACTCCCTGTTGCTTTGATTGAATAGCATTGCAGTTATTTTTTCATACAGCCACAAGAAACCAACAACAACAACATTCCCAATGACATCCTACAAGTGAGGACCGGGGAGGATAAAACGTACACAAAGTTTATCCCTATTTAGGTACAAAGATTGTTTCCAAAGGATCCTCGTCTCAAGAATAAGACTAATATGCAATAGACACCACCAAATCTAAATCGTCGAAAAGCAAGATAACACTCCACAATTACTAACTTTCTATACAAACTGTGACTAATTAAGAGATCATCTCCTATATGAGTATCTGGTGTGGTATTAAATAAATGTATGGTATCTCAATTTTTTCACAAATGCTGGCCTGTTTTCATCTTCCAAACTCAGAATGTTTACATGTGACCTCTAAGAAAGGCATAACTCAATAGATGACAATCCTGTCACTTTGAACTAATACATATTGCACACTAAAGGAAACCTTAGTAACCAAAAGCAAAAAAGGTTTGAAAATCAATGGACTAGTAATACATATAGCAAGCAAATGGAGAATTTGAGCAGTGGTTCGTTCTGTGGGGCGAGTCGATAGCCTTTAATAAACCGATAATACATATTGAATCCCCTTCAGGTAGCATGTTTTCACCTTTGGGTCTCTCTTATGAAAGCCACTTCACGACTACTGATTGGAGATGACAACAAGTGCTTATCTTGATCTCCGTCTTCGCTTTCAGTTGGTTCATGGGGCGTTGTAGATGTCATCGATCCACTTCCATCTTCTTCTGGATAAAAGAAAAGAGTTGTTATTGAGTGAACATGTATAAGGGATCTACAGCTGATGTATTCAAATCAGTGTTTCGAAATGTGAAAAGCGGAAGAAAACAACAAAATCCATGGGACTTGAAGTGAAGGTCATAATTCACATTTCACGCCATAAAACAACAACATATCTAGCGTAATCCCACAAGTGGGGGGTCTAGGGAGAGGAAGATGTATGCAGACCTTCCTCCTACCTATGTGGGGGTAGAGATAGACTCTCGGCTAGAGTTGGAAGAAGAAAAAATGATAAGAAAAATATCCAGATACGAAGCACATGAAATAACAGATAGTAAAACACATTGAAGAATAAGAAACTACATGATTACTAAATACTACTAATAAGGAGGAGATTTGGCTAGCACCCTACCTCTCCCACCTAAAGTGCGACAACACTCGACTACATACTAAACTTCTACCCTAATCCTTCGTGACATAAAACAGACCGAACATATATGAATTTCGTACTAGAATGATCAAATTGCAATTAGAATAACTATTTGCAAGTCCAAAATGGAGTAATACTGATACTAATGAAACGCCTGAAAAATGAGATCGAACAAACTGGCCACCTCTTGTAGGGATCAGTTTGCATGTCATCGTTGGAAGCACACACTTTTACGAAGCCCGTGGCTTCATCCATAAAGTGATATCCCCTTGATTCGCTCGCTTCATTGTTTTAAGTAACAAAGCGATGGCTTTTTAATAATACCGATTCACAGAATAGCTATTGCATTTTCTATTTATCATAACAAGGATATGGATCATGTTACCTGTACAATGATGATACTCAGGAAGCTGCTTAACAGTTGTCGCTTGGAGGCTCTCAGGAAGAAGACAACTGCAGAAAGCACCTGAAATCAAAAATAACCAACACCTTTTAAGACACGTGTCGTTGACTCACCATATATGGTAATTGCATTGAGAGGCTATCAAAAATATGAAACGGACATCCAAGACCAAGGGTGGGTTTGGGGGGGGGGGGATTGAACCCCCTTATTGAAAAATTATACTATGTAAATAGATAAAAATGATTGTTGTTGAATCCCGTTGGTGTAGGACATTTCTTTTGAATTCCTAGCTCCGCCGCTGTGAAGACTTAAGGTATGTGTAAATTTTGTTGCCAATGAAACATCTTTGTTTAGCAAAAAGACTTAACGCCACTAGCGAAGATCAGTAAGAAACCACACATCCATTAAGTAGAGAGACTATATATCTTTATGACAAACCAAACAAAAGGATAATGAAATTGCATTTTATCCCCCTTTATTTACATGGTTTGTCGATATCATGCTCACAAAAATTGAAGAGTTTAAATCCATCAAATTTCATAAATAACTTGATGAGATCATTAGCATGTACGTCAAGCATTTTAATCTCACAAAAGTCAATTAGAGCAGAGAACAACATTAAGACAAGATTTTCACATGCAACAAAATAAAGAGGCTTAGTATTGCGCCTTCTACAAATCTCAGAATTAGTAAATCGCCACACCCACACACCCTCAGATGCCTAGGTAGATCATATACCTAAACTCTCACTGCAGTTTTATGCCAGTATATCACAAAGAAGCAATAAAATTTATAACAACAACATACCTAGTGTAATCCCACTAGGTGTGGTCTGGGGAGGGTAGGGTGTGTGCAAACCTTACCCCTACTTGTGGAGGTAGAGAGGTTGTTTATGAAAGACCCTCGGCTCAAGTAACTCATAACAACATACAAACGCAAAGCAGACATAACAAATAGAGTAATAAAGAAATCATTACACAGCATTCAGAAAAATGCAGGAAAATGAATTTAGTGGACCAAATATACATACCAACCCTGGCAAGCCGATTCACCCATCCAGGAATCCCTCTCCCTGTTAATCTCTGTGCTATGTCATCTGTGAAATGGTTACAGTTCTTGGAAATGAGGTGATACGTATCCCCGTGATACTCAGAAGCCACATCCTCAAGAAATGCATGAAAATCAGAGGGAGGCATCTTAATACGACCCAATGGAACTGAACATCTGTAGATGAAACCAGGGCAGCTCTTAGGTTCCACTTCAAACACGCCACTTATGGGAAAGTCATGCGCTCCATATCCATATTCCATACCATGAACTGGAATTTTTTTTTTCCATTAGCATATGCAGAAAGCAAAAACAAATTCAAACTCTAATCAACAAGAGGTATTTAATATGCTATATTGAAGAGCTTTATATGAATGTATTCAGCATATGTTAGTTCAAAATTGCACATACAAAAGAACCTAAAGAGTGTATCCAAGTTGAAAATTTTATTCTTTTTTCTTGAAAAGAATATAGCCAGTGAAAGAATTAAGTTCTTTCGATGACAAATAAGTGTACAAATCTTCCTCAAGTAATTTGACTAGTTTGAGATTCATCTTATCATACTAGACACCACTATGGGGTTTTATGTACATTCTTGATGCAAAATTACAATGTAAAATTCTTATGTTTCTTATTTGAACTTTTATGGCTCCAAATTTTGAAGGTGATAATTTAACCTCCTATCATCAAACAACCTATCCTAAGATAATGTAAAAGCTCAAAGATGCCACTGGCATCCTGTGCACAAAGTATCCACGTTAACAGGGTCTAGGGAAGGGACATGCATTTAGGTGTGTGATGTAGACAGTCTATCCTAATGCAAGCATTAGTGGCTGCTTCCACGACTCGAACTCGTGAACCATAGATCACACAGAGACAACTTTACTTCCAAGGCTTCCCTTCTCACGGTACAGGGAATGTGGATGCCACTACCGTGGAGAAAGAACACCACTCTCAGGCATTTCGTGGATGAAATCGTATAGTAACACTTAAGGAGGACAAAAGTCCATGGGAATCGGTGTGGAGAGAGAGAAATGAGGTGCTGGAGGAGAAAGGGCTCAATGCAGGAAAGAAGTATATGGTTCCTCTCTCTAACTAAACTAACAGTTTGTGTGTTGTGGAGCGAAAAGTGTCTGCGGTAAGAAGCAGCAGGGGGAGACAGAGAGAAAGAAGGTTGTAGAATTCTTATCTTCCTGAGACAACTGAAACATCAGGTCTCACTACCTCTCAGTATTTCTATCAGTACTAGTATGAAAATGCCACTTTTTAAGATATAGGAAGCTCATAGATATCTAACAAATAATTTAGGACACCAGATCAGTAATCCCTGAACACAACGACTACAAATTTTAGCGGTTGACATACTATACTATTCCAAGTATTAAGCTGAATATAGAACTTCCATAAAGAAATGGCTTATCTTGAATACTCCAGACTGTATGAGCAAAATAAGTTGCATCTACTGTCTTGCAACTCTGGTCATAATTTTTTCTTATCAGGATCTCCTAGGTAATAATTATTTGGAAGTTTATGTATAACAACATTAATATAGGTGAATCTAGGAAATGTTTCGTTGCGATAGAGAAGTGCGATATTTCTATCTTTGGTAGTTCTCGACATTTTCAATGTCTCAAAAATCTGGGAAGGTGAAGCAATGGTATAAGATATATACACATGATATTAACAGAACTTTTTGTCCTGTGACAGTAATGCTTGTACAAGCATGACCCTCAGAAGTTTAACGATTCAGAAAATTGTAGGGGAAAACGAAATGAGAGGTGTTAAACAAGTAAAACAGACGAGATCCATTACATTGACTGGTAAACTGTTGTTTACTTTTGAACGTTCCATGAGCTCCTCAGTTTGCAAGCAACTTAATATATATAAGCTATTCATTTTACTCTCACCTATTCGTTGACGACGACAAACAAAATCCCAGCATCCACTTACGTATGACCATTGCAAAATTTATGGTTTCATGCTTACCCACTAAGTTGATAATTATTAAATACCCCGCTTATTACACGACTCCCACTAATCTCCTATATCTGTGCAAATCTACAAGCCTTTATCTTTCGGCCCAACAACAAAGAAAGAAAGTAGTACTCCGTTTCAATTTGTTTCGAAATTTAAGAAAGTAAAGAAGACTTTTGAAACTAGTGGATTTAAACGAAAGAGTAAAGATATGTCGAATGTACCCAAATTTACTATAATCTTTGCGGTATTAAACATATCACGTGGAAGCTGAAATTAAAGAGTTGTCAAAATAGGAAAGAGGCATTCCTTTTTAAACGGACTAAAACGGAAAGTAAGACAAACAAATTGAAACGGAGGGAGTATCAAAGATCTCACATCTCTGATATGAGAAAGATAAAAGTGAACTTATTCAGAATCATTTTCAAATAAATATTTTTGATAATGGAAGTCAGCCTCACATCTTTTTCTTCATTTCTCTTTTTCTCACCTTAGGGGCTTAAGGGTTTTGCACCCAAGATCCATTGAGATTTTCATTGTACCAATAAGAAAAACTACTCCTTAAACAGAGATAGATCGGGCAAGTTTTAAGCCGCTGGGCGCGAAGTTCTCATTGCACCTACTACTTCAGTGACAATTGATTCAGACTCAAATCCAACCATGACCTTAACACTGGATAACAAAAGCTTCCATTTATTTTTTCCGCTACCCTTCACGTTCGCACAAGGTAAACCCCACTCAAGTGTAATAGCTCACAAACCCCACAGAAGAGGTAAACCACACCGAGATAGCATGCAGGGAGTTTCGAACTCGAGAGCTCCCCATTACCACAAGGAAACAGATAAGATCAACAAAACTTACAAACACCACCTACTTAACATTTTCATCTAATAACTCAAAACTCAAGATCAAACAAACAGAAAGATCTTGCTAATAATCCCAAAACTCCCTAACCAACCCCACAACAAATTCTTCTTTTTTTAAGGATATGGTAAAGCCTTACCCCAACCCCCAACCCCAACCCCCCACCCTCCAAAATCCCCCTTCCAAAGAGCTCAAAAGTAACAACCCCACAACAAACAATCCAATAACAAATCTATATTCTAACAACAGCAATCAAAATCAAAGAAACAAAAAAATCTATGTTAGAATCTAGAACATAGAGAAAAAAAACAAGATTTTAAAAATGAAATTCTCCAAAAAGATCAAATCTTTTGTATTTACCTTCAATACCAGAATGAAAAATTCCAAAGCCAAGCCAAACTGAGTACTGATTTGCAGGTGTAAGATCATACACATTCAATATAACTGGTGTCTCATAGCTTCCATCAATTTTAGCTGCATTATTATTATCATCAGCCTTAGAATTTGAGGTGCTTTCTTCTCCCATTTGACTCCTTTTTCTTTTTTTCTTTTTTTTTTGAAATTTCTGTAATAATGGAAATCTGGGATTAGGAAAAAGATTGTATTTTTGAGTCCATTTTTTTTTTTTTTGGTATAAAAGCAAATAGCTTTTGATTCTTGATTTGTCTCTCTGGCAAAGAGAAAAAGGTTTGAACTTTGTAAAAATGGAAATCACAAAAAAAGAAAAAAAGACAAGGGTAAATTGGTAAATGAACATACAGTCTGCTGTCTGCTTAAATTATTGTAATAAGATTTATATCATTTAATCGCTCGATTAATTTTGATTTATATTCATATATTAATTTGACTATCGAAGTATTAAAATTTACCGATAAATTTAGAAGGTTTATAGTTATATTTGATCATAAATTGACAAAACTAGAGGTAAAATATAAAGGGCAAATTTGTCTCTATAGAATTAATACAATATTTTTCTCCTTCTCTGTGAAGCATCGAATTAGGGTTTGGAAAAATCAGCCACGGTGACCGGAAATCCCCAAATCAATCTCCGACGCCTGCCAATTTACTGTTTTTCAGCTCATAGCCGCCGTATACTACTCCGATTTAGGTAAAAGCTCGCAACTTTGCCCATTTTTTAACTATTTTCATCGATAAAATTAATTAAAATTATCTCCGATCGGAAATGTTCTTTTCATGGTACAATTATCTAGTTTTTTGTTTCTGTGTTGAGGAATTGGAGGTTTCTTTAGAGTATGTAGTAGTATAATTTTTAAGTTACAGAGAATTTAGCAGTTTTGTGTATATATATGCTTATTTTTTTCCGAGCCAGCTTGGGCGCACCTTGACCATGGGAACAGGAGGCTAAAATAACAAATGGGAAGAAATCACCGAGTGTTTTTGTCTTTGCTGGAATTTGAACATAAGACCTCATGTTGCTGCATTGACCACTAGGCGGCACGCTTAGTAGTAGTAGTATATTAGAGAGGTTCTTCTTTTCTGTATTGTTCAATGGTTAGCAGTAGTATTTTAGAAATGCTTTTATCAGAAATTAGTTTTATCAGTCCATGATGTTTTTCTGTCATGTGGATTTTATCTAGGTTGACTTTTGATGAGTGGTTGCTCACACACAATTAGATTTGGCAGGGTTGGGGAGGTAATTTGAATCATTATGGATACAATGTGCTGCTGATTTTGTTTGTTGAAACAAACTTGAGTTAGCTTTAGGATTAAAGTTCGTAGTCAAAGAGCCGCTAGGTTTTGGTTCGATGCATTCCAGCGCCAAATAACTGGGAGAAGGCTCTTGAAACCAATTCACTTAGAGTTTGACAGAGGAGAGTAATTTCTATGAAGGAATGTTAGATACCTTGTTTGTTCATGCCGTGAATGCTCGTGCAAGATGTGTGGTAGACGCAAGCTCGAAGCTTGGTTAGGGAATCAAGGGTGGTAGCTAACCTGAGAAAGGTAGAGGATGGACCTATTATGCACCTAGTTCCAAAGCTTGAGACATCAAATTTCTTGGTTATCACCCAAAAAAAAGAGTTTGTACTCGAAGACCTCCAGCTGAGTGTCAAATGGATTAGGTAGGACATCTTACTGTGTGTTGTACTAGCAGTTTGATTGTTTTCTTTGATTGTAGAAATATTCATCAGTTTATCATTATAGATTAAATTCCAGACAGTGATATTGTGATGGTTAGTGCTGTTACATAGTCTTGGCTAAGGTTGTAAGTGCCTATATTTCCCAGAAAGATGGTTTCAGAGATGTGAATTTTAATGACCTGGGACTTGATAGGTGTAAAGTCCTCCTTTGTCTATTTCCTTAAGAACCCTGATCCCTGGGATTGTGGAGGGTCAACTACAAGTGTTTGCTTCATCTGCCTAAATGTTTCTAATATTTGTAAACTTGTTCAAGATTCCTTTGGTTGTCTATTTCGGTGGTATAATCAAGAAATAAATCTGAGCAAACTCTTGTAGTTCACAAATACTACATTTTCCACGAATTACTTGGGGTCAGGGTAGGACCGAAGGGATGACTGTGTCTGTTTTTTCAAAAGAAATTTTGGTTTCATATGGTTAATGGTCTATTCCATTATAAGTTGATGGTAGAGTTCTATTAGTTTTATTTCTTGAAAAAAAAAAAACTCTATGGTGTCATGTATACCTACTGTGCATGGGTTAATTTCTCTGTTAGGTTTGCTTTCTGATGAATGCCATTAACCTACCTACCCCACCCTCCCCAAACCCCGACAAAAGTTTATCAAGGTTTTAAAAGTTCAGATATTTGGTTTTCTGTTAACATATAAACAAAAGAATTGTCCCTTTTCTGAATAGTTCATATGGATACTTGGGTATTAAACGAGCTTATTCACGGATTACTGAAAGCTGTTTGGAAAAGAATTATTATCCTGAACAACTATTATACCTGCATGTGTTGTGCTTATGACAGTTGATTGTGATGACATTAACGTGTCCTAGTAACAAGGTCGAGCAGAAGTCACATTGTTATGTGTGCATGGTTGCAATATTTCGTATCGGGATTTTTTTCACCCTGCATCTAACCCTTTGGTATTTTCTGATCAAGGTTTGAGAGGATTCATGAAAGATTTGTGCATTTTTGACTGCTTGCCCGTGCCAATGAAGTTCCCTGTTGAATATTCAGGTTTGGTTACATTGGCTGCTTTCTTCAGTTCCTTCACATGTCAATTCCCAATAAGTTAATTGGGGACTTTAGCCATTTAAAAGTGGCGATCTCATAAATTGCTATTTCATGGAGGATCAAAACATTTTTGTTGGCCAAGAGTTTCCTGATGTCAAGGCCTTTCGCAATGCAATTAAAGAGGCTGCTATTGCACAACATTTTGAGCTTCGCATCGTAAAAAGTGACCTGATTCGCTACATTGCAAAATGTGCCTCAGAAGGCTGTCCATGGCGTATTCGTGCTATTAAGCTTCCCAATGCTCCTACTTTTACTATAAGAAGCCTCGAGGGAACACATACTTGCGGGAAAAATGCACAAAATGGACACCATCAGGCTTCTGTTGATTGGATAGTGAACTTCATAGAGGAGCGGTTGCGTGATAACATAAATTACAAGCCAAAAGACATTTTGCATGATATCTATAAACAGTATGGGATAACTATACCATATAAGCAAGCTTGGAGAGCCAAGGAAAGAGGGCTGCAAGCTATATATGGATCTTCCGAAGAATGGTACTGTCTATTACCTGCATATTGTGAGCAAATCAAGACGACAAATCCTGGAAGTCATGCCGAGGTTTTTACAGCTGGTTCAGACAGCCGGTTTCAGAGGTTCTTCATTTCCTTTTATGCTTCTCTTCATGGGTTCCTGAATGGTTGCTTGCCTGTTATTTGTCTTGGTGGTATCCAGCTTAAGAGCAAATACTTAGGTACTTTACTATCAGCAACTTCTTTTGATGGTGATGGTGGAGTGTTTCCGCTTGCTTTTGGTGTTGTCGATGAAGAAAATGATGATAGCTGGATGTGGTTCTTGTTGGAGTTGCGAAAAGCTCTAGACAGGAGCACTGAGAAGATACCACCTCTTACATTTCTGTCTGATGGACAGAAAAGTATTGCAGATGCTGTGAAAAGGCAGTTTCCCTCTTCTTGTCATGCAATATGTATGCAGTATCTGAGTGAAAGCATCAGTAGAGATTTCAAGAACTCAAGGCTTGTGCAACTCCTGTGGAAAGCTGCGTATTCCACGTCCACCAGGGGGTTTAAAGAGAAAATGGCTGAAATTGAGGAGGTTTCTTCAGATGCCGCAACGTGGCTTCAGCAGTATCCTCCTTCACGCTGGGCATTAATACATTTTAACGGAACAAGATATGGTCATTTCTCTTCAAACATTCATGAGTTCAATAAATGGATTCTTGAGGCGCGTGAGCTTCCTATTATTGAGGTGATTAAACGGATTCACAGTAAGTTAGCAGAAGAGTTTGAGCTTCGGCGATCAAGGAGTAGCACATGGAGTTCTGCCCTTTCTCCATCTGCTGAGAAACGCATTATGGATGGAAGAACTCATGCTTCCACATATCAAGTGCTAAGGTCGGATGAAGTTGAATTTGAAGTCATCTCGGCAGAGCGTTCAGACATTGTGAATACAGGTACTCGATCTTGTTCTTGCCGTGATTGGCAGTTGTATAGGATACCATGTTCTCACGCCGTTGCTGCTCTCACATCATATAAAAAGGATGTGTATGCCTTCACAGATAAATATTTCACTGCAGCTAGTTATCGCGAGAGTTATAGTAAAGAGGTAAACCCCACCCCTGATAAACTTGAATGGTCTAGAACCCGTATAGTCCGACCACCCAAGTTCCGCCGCCCACCTGGACGACCTGAAAAGAAGCGATTATGCGTGGAAGATCTTAATCGCGAAAAGCATACTGTCCATTGCAGTAAGTGCAATCAAACTGGACATTACAAGACAACCTGTAAAACAGAGGTTGTTCAAAGTACACAACAGTTCTAGATGTATAGCCACCCCAATCCCTGTATTTTCTTTCTGAGTTGAGAAGTTCTCGAGAAAGGTTCAAAACGATGGATAATGGACCCGTCCCTCTACTCTCCGCCACTAAGGTTAGCGCCCTTTCTCGAAGTTTTTCATTATCTTTTAGGTTCTTTTCTTGGAAATAGAATTAGAAAATATTGTAGAAACATGTGAGATTAGAGATCTCAACTTAGCTTCATATATTGTAAAATGGAGTTTGATTATCTTAGTGATTGTGAGGAAATGTGTTTTATACTTTATTTGGTTTGTGTTATCAAAAGCAAATTCTCATAGTTCAAGATTTTGTCTCTCTTTTTTCACTCATATCATATATTATTGTTGATATATATTATTATAAGTGGGAAGAGTTTTGTCCAAAAATTGATTTATCGTTTTAACCCTGTAATTTTAATAAATATTTATTTATCATAAATTAACTTATAATCTTAGACCTAATTTAATTCTCCAAAAACGAACCGTTGTTGTTCAGCCTCATCGATCACAGTAACAGAAACTCTCAAAGTTTCTGTTCAACCTCCTTGATCAGTGCGATTAGATTACCATTTTACTCCTGCACTGATAAAAATATTTACTATCAAAATATTTTATCAATCAAATATTAAATAATAATCACAATAAATATATATATTTAAGTTCTTCACCCTCAACCCCTCAATCTTGCCTATATCTCTTATTATTTGTCTGGATTATATATAAATATTTTAAATATAAGAAAATTAGTGACAAAATCACTTGTCCTTGAAAAGAAAAACTCAAATTTTCTCAGTTTTGAAAGTCTAAACTGATATAAACAAAAATAATAGTAATAGCTACTTTATTTATTTTTAATTTTCATAGTTTTCCTCGATATGAATGTTGATTTAACATTTTAAGATATACTTTTTCATCATATTGATATGGAAAAAAATTACGTTTATAGTTCTTTTCTTATAATTTTTCAATATCTAATTTAAAATTTGAAAATTAATTAAATTAATTATCATAAAATCACAATATAATAACTAAAAAGGATGAACTAGAGTAACAGTCAATAAATTTCTCACAACTATGTAAACCACAATTAATGAAAACCATAAATGCAAGTTAATTCACTCAAAACAAAAAAAATTAACGTACGTGAAAAAAAAACTCTCACCTTTCAAGTTATATATATATATATATATATATATATATATAAATAATATAATTTTTTTTAATATATCAGTATAATTTAACTTGTTATAACAAACAGAAAAAAATCGCGAGGACATGGAGCCCTTAGCTATTGTTGCTTTCACAGGAGGGATGATTGGACAAATAGGTATTCTTCTTCTTTGGTGTCGACCTATCTACAATTGTGTTCAAAGATTTGTTGATTGTCTTAGAAATCCACAACCTTTACCTCCTCAAGAAGAAATTAATGAAAAGATATTTAACGCTTTAAAAGATCGATTTCATTCATGAAATAGCTCAAAGGCATGGATTTAGAAATAGCCGTTACTTTCAGTTTGAATTATGTATACATATTTCAATATAACAAGGTTATACTTATTCTACACTCCGTCTTCGACTCCAAATCAGTGGTGTACACAAGATTTTGTGCAATCATTGTTGACTTTTTATCATGATTCGGTTTGTTAAAGAGTTAAATTGTGAAATAATGTCAATAAAACTTTATTTGTGCAAGTAAAGATTGTAGTTACGCAATAATTAGTAGAAATGGTATCGTGAAATATAATGCAAGTACTTTTTTTTTAGAACAAGTTAAATTGCACTGATAATATAAAATGATAAATCCTAATATTGTATAAGAAATGAAGAAATAGGAGGAATTAATTACATTACAAGAATATAAAACATAACATAATCGATTAACATCCAATTTTATTGAAACATCAACATTACAAGCTACTTTGCATCCATTTTGCTCGAATTCTTAAAAACGATTATTGTATTCGTATCGAATAATATAAAAATACATAATTTTGGAAAAAAACACATCAGATAATATTTTTAAAGATTTGAATAACATAATAACAGATAATGATTAAGTGCTAACAGCAACAGGTCCTTTCATTGCAGCAGAAGCAGCAACACATAGCAAACATACTGCATTTTTAAGATTTATAAAATCACATTAAAAAAATAAAAATAAAAATTAGAATAAACATGATTATATATATATATAATATTATATATATATATATATATATATATATATATATATATATTAATTAATCAACTACACATCAATCTCAAATTAGTTAACGGTTAACTATTTGGGGCGGAGCTATAACTATCGAACAATCTCAAAAGGAAATAATTATCGATTTTCACTCACAAAACATCAAAAAAGGAAATAAATTCAAGTTCAAAAAATAATTTTGACTTCAACTTCAAATATAATTTTACTAATTATTTGTTTTTTTCACTAATAAAGTAAAATTAAAATAAATAAATAACAAACCAAGCATAGAGGCATCCTTTTTCTTCATGTTGCCTTTGGACATTATCATAATATGACATATTTTGATATTTTGGGGGAGCATCCATTTTTCTTTCTTTCTATGTTTGTAATAAAAAAATATTTGCAAAAATTGCCTAATAAAAAGAATTTGAAAGTTGATAAAGAATATTAAAAGAGTAGAGGTGAATAATTAATGTTGGAGGCTGAAAAAAAAACAGATGGTAAGTTGTCTAATTAATAGGGTTACTTTGGTCACCTCGATTATTTTATCAAATATATGTTATAGCAAAATCTTAGTAGATCTTAACTATTTTATCGATTATTTATGACACTCATGGTAAGAAACTCTGTCCAATAAGTAGCAATGGAGATGATTAATATAGTAGAACCTCCTCTATCGAAAAATTATACTTTTAGTGTTATTGTAATTGAAGTACAGTCAATTGAATATCCTTCATTAAAAAATTATATAGCAATCGAGAATGACTAATTAAACGCCTTTCATTAAAGAACTAGAGGTGAATAATTAATGATGGGGAACCTAGACCTAAAGGAAGAAGATGATTAGTTGTCTAATTAATAGGGTTATCTTTTGCATCTTTGATTATTTCATCAGATATTTATTATAGTTCTATCGGACTTTTGTTATTTTTTATTGACACTTGTTATAAGTAACTTTGTCCAATAAGCAGAGATAGAGTTATAACGATCGAAGAGTGGTCAATCGAATACTCTCCGCTAAAAAATTGTTATGTTAATTAAAACTATAGCAATTGAAAGATAGCTAATTGAACATCCTTCATTCCAAAGATTATGATGTATAGCGAAATTTTGGGCTCGCAATTGCCAACCAGACTAAATCAAATAGTAGTAAGAATCAATTTATTTATTTTGTGTTTTGCAAGAAACTAAAATCTTTAAATTTTTACGATTTTCACTCACTTTATTAATCGTAACGCCCATACCTCTCGTTGATGTAGAGCTTTCTCAATTTTTTTAAAAATTTATTTTTTTGACATTTATTGATGAGAAGACAACTATGCAAGTGTAGAATACAACTAGACAACAATGGTTCACATGTGTATGTATCCTAACATATTATGACCCTAGCTGGCTTGTGACCTACTCACATTTTCATGTCTTTTTTGACATTATACTATATAGTTTAAAGAGTTAAAAAAGCATTTTATCATTACTTTCGCAAATTTCATACTTTAACTATTCGTTATTCTCTTTTTATACCCTCCGTCGATGCTAACTTAGCCAAATATTTATTATTTCCAATTGACTACAAACATGCGCAGATTGATTTAACATCGAGGTGTGTTTTAAATAAAAAAAAGTGATAGTTATACCGCACCAACCTTGGTAGTGTTTGCCTAGACGGACTCAAGATTTAACGTTTAAACGGACCACAAGCTCTTTTTTATTTATTAAGTTTTAAATATACAAGCAAATACAGAATTTGGACCAAAACTATTGAGTTATGACTTGTGTCAAAACTTGTAACTTCAACAGTAAATCCAGCCATATGCATACATCAATTGTATCAAAAAAATATAAAACTGTGATGTAAGTGAGTGCAACCAAATAACAGCGACATACCAAATGTAATCCAACAAGTGCAGTCTAGAGAAAATAGAGTGTACGTAGACTTTACCCCGACCTCGTGGAGGTAGAGATAGAGAAATTGTTTCTGACACTTACCTTTACCTAGTGTGAGTGAGTGCAACTCACCAGTGTAGTCTGGAGAAGGTAGAGTGTACGTAAACCTTACCTCGACCTCGTGGAGGTAGAGATAGAGAAACTGTTTCCGATACTTACCTTTACCTAGTGCAAGTGAGTGCAACCAAATGACTTATCTTTTTAAAAAGCCAAAAGAATAAGTAAATGGTAGTAGCAAGTCAATTAGCACAGCTTTGGGAAATAGTTGAAATGTGAACATGATGCCTTGTGGCATCTCCCTATATACATCCATATTCCAAGACACAAAATCCATACACTAAAGAAACAGGACAAGCATGTTTCCTTTTTTTACTTCTTCACGAAATAAAAAACTGCGTGAATGAGAGCTAAAATGGTTCTTTCTATCGATCAAGATCAAATTAGCAAGAAACGAGACAGGTAGGGGGTTTAACCAGGCCTGGAATATTAGAAGGAAGGGTAACAGCTTCATACTTGGCAGCAGTTTCTAGACGCTCCCATGTCAACCTTCGTCTCTCTGCTGTTACTTTTGACTTTGTATTTTCTTCTTCAAGCTTGTGTTGGCACTCGAGTACAAGTTCTTCATCCATCTCGGAGAAGACTTTCCTCACGTTTTGACTGAGATTAAGAACTGCTTTATTCCAGTGGTTCTGGCTGTTCCATTCTAAAGCTGAGATAATAATTGGCATGATTACATGCCTGTTATGCATCACGAGGTTAAGGACGTTATCGTTGTTCCACAAGAAATGTGCTCTTTCAGCCACCTGCAAGTTCGTTAAAAGAGGGAGAAAGTCTGAATGAGTTCAAGATAGTCTACATTCGGAAGAAAAAGAAAACAGAAACACGGATTAACCAGATATTAAACAAATCCAATTTCATACACCCCTTAGAGGGTGCAACCCTTCTCCGAACCTTGTGTGAATACGGGATGATTCATGCACCGGGCTTCCCTTTTCTGTACAAGTGGAACAAACCCCCTCCCCACCTTCTCCCACTAGAGAGGGGGGAAAGAAAAGTAACTACAACTCAATCATAAACGTAGATCGGCTATATGAATATTCTATATAAGTATTACCTACTCTGCTCCATTCGGATCCATTTCATTCCAGTATTCTTTCGGGGGGGAAATAAAGGATTATGCATCTTTTATGTCAAAGTTGGGATAACAAAGTAAAATTAGCCTCTCGGGGGTACTTGGAGTTTAGAGCTATGGCAAAGTATAGATATACTTATTTTGATAACCATGGGGTGCCCGTGTCAACTTGTGTGTACCTCAACTAATTCTATGGGACCTCCCACCAACACAAATACCGGGTAACTCTGTCCACCAAACAATGTCACGAATAGCTATTATTAAGATAAACAAGAGGCTGAGAAGGCCCTTTCAAGGGCTTGAAGATATCCCGCAAAATAATGGGAGACGTAGCATTTTAATCAAGAGATCTTGATTATACGTATAAAAAATCTATATCTTCAAGAATTTCACATAATATTGACAGAAGTTTTCAAAGAACGGGTGCAATAAAATGATGGGTAAGATCTCGAATTCCGACTTCCAAGGTCTTCTTTTTTCCTTCTCTTTTCACGAAGCCAGCTTTCAACGTCCAACTTGAAGTTAAAACTATCAGTATGGTATACAAAGACACAAAAACTAGTCTACTAATTGCATGAAATGACAAAATTTTCATGCTAGGCGACATCCTAAGCTTCACAAATCATTCTAAAGTTGTGGACACAACATTTGAAGTTGAAATTACCATAACTTTAAGCCCGAGCATTCAATTCGCTATTTATCTAACATGCATATGAAATAATTGTCTCCAATTCTGTCAACTGAGACATCACCGAGATCAATTCAACTATGTAATAATGATGGTAAAGAGGTTTCCGACAGACACTCAACCCAAGGAGAGACTCTTCTATTCTGACCATAAAAGTTTGACAGTTATGTAATCCAAGAGTGTTTTGATAAAGAAATATTACCTGGAAATGGGAGCTGTTAAGGCAATAGCCTATACGACGAAACAGTGGCACCATGATCTTCTCAAACTCTGGAATACTGATCATTTCTAAAATCTCTTCCAACTCACTGATGAACATCAATTGTTTCTGGCTACTTGTCACTGGCCAATATCTCAACAATCTCGTTATCACTATGCTAGCCAGATTTTGTTCCTTTTCTATGAACTGTACAACACAATATGCTAATTGTTGATGATAGATACCCAAGGATTTTGGCTTGTGTAGAGGTAGCAAGGCCCTTGAGAAGAATAATCTATGCTCTTCCTTTAATGGTAAAGCAAAACCACTAATTACACTACCGAAAACCTCCAGAAGCTCCGCAATCCCGTTATGTCTTTCAGTCTCAAAAGCAAAACGATAAAAGATATTGCTTACAGCCTTTCGGATAGCAGGCCTGTGCATCATGAACTTCCCATAAAGGCGATGCAATACTGACTTCAAGCATTCTCTTTCTCTTGGGTCCTCAGAATCAAATAGGTCAAGCAGTTTCAATATGAAAGAATGGTCAACGTATTTCTTAGCAACCTTTGCGTCAAGAGAACCTTGGCCGATTACGCTAAGGAACAAGTCATAAACAAGTTGTAAATGACACCAAGCTGGATCAAACATTGGTTCTTCATCTTCACTTTCACCGCGAGCTGAGAAATACTTGGGAGGAAAAGTTCTGAACATGTTAACTCCACACATTTTACATACTGCAGCAATTGCTGATTCCGTGAATCTTGCAGATCCTGAAGCAACAAACTCATTCAGCTCCAGCAAAACTTGTCGTTTCAAGTCCTTCTCTGCGGAATCTTTATCTGGATCATTGAAATCATAAATGGTACAGCAGAGATTCAACTTGCTTACAAATAAGCTTTGCTTCTCCGCATTTGAAACATCTTTAAAGGGTACATGTGGTGCCACAGACTCACCACCAGCCACAATACTCGCAGGAAAAATTGCTGTCGACATCCGTTTCACTACATTCAGCCTGTTTGCTATGACTGTGCAACTATTGGTAAACTGAATTCCATTCCCCAAGTTTGAGGTGTTGTTGCAGGAATTGCTTCCCGATGAATCAAACGTATCACATTTTGATGATTTCCTAGGAAGTTTTGCAAGAATTTGCTTAAGCATAGTAGCGTTGCTCCAATTTGCAGCAAGACTAAACCTATGCCAACACTCCAAAAAAGTCTACCTAAGCAAATTCCAAAGAACAAAGCATAAGAAAACAAACCAACAAAACTTTGAAGAAAATAACATATCTTGTGCCAAACATAACCAGAATGTTTAGAAGACATCTTTATTATTAGAATTACACATCTTAAATTCATATCAATTTTTTTCATCTAAAAGCTCATTGAAACAAAAATCTCATCCATAAATCCACAGTTACATAAATCTCAGATCTGGGACAGAATTTACACAGAGACCACCACAACACAAAAATGGAACACTGAGCAAGATTAAGATCAAACTTGAGCAATATCACAGCATTTCTCAAAAGATCTAAGAGACAAAGTAAGAAAATAGAACCTGAGGTTTTGCTAATCAGCTCTGCAGCTAAGGAATTGCCCAAAAGTACTCCAATAACTATTCAAGAAACCAAAAATAGGATTAAACTTTAGCAACATCACAGTATTTCTCAAAAGATCTAACAGACAAAAGTAAGAAAATAGAACCTGGGGTTCTGCTAATCAGCTCTGAACTAATGGAACTGCCCAAAACTACCTATTTAAGAAACCAAAAAAAAAAGGATCAAACTTTAGCAACATCACAGTATTTCTCAAAAGATCTAACAGACAAAAGTAAGAAAATAGAACCTGGGGTTCTGCAAACCAGCTCTGAACTTATGAAATTGCTCAAAACTACACCAACAACAATTCAAGAAACCAAAAAAGAATCAAACTTCAGCAACATCACAGCATTTCCCAAGAAGATCTGACAGATTGAGTGAAAATAGAACCTGGGGTTCTGCTAATCAGCTCTGAACTTATGGAACTGCCCAAAACTACCTATTCAAGAAACCAAAAAAGAATCAAACTTTAGCAACATCACAGCATTTCCCAAAAAGATCTGACAGATAAGAGTGAAAATAGAACCTGGGGTTCTGCTAATCAGCCCTGAACTTATGAAATTTCCCAAAACTACACCAACAACAATTCAAGAAACCAAAAAAGAATCAAACTTTAGCAACATCACAGCATTTCCCAAAAAGATCTAACAGATAACAGTGAAAATAGAACCTGGGGTTCAGCTAATCACCTCTGAACTTATGAAATTTCCCAAAACTACCTATTCAAGAAACCAAAAAAGAATCAAACTTTAGCAACATCACAGCATTTCTACAAAAGATCTGAGATATATAGTGAAAAATAGAACCTGGGGTTTTGTCAATCTCCTCAAAAGATTCCTCAGATGAAATTTCAGAAAGATTGAAACTTTATTACACTACTAATAAAGAGAGAAGGTAATAAGAAGTAAAAAACAGGTAATGGGAGCAATCACATCATGTCCTTCTTTTTTAACTTGGGATTGAAGACACAATGATGAGTTTTTGAGGAGCCCATTTTTTTTTTCTTCTTTCTTGATTAACTTTATCAAGAAAAAACACACACACAACACACTAATTTCTTTCAAATTCTTGATTGTTCATCCATAACTTAAACTAACTAAAGCAGCATCACTAGTAGTAGTACTACTACTACAACAATGGCCTCTCTCTCTTCCATTTTTTTGTGTCCTCGATCCAAGTGCCACAGCTTGAATGACTCAGTGGCATCTTCACAGAAATTGCCGGCATTAGATGGTGACTCTTATGTACTCAATATTAATTTTTTTTTCTAACACATTATTTTACTTTGTAAAATAAATTTCATTTCACCATCAGTAAAATTTACCATATTTTAATTTTTTTTAACTTCTTTCGCTAGTTTATTTTCTGAGTCATATCTTAACTATCATTTTTTTATATTAAGACTTTATTTGGCCTATATTTATCTGATGTTATTGATTTAAAATAAATATTTAATCAGTTCAATGACGTGTGGTGAAAGTTGGGTAAAACTTTTTCAAAGGAAAAAATCACTCTTTTTATCTTTTTTTTTTTTATTCGTGTGTTTGATATACAATAATATAATAATAACAACGTCTTAATTTTAAACAAGTGTAAATTGATTATTTCAATTTTCATTTCAATATTTGAACTCATATCATATTATTATCATAATAAATAGAATGAGAGTAAAAACTATGTTAAAAATACATTCATTGGAGTGCAATATCTATTTTTAAGTAGTGAGTATTACCTATATAAATCTTTTTCTTTTAGTTATGTCGTATTTTTAGTTAAATCTATATTGCTATTAAGCAATTGTATTGTAAATCTTTGAAATTATTTATGTGATTTTAGGTTTATTTTGTCTACTTTTACACTTTCACTTGTTATATTTCATATTTACAGAGCAATTGATCTATAGATCGACATAAAACATGTCATATCATTTCAAGCGATTTTCTCTCATTTTATCATCAACGTATATTACTTGCATCTTTATTAATATAATTATTTCTATTCTGATATAATCGCACATTCATTTTAATTTTTATATTTCCGCAACTCTCATCTTATGAATATTTTTCCAAAGTTGAGTACATAATGTATGCCTTTGAATAATATATATATATATATATATATATATATATATATATATATATATATATATATATATATATATCATATAAGCGTGGATAAATGAAATGAAGATTATGTCACATCAATGTTTTTCAAACAAATGTTTATGTCGGTATACACTTTATTTAATTTTATTACTTTGTTAAAAGAGGATCAAAATTAATTAGTCCAAATACATTGCAACTTAAATTAAATCATGTGTAATAATAGCTAGTGGATTATATGTTGGATAAATTACATACCATTATTTTAGCCTAATTTTATGTGTCTTTTTTTGTTTTATTTTCTTGCACTTTATATTAAAAAAATGTATTTAATTAGTTGGTCTATATGCTTTTAATTTGCTTTTTGTTTGCGGTGATAATTATTATTTAGTTTCTTTAATTATCGAAAAACAACTTCATTTAGGGTGTGTTTAGGATGAAGAAAGAAAAAAATTTCACGAATTTTTTTTAAAAAACAAGTAATTTTTAATATTTAATAAGTGAATAAAAAATATCATTTCACGAACAGTTAGATGGAATGTGGATAGTATGTCGTAGGGGTAGGGGTAGGGGTAGGAGTTGGGAAGAGAGGTGGATGGTGGGTCGCGGGTGTTGAGTATTGAAAATAGAGAGCGTACCATCAACGCGAAATATATTTATAACACTTATTTTTCTTACTTATATCATGAAATTATTTTTTGATTTTTAAAAAACTTAATATTTTTTTTCATTTTCATGCAAAATGCACCCTTAGAATTAGTGCAAGAGTGAATTATATCAATTTGTTAATTAGGTGTACCAAAACAATTTATTGAATAGAAATTCTAAAGCTAATTAATTAACAACTCCACTTATTTCTTAATTGCCAATTAGTTACAATGTCCTCATCTTAATTATGTTAACTTGAGTGTTACATAAAATTGATTTCAACTTTAACACAAAAAATATGCAATGAAAAAATAAGATAACATGCTATTTAGAATGTGGTTTAAACTTCTATAAAGAATAATCTAATAATTTAATATAATTATTGAATATGAATAAAAAATTTATTTTGCACATATAAATTAATTTGATCATCACTATGGATAATAAAAATATATATTGATGTTTACTAGATTTTTATTTCTTATATTTTTTAAAAAAGAACATATGATTGGCACTAAATAAGAACTCCAAGAAGAACCATATAAAACAATAAATTTATTATAGGCAGATAAAATAAACTAGATAAAAACTGTCACTTGTAACATCTAAAAAATTGTGTCTAATTAATTATAGTAAATTCTATGATTGACCTAATATTAATTTTTAATAAATATTCTTTTTATTCTTAATATTCCTATCCACTCTGGCTCACTTTTGCATGTGACAAATGTACCAAAAAGAGCAAATAGCATGTGATAAAGAGAGATATTTGGATATTATATTATTATTATTATTTTTTCACAATTAAGACAAAGTTAATGAATTGTTCCCTACTCATGTGAAGTCTCATGGTTGACACATTATTTTGTTCTTCAAGATTCTTTATTTTGTTTACTATAAATATAAATATCGTAATGCACTGAATGAGATTGTTATTCTTTTAATTAAAAAATTTAAATTTAAACTCTGAATATGAAAAGTTTTTTTGTAAGGAATATTTTTTCATAAATGAAGTCATAGTGCAAATTCGAAATAATCGGACTTCAATGTGAAGGAAAATAAAGAAAAGTACCAAAGGTGATATTATTATAGAACATGGTGATTGGCTTTTTATCTTTTTTTTTCTCCACCACTCATTCATTTTCCATCCTCCTTTTTGTTTTGAAGACAAAATTAATTTTAAGTAAAAGTATTTTGTTAGTTGACAATAGAAGCCTCTTTTCTTTTAAATGGTTTTTATTTGAAGATTGAGAAAGTTGAATTTTTATTTTTTTTTGGTTTCTTTAAGATTCTTTAGTAGCCTTAATTAATATCAAATTATATATGAAGGGAAAAAAATAGTAGAGTAATGAAGCTAAGAAGAATAAGATGCTCTCATCCTTGTCTTTATGGGGTCGAGAGGGTATTTTTGATTGATTAGTTCTTGACAATTCTTCTGTTTTATCCGACTTAAAATTGATAATTTGAGCGAAACTATACAAACTAAGTTACATTATGAAGAAGAAAAAAAGATCTCTAAAGATATTCAATAATCCTTCGAAAAATATATAGTAAAAATTAGAAAAAACAAGTGAAGGAGGCGATCTGAAAAGAACAGAAAGACTTCAATTCTAATAAACTTTTGAAAAAAAGTTGCATAACAATAGAAAGTAAAGAACATTATAGGGCATATTCTACATATTCATGCAAGGCGTGAGTAGATAAGTAGGAGTGCTATGGGAAACTTCCCAACAGAAAAAAAGATGTGTTTATCCGTTTCAATAAAAAAAGTTATGCTTACACACAAGACTATCTCTCTTCTCAAAAGATTCACGAGGACTTCTTAAGACGATAGACATCTATAAGGTATGTATACTATTTGAACTCAATAATGGTATAACCTAAAGGATAAATATGTGAAGTCTGATCGGCCGTGAACAGTATATGTCATGAATTTGAATCGTAACAAATAGTCTAGCAAGTGAAGTTAAAAGTAAGCCCAATATCTTCCACAACTTATTCTAAATCCAAAATTATCTGTAAAGTTGATAGTCTAGTTCTACTTTTATGATATATCCATATCTACTATTAAAAATTTGAACTTTGATTGATAAAAAGATACACTCACCCACCAACAAAAAAGAGAGGCCTTTGTCACTAAAATACACAACAAAAATGCAAAAAGATTCAATTTGTAAAAAGTGAAATTAATTGAGAATCATTCTTCACAATATATAACCAGGCATGTTTAAACATCATCAATTAATAATTATTAGTAATATTTGTTCAATACCTTTCCAAATAATACCTTTTGATATTTAAAGTTCTATACCAATGCACCTCGACTAATTCCACAAACACATAATACATTATTGTTCTCTACTCACTTCATCGTATCCTAAACGATACGTGTTAAATTTTGTGACCAATCAAACACCGCGGGGAAGGAGGGAGAAGTACAAAGAGGAAACTTCCATACACTAAATTAAAGATTGGACCACATGACAATAAGAACAAATATAATGCATTACAGATAAAGAAAAGAATTGCCACAAATAAAAAAATGTTCCATTTGCTGTCCAGTTCAGCAATGTCATTTCTAGGGCACATTTAATTGCCAGCAAGGTAAAGGGGACAAAAGATAAAGAAAGTTCTTGGAGTATAGGGCAATAATGCTAAATGAAATAAAGACATTAGACACAAGGACTATACTTACAATCACTGATAATTTCACTAATAATATCTAAGGGGAAAGAAAAGAGGCAAGAGGGGAAAAAGAAGAAAAAATGGGGAAAGGGATAAGGAGGAAACATATATATTTTATATATATATAGATAGATATATAGATATAGAGAGAGGGGATATATATATATAAAGATCAAAGAGCACAAGTAGGAGGATTCACAAAAGGATTGTGACATATAGAGAGCTCAGGCGAAGTCGGCTGGGAATCCGCCCAGGGTCCCAATTCCATTGACAAGTTTCGGCCTCCACTCAGTCCGTCCCTTAACAACCTCTCCACCATTTTCAAGTCGAAGGACATGTTGACACTCGACATTCCCAAAGTCGGTGAAGTCACCGACTTCCTTGTCGAGTACAGAGGTAAGAGACTGAAGCACACTGTCCCTTCTGCACTCCCTGCGGTACTCCAGAGTCATGGCAGCAAGCTCACAACCCTCTAGTATTTGCATGGGTGCACTCTCAAGAATCCAGCCAATGTACTTGACATTATTAACATGCTGGTTGACGTCTAAATCACTCCATCTTGGAGTTAAACCAGTTCGAGTGTAGTCTGCTGTTGTCTCGTCAAGTTTTGGCAGCTTCCTGCTGTCATCATCAATAACAGGAGGTGAATCAACAAAATAACCTTCA
>CM040629.1:1762177-1784554 GCA_022817965.1 Solanum lycopersicoides
TGAATATAATAATATTGGGAATGAACCAAAGTTAGGAGATGTTTTTATATTACATGTCCACACCCACATATAATAATATATATAATTTTTTTGAGAATTACGGTGAAATGAATAAAAAAATATTTTAATAAAACATTTTGAGTAAATGTTAAAAATAAAAAAAAAACTGTGGGTAAACAAAGAGTTATTCTCTTTTATATTTCTCTTTTATATGCCTAGCATGATATGATATATAATTAAATTTATCTGAATTCTAAAATGAATAACAAATATTAAATATCGAATGAAAAAAAAATCATCCCTAACAAAAGACCATGAGTTCTAATTTGAAGAATAAAAATACAATATGCCTTTTTGTTTTTTTACTTCGACAAAAAAAATATTCTAAATACATCATAATCCAAAATTTAATAATTTGAATGATTTAAAAAAATTTAACTAAGTTAGGTTGGCACTTGGCATCATGTCATGTTATATTATATATTATATACTTCTAATAAAAGTTAGACCCCTTTATTACTTTTTTATTTAGTGCATTCTTCCACATCATGGCTACCCATAAAAAATAATAATTAAATAATCATTCATTAATCTATTCATTTATTTGTGTTTTTCTAGGGTTATTTTTCGTAGAATTTAATGACAGATCTAGAAATTTATATAAAGAAATTAAAAAAAATCGCAATGTTGTAGTTATGCTTTGTTTTGGAGATTGATCAGAGCAAAGTCCTGGATTGAGTTTATTCATGAAGCGAGACTTTTAAATATAAATTCAGATAAATAATTTTAAAGTACATCAGCATTCGAATATGAACTAAAAGGCAATAAATATGTGTCACTAAATAATAAAAATTCGCGCATCATTTTATTTAACGACAAATTTCAATTTTTTATTAGCTGCAAATTAACAACAAATAAAGGAGGCTAAATTGTTAGGTATTTATAAATCATCATAATAGTTAGGTTTATAAAGCTCTTAATAATAGTCTATTCAAAATAGTTGTAAAGTATTAGCTAGAGAAAAGGACTAAAATCTAAAAACTGTTTTTCTTTTTAGCATTTAATTATATCCCAAATTTTATGTGATAAGAAATCATTTGACAAATAATCACAACCAATTTAGCAAGCTTCTCATTAATATTATACTCTCTCGGTCCACAATTGTTTGGCAGGTATACTAAAAATAAATGTCTAAGATTAATTGTCAGTTTAAATAATTAAGAAACAATTAGTCACTTTTTCCAAATTTGCCCTTAATGATGATGTAGTTCAATTGGAAAGTTAGGTAGACTTTTGATATTCTTGATAGGGTTATATTAGTCAAATTACACATTGTATTAAATTTTCCTTGAGGAGTGTGCATGACCTTAATATGACAAACAATTATGGACGGAGGGAGTATCTTTTTGTCATTTTTCAAATTTCAACCAACAACAAGAAAAGGAATTTTGATAAATTGGTTAATCGGCAAGTTACTTAGTAAAATTATATACAATGACAGATTCAAGATTCAAATAACGTATAAAAAATGAATTAATATGTTTTACGATAGTTATCATTTATGTACATGAAATAGTATATGTTTACGTGACATATTTCTCTTTTTAATATATTTGAATAAATTATAATTTTTGAAAATAAAATAAATAATTTATTAGAACAAAATAAATAGTGTATATCACTTAAAATTGTTATACAAAAGGTAAGTAGGAGTTTGTTGAACTACTATACAAATTTATTTTTTAAAAAAACTTTATATTATATTATGATTCCTAGTTCTTACTTGACTTTAATTATTCGGTGCAACGTGGTGCACTAATTATTTTGCCAGCAGAAATGCAAAATTGACCTTATTTTTTCTTCACTCAAATCAAATCGATAGGGATAGGAAACATAAATAATATTCAAATATATTTCCTATATAATAATTGATAAAGGTGATTGAGTTGATTGATCACGAAATATCTCAAATATAAACGAATTGAAGAGATTTACGTAGGTTCAAAATCTTCTAGATGAGTTTTCGATCGATCTCATCATCGTTTGAGACTTATTTATTATGATTTACCTTTTCTATATGATTTATGTGCTATTATACTCGAGCGAGATTTATCATGCACATATTTAAGTGAATTTTTTCTGTCATAAAAAAAATATCTACTTAAAAAATGTCATTTTCTGTATATATAATATATTTAAAATTTTGTGGACTGTTCCTACAAGTTGAATTCTCTAGTAATTGACTAATTTGGTCGTTTTGTGGTGTGTGCAATATTGGTCCACAAACTAATTAGGGTTTTGAATTTCCCTTTTTTAAACTTTAAATTATTATTTTTTTACAAAACGAAGTTACGATTTGTGGGCCTTCTCCTCAACGTAGTATTGTTCTATTAGATTTTTGCTAAAAAATAATCATATTAATATATTCGATAGACGTATTGGAGTCTGTTGATTTTCTTTTTTCAAATAGTATTTTCTACTTAGTGAAATATTGATTAAAAAGAAAATTTCATCCAAGAAATAAAATCGAAAAGAAAAAAGAAAAGAAAGGGAAATGTTTCCCAACTTTTCTTCTTCAAACATTTGGCGTATGGAATGACCTTTGTTTTTCCTTCAAACATATGGTGAATGGAACAATATTATTTAGTACTATAATTAATTTAAATTTACATGATAGAAAAGTCGTATGAAAAATTTATTGTTCCATACTAAAAAACAAATTCACGACTCAAACTCGTGACACTTTGTCCTTCATTTTTGTCAATTTTGTTTAAAGAAAATTATCACACATTTTTTTCATTCCTCTTATCTTTTTCTTAACATTAGCTTTTGTTGAATATCTAAAGACGCTCTCGTATTGATGATTAAAAATTAATATTAGATATATAATACTTTTATGATGTGAGATAATTTTTAAAAATATATTTAGAAGGTTTGTTCTAAGATATATAATATCACTCATCAAGATATCTTTGAGCTGATTTAGCTCAACAACAAATATTAAACCAAATATTTCGATAAAATAAATATAAAAATGAGTCAAGTAATAATGTGAAACTCGATGTACTACCTTCCAAAAGTAGCTTGGAGATGCATGTGCATACACAACAAAAAAAATTAATGCTTTGTCTTTGTGGACATATATTTTTTCAATTGTAATATTCAATGAATCACAAAGTTAACACTGCTTCATGGTAATGAGTTATGTGAAATTTAGTTGGAGAAAGAGACCTGTGGATTAGTGATGAATCGTGCGAAAATTAATTTCATCTGAAATTGTCATATATATAAATAAAGTCTCATATTAATAATTGAAAAAATACTCTTAATAGTACGAGACTTTTAAGAATACGATATATAAGCTTAGTCTAAAATGAACAATATAATAGCATGTGAAGAATTGAAGTAGAAGTTGTCATTTAGAGTTTTGTAGAACACACTAAACACTTACATGAAATAGTTTCACAAGTAATTGACTAAAACTTAGATAATTGAAGGTTACTTGTGGTCTTTATTTAGTGAAGTGGTTTAATTCTATTATTATATTATTCTTGTTTCATTTTCGATTTGATCAAAATATTATGATTTTCTAACAAATATTTTTATGTAAAAGATTTTTTTCAAACACTTCTCGATTATGATGATAAAAAAAATTCGTATATCTTTTTGTAGCCAAATTAACAATGGAAAAATGACGATTTTCTAATAAAATGTGAGTCACTGATTCAATGTCTTACGATGTAGATAACTTACAAGAAAACACAGTATGAAGATAGAAAAAAGTATAAAACCTAATTAAAGTCAATCTTGATAATGATATAAATTAAGTGTTTAAGCTATTATTTGATTATAGCCTCAAAAACTAGTTCAACAAGAAAGATCAACAATAAAATGTTGAATAAAGTGGTTACATATACAAATCTATTGATATTGTAGCTTCAAGTGCATACTTGATTTGGCCTAGCTATCAAATAATTCATGGTTAGATGTGAAAGAAGCTCTAGGTAGTAGGTAAATTATCAATTATGATCGATTTATTTAAATTCGGTATTTTATATTTAAAATTCAAAGTTATAATCTTAAAGATATATGTGTATGAGAAAATCATCGAAAGAATAAAAAATAATATATTTGAACCTATAATTTTAAAAATATAATGAATTTAATATTAAGAATATTAAATATCTAATTTATTAGGTTAAATTATGAATTCATCACTGATATCAAATTAATTAAAGCATGACATTAGTGAATACAAGTAATTTATACATCTACTAGTACTTAATTGTGGTATATATCGCGAACGATTGTAATAAGATGAATACAACCTTTTTACTCTTAATAAGAATTTCAGGTTCTAAACCCCCCCCCCCCCTCCCCCGAAATGATAACAAACCTTATAGGAAATGTTTTCTCTTTTAATGAGGCCTACACGACGAAAATTTACTATAATTAAAATTTCAAAGCTAGTACCAAATTTTAAAAAAAATAATTAAAAATGTGGTAAGTGGAAACAATTACTAATAAATATTGGGAGGGACTCAATTAAGTCGAAACACATAATTTTAATACCAACAATGGAATAAAGTACAACTATAACATTGAATTAGGCATTGAAAAATATTGTCTTAAACTAATAAAAATAATTGTTCATTGTGTGTGGCTCTAATGTTTTGCTCATTTTGGAGAAGATTAAAGCATTAAAAACCACATGCCTTAAATAATATATATATCATGATATCCACATCAAAAAATAAAGTTTTTAAAAATGACTTGTTGCCCACATATTCGGTGCTACTTTTTTTTTAATGTATATATTCGTCTTATTAAATATATATGATTTTAATTAAATATATACACATAAAGGGAAAAGGACAGATATACCTCTGAACTATTGTAAATGGTATGCAAATATTCTTCGTCATGCTTTTGGGACATTGATGCCCCTCTCGTTATACTTTTGGGACATTGATGCCCCTCTCGTTATACTTTTGGGACATTGGTACCCCTCTCGTCATACTTTTGAGACATTGGTGCCCCTGCCATCATACTTTTGGGACATTGATGCCCCTGCCCCTTCATTAGAGTGAAAGGGCATATATGCTCTAATTTATGGATTACAGGGACACCAGTGTCCCAAAAGAATGATGGAGGGTATTTGCATACCATTTACGATAGTTTGGAGGTATATTTATCATTTTTCCCTATTTTTATTAATCAATATATAATAAGAGAAGTCCCAACTATTTCATATTTTTTATGAACATGCATGAATGTAAAGTAATAACTATGAACAATCGTCAATTTTCGAAAAAAGGATAGATAATAATTATAGGTGTATGATCATTACGCTTCAACCGGCTTATTCTATAACATATTAATACTCTTCTTTTAGTAAAGATAATGATGGTACAACTATCAAATATATTTTTTAAAGAGAAACATCTAATATCTTTTCAACTTTTAATTGTAATAATTTGTGAATCTTTTTCTTTTGATTAATTACGTAAATCCCATCTTTTAGTTACTTATTACCATTATCCCCTATAAGTTTTATAAATTTTTAAAATTTCTCATTTTCGCGCATCACATTAACGTATCATATATAAAATGTACCTCGCGCATCAGATTAGTGTATCTCACTCATCAAATTAGTATATCTCGCGCATCAGATTAGTATATCATGTATAAAATGTACATCGCGCATCATATTAGTGTATATCGCACATCAAATTAACTTATCTTGCACAATAGATTAGTGTGTCAACATTTATATTATTGTATCCATTTTGAGAGATTTTGTAATTATAAACTTTTAAGGGATGATTGTAATGTTATTCTAAAAGTATGTGATTTCTATAATTTCTTTTATTTTTAGAAAATCCATTATGCAAAGAACTGGACAAGGCCCTAAAACTTGATAATGAAGCCCATCCCAAATATGCTATTGGGCTAATTTGATGGATAATAAATATCAATGGGCTTTGAAAGTTGTATTAGGGCCCAAATGTGTTTCTAGAATCTCTATTTATAGAAAATAGTCATAATTTATAAATGTTTTAAAGTTTAACCATTTTAAAAAACGTTAGATATGCTAGCTCAAAGTTAACTTCTTCTTTGATGAACGAGTTTCAATATAATATTTCAATCAAAATCAGTTTTAATCTTTTTTCGAACAATCTCGAAATTGACATTTAATTTTAACGATTATGAATATTTACAACCATTTGAAATAACATTTAATTCAAATAAATAATAATTTTATAAAATATGATTTTCGAATTTAAAGATTTAACTTTTTTTATGATCGTCAGACTTTTCTCTCATCTTCTTTGCTTTAATTTTTAAATAAAATAAAAAAACAGATGCATTGTCTGTTCCTAGCACATTGTGTGGGCATCAAATTAAGTATAAGCTCAAATACTTCCCAAAAAAACTAAATAGAAAAAAAGAAAAGGATAAGTGATAATATATTGGGCTTCTCAAAGAATATAAGACAATTAGATCATCTAGTTTAATATATAAAACTATATAATAATAATAATATTAATAATATATTTAATATAATTTTACAAATAAAGTATAAAACGAAGAGTGTGCAAACAAATCTTATTTGTATTTTGACCGGCAAAAAAGAATATTTCCAATTCACCCACTCGACTCAAAGATAACATAATAGAACAATCTGAACATAATATACTAAAGGGAAAAGGGTCAAAAATGCCCTTAAACTATGAGAAAGGAACAAAAATGCCCTCCGTTTATAGTTTGGTCCAAAAATGCCCTTCCCGTCAATACTTTGGTCAAAAAATGCCCTTCCCGTCAATACTTTGGTCCAAAAATGCCATTATTGTTATTTTGGATAAAACAATGCTCATCTTTTCAAATATATATTATTTATTTTATTTTTGACACATTCTATCTCTAATAATCTTTTTTTTTTAAATTAGCAAATGTTTATCTTATTTCAATTCAGAAAAAATTAAAAATTAAAAATATTTCTTATTTTATTAAAATTATATTTTATCGTTATATAAATATAAATTATTTTATCGTTATATTTTATCTTATTTTAAAAATTATATTTCTTATTTCAACATATAATATATTTCATATATACAAGATCATTGTATATCCATCATTAATTTATATTTATATAACGATAAAATATAATTTTAATAAAATAAAAATATTTTTAATTTTTAATTTCTTCTGAATTGAAATAAGATAAACATTTGCTAATTTTTTTTAAAAAAAAGATTATTAGAGATAAAATGTGTCAAAAATAAAATAAATAATATATATTTGAAAAAATGAGCATTGTTTTATCCAAAATAACAATAAGGGCATTTTTTGGACCAAAGTATTGACGGAAAGGGCATTTTTGGACCAAAGTATTGACGGAAAGGGCATTTTTGGACCAAACTACAAACGGAGGGCATTTTTGTTCCTTTCTCATAGTTTAAGGGCATTTTTGACCCTTTTCCCTATACTAAATAGAAGCATGACAAAATATTTAAAGATAAATAAATAAATTATTATACATATTTCCACTCACCCTAAATAAATTATAAATAATGTACGCAATTGATCACATAACTTCTAATTTATCCTTATTATTAATTATACTTTTTGTTTTGATAAATTTCAAAATATTTATTTATTCTTAATATATATACTAAAATTACCATTTTAATTTTTATATATTTCAAGTTAATACTGAACAAGTAAAACTAAACGATTCCGATAAAATAAAGAATATACATTTCCATGTTATTATTTTGATGGATAATTATGTCAAAATGTCAATTCCTAAAAAAGATAATTACATATAATATAATAATAATAATAATTTCATACAAATACAAAAAACTTAATAGGAGGAGTCGGTGGAGCAATTATGGGAGCTGACAAAATTTTGCCCTTTTTCGCATAAAAAGGTTAAAAATTCGAAGCCCTAATTTCAGAGAAATCTTCATACTGACGAACTTTATCGATCATCAAATATAATCGCTGGTAAATTTTACGATTTTTTAAATATTGTTTTGATTTATCAGATACCTATATTGTTTTTTTCCCTTCAAAATTAAACCTTTTTTTGAATGGTTTAATGGGTTAATTTTAGGATTTATGTAGTGGGTTTCGTGGAGAATTTGATTGTAGAGCGTTTATTGTTGAATTTTGAGCTGAATTTTGCTTCATGAAGGTATATTTGAGGGGAGGGGGATAGAAAAGAAATGTTAAATGTGTACAAATAGAGTTGAATGGATATAAGAGGATTTCTATAGAGATTGTTTAACTAGTTTGGGATCAAGGTGTTGTTGCTGTTGTGGGGTTCGTCTAATTTAGATATTGGTTTGAAGATTTAACTTTTATGAATGGATTAATGGGTAAATTTGAGGATTTATCTAGAAAAGATTGCATTTTGAGCTGAATTTGGTTTGTGAAGGTATGTTGGGGGTTTGGATATTTTGGCAATAGAGTAGTTAAATGTGCACAAATAGAGTTGAATGGATATAAGAGGATTTATATAGAGATTGCTTAGCTAGTTTGGGATTAAGACGTTGTTGTTGTTGTGGGGTTCTTTTAATTTAGATATTTGTTTCAAGATTTAACTTATATGAATGGATTAACGGTAAATTTGAGGGTTTATCTAGAAAAGATGGCATTTTGAGGCTGAATTTGATTGTTAGAGTGTTTACGTTGAATTTTGAGCTGAAATTTGATTTGTGAAGGTATATTGGGGGGTTTGGGTATTTTGGTAATCGAGTAGTTAAATATGCACCAATAGAGTTGAATGGATATAGTGGATTCATATGGATATTGCTTAGCTAGTTTGGGATTGTTGAGGTTTTCTTGTTTAGATAGTAGTTTCAAGATTTAATTTTTATGAATGGATTAATGGGTAAATTTGAGGATTTATCTAGAAGAGGATGGTGCTTCGAGGCTGAATTTGCTTGTTTGGTTCTTCATGTTGAATATTGAGCAGAAATTTGATTTGTGAAGCTATGTTGGGGGGTGGGATATATTGGCATATAGTTGATAAATGTACCCAAATAGAGTTGAATGGATATAGAGGATTCATATGGAGATGATTAACTAGTTTGGGATTGTGGAGTTATTCTAATTTAGATATTAGTTTCAAGATTTACCTTTATGCATGGATTAATGTGTAAGTTTGAGTTACCTAGAAGAAAATGGTGCTTCGAGGCCGAATTTGCTTGTTAGAGCGTTTATGTTGAATTTTGAGCTGAAATTTGATTTGTGAAGCTATATTGGGGCTTAGAATATTTCACAGTAGTGTTGTTAAATGTACCCAAATGGAGTTGAATGGATATAGAGGATGTATTTGGAGATGCTTAACTAGTTTGGGATCGAGACGTTGTTGTTGTGGAGTTCTTCTTATTTGGATGTCATTAGCAAAAATTCTTGTTAATATTTTTTTTATGACAAGGAAAACACACAACTTCTACCTGGTGGATGTGCACAGGGTAAAACCCCTACTCTTGAATTTTTTATTTGAATCCCTCTTATCGTGATTGAATCGTATTTTTTCTACTCAGGGTGCTATAGTTTTGAAGCCGCTGTCATTCCATTTCATTTGTTGGATGACTGCCAGATTTTAATTGTTCTTAGTTCTGATAGCATTTAGGTGTAGCATGATATCATTTCAATCCCTAATCGGGTATGAATTATCCATGTCCATTCTGCTCTATTAAGGTTCATATCAGTAAATTTCCATAAAAGAGGGATAACTTTCATGTAGTCTGTGATTGGATGTAACTGTTAAGATTTTCTCAAGAATAAATCTATCCCTTAGTAGATCTTCAAATAAATAATTTAACAATTCAAGGCTTGAAATTTCAGTCATAGTGACTTACCTTATAAAAAAATGGCCCAAAATTTCTGACATAGCGCACAGGGGTAATCATAATACTTGCTCTTTTTTTTGTGAGTGTTTTGATCTTAGCTTATTCTGTATTAAGTCCGTTACTGCTATTATTCACAAAAAATAAAGATGGGTCAGAGTATTCCTAAACTTGTTGCGTAATTTCAGTCGTGTGCTGGTTCATTCTCTTTTCTCGAGGGAAATCCTTTGTTTAAGGTTCACTGTCCGACTGATTTGTTTTCGAGTTGATAATGACATTGCATATTCAGTGACAATGGATTCTGGAAGTATCTTTTTTGTGAAGTATGAGTTGGCTATGGATGGATTCAGGAGAGGTAGAAGTAGATTGGGGAGAAGTGATTACACAAGACATGACATGGTTGCAGCTTACCGAGGACACGACCTAAGATAGGAAGGTGTGGAGAACATGAATTAGGGTAGAAGGTTAGTAGGTAGGAGTACTTTGTCTTGTTGCTCTTACTGGTTCTCATAGGACTATTCTTGTACTTTCATGTTCTTTGATTTTTATTACTATCTATGGTTTCGTGTAGTTCAATTGTAGTACTGTTCTGGTACTATCTGTTATTTGTGTTACTATCTATTATCTGTTGTACTTTCATTATGGCTTCTTCTAGACTGTTTTTGTCTTGAGCTGAGGGCCTGTCAAAACAGCCACTTTACCTCACCTTTGAGGTAGAGCTAAGGTTTGTGTACACTTTGTGGGACCATACTGGGTATGTTGTTGTTACAAAGTGCAACTTAGTTGTCATAAATGAGAATCATCTGATCTTAGGTTTCTAATTTCAATTCTTGAAGTAGCTTGATCCATAAGAGTTCAAAAGATGATATTCGACCTCGGTGCTAAATCTTGCTACTCAATTTTACCTTTCGTCATCCATTCACAAGATTTTCCCGAATAAGACCAGAATACCTTGAGATAGATGTGTATTACACACGGTGATCTCGCCCAACCTGTATTTATAGAGAAATAAGCCATGCACATGCCCTCATAAAATGGTGCTTTTGTTAATTTAGCTGATTTTATGTATCTAAGAATGCCAACAACTACATTTCAGTAAGTGTCACATGGATAATTCAAAATTAACTCTTGATGCTCATAGGAAAGGCAGTATCTTTTTCCCTGGGGTAAAGAAAAAGGCAATTTAATTTTAAGTCGCAATAAGTTTGTTTCACCTGCCAACCAACCTTCTAATTTTGCTAGAATCATTAGAAGCCTTCTTTGTTGAGAAGCTTGACCTTCAAATCCAATGGAGTGATTCGTCTCTTGTTGTTCTTGTAATATGTGAGATATTGGAGAAGAATTTGGAAGTCATAATTTTTCAAAGAAACAACAAAATACCAAGTGCAATTCTACAAAGTGGGGCTTGAGGAGGGTAGAGTGTACACAAACCTTACCCCTACCTTGAAGGTAAAGAGGCCGATTCTGATAGACCCTATTGAAGGAATATCTCTGAAAGAAAAAAAGAAGAATGGGAAGAAGGGAGGCATGTTTTATGTCCTACACTTAGCAGTCATCATAGGTATTCTATACATTACAAATGGTACATTATTCTGATGTGGACACTGTTACAAACTCATACATATTTTACATCATAGGTACTCTCTATACATTACAAAGAATTAAAAGGTACATGCTAATTTGTGGGCAACTGTGTGCTCTTGAACACGAACTCCTCCCACTTGTTATGTTTATGCATGGGTGTAAACTTTCCCAACTTTTTAACGTATATTATTACAACAATTCAACTATATTTTTTTCTGCAAATGATCCTTCCTCAGCAATGGAGTAAGCTTCTCATTTCTTACCCAGCCTTTATTCTTTTCTTTCTTAAAAATAAAATCACCAGGTAGGCTTTGCTTGTGAGTATAAGGTGGTAGCTGAACCAGTAGCAATATTGTCTTGAGATTTATGGTTGAATGGCTGTTACCTCGGAAGAACTTACTCAAGAGAACCCAACCGACAGATTTCCTTTGCTCATGGAGCAATCAGAAAGTCGTGAGAGGAATGAACATGTTATTGATGTAGAACAAGGAAGTGGCCCCTCATCATCAGGTTCATCTGATAATGATTCTCCTCATGAATTGGAAATACCCAACCATGAAAATAGACCATCAAATCGACATTCCGTCTCTTCTTCGTCCAATGAATCAGATTCTCATAGCCCTTCTAGTGCTAGGAGAGCTGATGGTTCTGATCGTCGTTGGAGCCCATTTAATACTCTGTTGTGGCTTTCCATTGAGCTAATATTCACCTTAGGACAGATTGTTGCTGCCGTTGTCGTTTTATCCTTGTCAAAAGAGGAAAACCCAGAAACTCCATTATTTGCTTGGATTGTGGGATATGCAACTGGATGTGCAGCAAGCCTTCCTTTACTGTACTGGCGTTATCTTCTCCGTTACCAAACCATCGGTCAGAGATCAGCTCAACTGCGTCAAGATTCACCCCAAGTCAATTCCACTGCAGAGCCAAATTCTTATATTACTATCTCATTAACTCGGTCCTCGGATGAGGAAGATGGAAGGAACACACCTACCGACATTTGGACCAGACAAAGCAATGCAAGGTAATATCTGCACACTACTCTGTTCCATGTGTTTTCTTCTTTATCTTTTTTGTTGTTGGGCACAATTAATCCATAAGGCAACTAAGCATGTTTAGTAATTTAGGAGGAGTCAGTTGTTGCCTTAAGAATATTAGCTAGCTTGAACGACTTTTGGCCAAATGACTTTTTAGGCACAACTGCTTCATGGGTAACTTGAAACTTTAGCGTTTTTCATTCAAAGGTTTTAGCCTTTCTCCCATTCCCTTAATTTTATGTTAGAAAAAGTGTATCCAAGAATACTTCAGTTTTTCTGTCGTCCAAATCCTTGCACAGCCATGTGGATATTCTCATTGAAATGTAGTTAGTATCTCCTCAATAGTGGTGGCAAATGAGAGGTTTGGGCTGAATTTGGACGAGTCTAAACGGGCAGAATTGATAAATGGGTCATTTTCCAACCCTGAGATACTTGGGCTGAGATGGGGGTTGGGTCAAAGAAGGGTTAAACAATGAGTTGGTAATCCAAGTTTTAATTTAATTTTTTTTATTTTCTCATAATTTGGTTAATACCAAACAAACTCATACATCCTTTTCTTTATCTTAGCTATATATAACATATCAAGGAAAGAAAATTACTTTAAATATTTCGGAAAAGGGTCAAAATTGCCTCTGAACTATGCGAAATGGATCACTTATACCCTTCGTTATATTTTGGGATCAAAAATACCCCCGCCGTTATCCCAAGAGACCCCAAATACCCTCCAAAATTAACACCCCAAACTTTTTAGTGACGTGGCAAGCCACGTAGGACTACTCCCTCCACCTAAGCTGCCAACTAGGATTTCCACTAACCCATGCTTACTAACCCATCAATTCATCCATTTAAATTAAATTCCCCTCATTATTCATTGTACCCTTACCATCACTAGAACTTTTCTTTTTCTTCATAAATTTAATAAGTGATAATTTAATTGCATCAAAAAAGTCAAAACATTACACCTCTAGAATCAAAACAAGTTAGCTAAATTGTTTAATCTCTCGTTTAAAAAAAAATTGAATGAGGAAAATTAAAAAAATTCCAATCTCAATCACCATTGGAGATAAAATTTATGATATCTTGAAGAAAATCATGATTGCAATGCCTGTCTTCTTTCTTCTCATATTTATTTCCTAAGTCCACACTAAACTCATAAATTCCTACTTCTCCACACCTCTTCCACATCCCTTCCCCAAACCTCCTATGCGTGAAATGTGCCTCCACCGCCACTGTCTCCGGCGACTGTCACCGGAAGCCTCTCGCATAGTGACCTATCTCAATCCTTTCTAAATCATTCATCGGACCTAATCCGATTTTATTCACTTTGTAGAGCTCACAAGATCAATTGATGTTGATCAACTGAGTATCAATACCTTCTTGATCTCTCAACCTTATCAATTCTGACCCGGTAGAACCTTATTCATCTTGCTCATTGCTTGAAAACTGAATTTAAAAACTCATTGCTTGGAAACTATCTTCAAAACTTAAAAACCCGATGAACAAATAAAATTTAAGGGAAACCTCTTGAAAACTAAAATAAAAAACCCATTTGAAACTTTAATGGAAAAAATTTAATTTTTTTTTAAAAACTAAGATTGAATTTTGGAGGATGAATTGATGGGTTAGTAAGATGGGTTAGTGGGAATCCTAGCTGGCAGCTTAGGTGGAGGGAGTAGTCCACGTGGCTTGCCACATCACTAAAAAGTTTGGGGTGTTAATTTTGGAGGGTATTTGTGGTCTCTTGGGATAACGGCGGGGGTATTTTTGATCTCAAAATGTAACGAAGGGTATAAGTGATCTATTTCGCATAGTTTAGGGGCAATTTTGACCCTTTTCCGTAAATATTTTGACAAGGTATCATGGGTCAGTGTGGCCTGCATACTTGGCCCGTATAAGCCCATTCTTTTGATGGACTGAACTTGGGGAAGTCGAGTTGGGCCGAGTAATAAATGGGCTAGTCATATTTTCATGGACTAAATTTACCACCCCTACGCTTCTGTACCATGATCTTGGAATCTGTCTTATATCATTGATAGTGTTATTCACCGTGCATTGATGCTTCCTTTTTCCCAGACTTGGTTCATTGGTAGATCATTTCAAGATGGCCTTGGATTGCTTCTTTGCTGTGTGGTTTGTCGTTGGCAATGTTTGGATCTTTGGGGGGCACTCTTCTTCTTCTGAGGCTCCCAATCTGTACAGGTACAGTTGTTTCCTTCTTATTTATTTGCTCTTCCTTTGCTACACCAGTATCACCAAAACTAACATAAGATCCACATACTTTGCAGATTATGTATAGCTTTTCTTACCATTAGTTGCATTGGATATGCTATGCCTTTCATCTTGTGTGCGATGATATGCTGCTGCCTGCCTTGTATCATTTCAATCCTCGGTGTGCGTGAGAATATGCATGGAGTGAGAGGAGCCACAGAAGAGTCCATCAACGCTCTTCCCACACTCAAGTACAGGGTCAAGACAGATGGAACTGGAAGTAATGAAAGTAAAAATCTAGAAGAGGAGGAAGGTGGTTGTGTAGCTTCTGGCACAGAGAAGGAACGTGCCATATCAGGTGAAGATGCGGTAAGTTCATCTTCCCATTCATAGCCTTTGGGAGTTGGAAATTGAGTTTCTGGGTAACAGTCTCACAGAAAGTAGTTTTTGCTTCTTGATTTGATGTTATTTACATCTTACCTTAGCTAAAATATTTGTATGTGTGCTATATCAATCAATCCATTATATGCAAACAGGCTGCGTTCCCATTTCCATGACTGCTATTTCCCCTTACGATTAGCACTATCAAGGAGTCAATAAGTGACTGTCTTAAGTACTAATTTCATTTGATGTTGAAAAATCAACATATAAAGTATTTCTTGTAGTTTCTTTTTTCGTGATTATTTTTTTCTTATTACCCCATGTTTTGTAGTTTTTTCTCCTCAAGGCTGAGCATTAAATACATGTATTTTCATTGTTACTTTTTGTCTCCTTTGCTTTATTATCACTCCCTTATTATCTTATTATTCAATTTTTGTTATCATCTGTTGTTTTCTTTTGCTTCCGTTTTCGTATTATTTGCTATTTCTACTGTTCTGTTCTTCATTATTTGCTTTAATTTACTTCATTTGAGGCAAGGGAGTTTCAGAAACAGCCCACATCTCAAGGTAGGGGTAAGTTCTGTTTAGACACCACTCTCCCCAGCCCTTACTCGGGAAATTACACTGGATTTTTTGTTGTTTTACTTGATCTGGTTTTGTAGAAGTTTGTTTTACTTGTCAAAAACAGGGATACATGGAAAACAGCATTATTGGACTGGTGAGAAAGAATATTCAGACATATTATGCTTAGTAAAAACTATCCAAAGTGCAAAAGGAAAGGAGGAGAATGAATGAGACCTTACCATTGTCTTCGAAATACTAGGAAAGATAATGCAATTTTTTCCTGAAGAATTTAGTCTTCATAGCTTAGGAATAGCACATGACCTTAAACTTATCATTGAGATAATATCAGATTTCAGTTATTACTTGTTGTCATTCATGTTCCTACACATGTGACAAACCTAATACTTATTTTCATGAAATAGGTTTTAGATATTGGACCACGTATTGATCATGGTTAGTTATTCACGCATATCAAAACAATCAAAGAGGATATGTCTAATTGTATATACTGGATCTTTGATTAACTCGATTTTATGAGACCTTACCAATGTTTGCTATTGGCTTGTTACATATTACATGTATTTTGCAGAGCTGTTATCTAGGTGAATTTGTGCTTTTGGAAAGAGTTTGTAGATTCTGTTCAACTTTTGTTTGAGAATAGTTATCTGGCATTTGCACAATTTACTATCTTATCAGTTGTTTAGTCTCATCTTACTTAACCGGCTCTTATGCGTTAAACCTAAACAGGTATGTTGTATTTGCTTAGCAAAATATGAGGACAATGACGAACTGAGGGAATTGCCTTGCTCGCATTTCTTCCACACACAGTGTGTAGATAAATGGCTGAAGATTAATGCGACTTGCCCCCTCTGCAAATCTGAAATTGACGCCAAGAACAGAGATCTACCTTCTGTAGAAGAGGAACCTCTCCAACAATCCTAAGGTGATGCAGAAACCAACTTCTTATGGTCGAAACAGAGATCATCGCGGCTAGCTTGTTGCATGGGGAACCAGGAGAGTATATCCCAACTGACTGTTACTTCTTATGCTGTTGCTGCTACTGCCACTGCTGTTTTTACCACATGACTTTCAGTTTGTATAGTTGTAGTTGATACCAGGTATCTATAACAAGCTTGAAAGAAGAGGTAATTCCATTGTTCATACCCTTACATCTCTTTCATGCCTCACCAGCTATATGTTGCTCGGAACTTCCAAAAAAATGTCAGTTGCACTCATGTTGGATCTTCAAAAAATGCATAGCTTTTGGAAGATCTAAACCGAGCGATATTTTTGAAGTGTCCATCATCTAAAGCAAACATAGCGCACTGTATAAATAGATTTAAGGGTAAAGCTGAGCACACACCATTCTCCTCAGATGTCGCTTTTGGAATTACACTAGAGATGCTGTTATCTCTGAATTTTAGTTTCTACTTTGTTATAAGCTTTTTTCTTCTTCTTATAACACTAAAAATTGTCATTATTAACAGTAGTTTTATGAAATTATCTCTTTATAATAACAACCTTATGCAACTATCCTTCTATTATTTATTATTTATAACAACAAAAAAAGCAATTAGTGAATTATATTTTGTTATAAACATAACTTTAGCACTTGAAATATAAAAAGACTACTGTGAACCTGGAATATGAGAAGTTAGAAAGGTACATAAAAAGTTTGAAAATCTAAAATCTAACAGAAAATCTTGATCTTATCCATCCCATCACGTATATCGACAACTAAATTTGTCACTCTGGAACTCATGTAATGGAAAAATTCTCTAATCGGCAGACAATAGTATCAATCGATATGCGTTGCGATGTCATTTTTTATTGTTGTGGATATCATTTTATTTTAATACTAAGGGGGTTTACCTGTTTTGGAGCTTGTTTGAACTTGACAATGAATCAGTTTGTTTGTCGGGATCAACTGACTCTGTTACTAAGTTTTTAACTGACGTTTATGAAAAATTTCGACCAAAAGCACACTGGAATTATGGATCACCAAAAATTTATGAACTATAGCACACAAATTTTAAAAAAATGAGCGTTTACTTGCTTTGGGGCTCGTTTGAACTTGAAAATGGTTTGGTTTGTCCATGGTACATCTTGACTCTATTACTAAGGTCTTAACATACGATCATGAAAAAATTCGGCCAAAAATACGCCGAAATCACGTATCACGAAAAATTCATGGACAATAGCACACAAAAATCATCAAAACGGACTTGTTTTGGAGCTCGTTTGAACTTAGAAATGGTCCGATTTGCCCGTCGAGGCCAACTGGCTCCATTACGAAGGTTTTAACAAACGTCCATAAAATTTTTTGATAAAATACATGCCAGAATTCTGGATCATAAAAAATTAATGGACTATAGAACATAAAAATCGACAAAATAAGGATTTACCTGCTTTGGGACTCTTTGAACTTGACTTGTTTGCCCGTCGAGATAACAACTGACTCTATTAATAAGGTCTTAACGGACGTGCATGAATTTTTTTAGCAAAAACACATCGAAATTTCATATCACCAAAAATCCATGGACTAGTACACGAAAATCGGCATATTGGGGGTTTACCTGCTTACGGGCTCGTTTGAACTTGAAAATGGCCTGGTTTTCCCATCAGGATCTATTGGCCCATTACTAAGATCTTAACAGACGTTCATAAATTTTTTTGATGATAAACACACCATAATTCTGGATCACCAAAATTCATGGAGTATAACACATGAAAATCGATAAAATAGGGGTTACCTATGTTGAGACTCGTTTGAACTTGATCGTTTGCCTGTAGAGACTAACTGGCTCCATTAATAAGGTCTTAATAATGTCCATGAAAAATTTCAGCCAAAAACATGTCAGACTTCTGGATCACTAAAAATCCATGGACTATAACACACATAAATCGACAAAATGGGGGTTTAACTGCTTTGGGGTTCATCTAAACTTTAAAATGTGTCGGTTTTCCTATCGAGACCTACTATTTCCATTACTTACGTCTTAACGGACATCCATGAAATATTAGCCAAAAACACATCAAAAATCCGAATCACCAAAAATCCATGGACTATAGCACACAAAAAATTACAAAATGGGGGTTTACTTGCTTTGTGGCTCGTTTGAACTTGACAATTGCCCCGTTTACCCGTCAGGACTAACTCGCTCCATTACTAAGGTTTTAACGGACGTCCATGAAAAATTTTGGTCAAAAAATCACCGAAGTTCCGGATAACAAAAATTCTATGAATTATAGATTATAACACATGTAAATTGGGGGTTTACCTTTTTTGGAGCTCGTTTGAACTTGAAAATAGATCAATTTTCTCGTTGAACCCAAGTGGCTCTATTACTAAGGTCATAACGGCCTTCCTGAAAAAAAATTCGACCAATAACACGTCGGAATTTTGGATCACAAAAAAATTATGGACTATAGCACACGAAAATCATTAAAATGAGGGTTTACTTGCTTGACCGGTTAATTTGAACTTGAAAATGAGTCTCTTTATCAGTCGGGACGAATTGACTCAATTACTAAGGTCTTAACGGACGTCCATAAATATATTCTGCCATAAAAACGTCGAAAATTTGAATCCCCAAAAATCCAATGACTATAGCACATGAAATTCGGTAAAATGGGAATTTACCTACTTTGGGGATCGTTTGAACTTTAAAATAGGTTGATTTTCCCGTCGGGACCAACTGACTTCATTAATAAGGTCTTGACGAACGTCCATGAAATTTTTTAACCATAACACGCCAAATTTTTTGGATCACCAAAAATCCATAGACTATAACACACGAAAATTGATAAACTGGGGGTTTACCTACTTGGGGGATCGTTTGAAATTGAAAATGGGTGGGTTTGCCCATCGAGACCAACTGACTCTATTACTAAGGTCTTAATGGACGTCCATGAAAATTTTTGGCCAAAACACACCGAGATTCCGAATCACCAAAAAATCCATGGACTATAGCACAAGAAAAGTGTCAAAATAAGTATTTACCTGCTTTGAGGCTCGTTTGAACTTGACAATGAGTCAGTTTTCCCGTCGGGACTAACTGCTTCCTTACTAAGGTCTTAACGGGCATCCATGGAAAATTTCAGCAAAAAATACAACGAAATTACGGGTCACCAAAAATTCATGAACTATAGCATATGAAAATCGATGAAATAGGGGTTTTACCTTCTTTGGTGATCATTTGAACTTGAAAATGGGCTGATTTTACAGTCGGAACCAACGTGTTCATTACTAAGGTCTTAACGGACGTCCTTGAAATTTTTTGGCTAAAAGCACGCCAAAATTCTGGATCACCAAAAATTCATGGACTATAACACACGAAAATCGACAAAATGGGGGTTTACATGGATTGGGGCTTGTTTGAACTTTAAAATGGGTCATTTTCCCGTCGGGATCAACTAGCTCTACTACTAAGGTCTTAATGGACGTCCATGAAAAATTTCGATAAAAAACATGGCAAAAATCCGAATCACCAAAAATTCATGGGTTATAGCGCACGAAAATAGACAAAATGGAGATTTACCTGCTTTAAAACTCGTTTGAACTTGAACATGCGTCGATTTGGCCATCGGGACCAACTAACTTCATTGCTATGGTCTTAACGAATAAACAGAGAATCAATCATAATTATCTCTTACTCATTTTTAAGAATTTTACCTTGATCCATGTTCCTTTTTAGTCCTATATATGTCAATTATAATTTTTCACATATAGCGTACTTAAAATTTTGTATATTGACTTATTATCACAATACTATTTTGTATATGTTTTCAAATTCATGCTTGAATAAGTTTTATGACTTTACTTCTTGCCCTAAATTGGTATTTACTTTGTATTATTTTCAAACATTATCGATTGATTTAGTAGTGTCAAATAGGGTCTCAAATTAGTGAGTTAATATCTTTGATTATCACTTAACTATTAATTTTTTCATAGAAAATCACTTAGCTTTGATTTCAATTCAAAGGTCACTTAACTATGAATTCTTTGCACAAAAAGTCAATAAATTTATTTAATTATTTAAAAATTAAAATTTATTGACGTAAAATTTTTATTTCTAACCCAAAATTTTAAGAACTAAAAATATATCAATTTAAACTATTTAATGACCAGACCTACTGAAAATATAACATTGACCCTTTTATTTTACCCTTATTCTATTAAATTATTCTGTGTCACCCTATAACTATTCTTTCACATATGCGTTTTTCACATGATTTTATAATATTTTATTTTATTTTTTAACCTATAGGGAGAAAAAAAAAGAATAATTAAGAGAATAAGAGTAAAATAGAAGGGTAAATATTATAATTTTAGCGAGTCGGGTCTAGTGAGGCGAGTCTTTAAATGAATATATTTTAGTTTTTAAAATTTTGGTTATAAATAAAAATTCCATATCAGTAAATTTTGATGGAAAAAACAACTAAACAGGTTAGGTGACTTTCTATAAAAAAAAATCTATAGTTAAGTGATTTTTGAGTTGAAAATCAAAATTGAATTACTTTTGAAAAAAATTAATAAATTGAGTGACTATCAAAAATATTAAGTTCGATATTAGCAAATGGGCTACGAAAAATAAAAAATGGAGACAAAAATTTACTTGTTGTCAAGCTTATCAAAGAACATCGACATATAATATCACCCTCTTAATTTTATGTTTTGCTAATATATATGAAAAGACATGCTAAAAAAATGAATTTTATTTATACTAAAAAGAAGAAGACAATAAATCTATTAAAAATCAAAGCTACAAAATTTATTCTAACCAAACTAATGGAAAAAAGGTAAAAAAAAACACTAAAAAAAAGAAATTAAAACTATTTCTTTTCCTATTATTGTAAATAAATAAAATACTAAATAATGAATTTTCTTGTAGACTAAGCAATTTCCAAATCTTCTCTTTTTTCCTGACTTGAAGAATTTAGTGAAAAACTGCAATTTTCAATTGCTTCTTCAATTGTTAAAAATATTGATTCTTTCCCAAGCAAATCAATAAATTTTGTTGCAATTAATTTTTCCATCACCCCTAATCTTGGATTAATCAATATAATCTGCACAAAAATAAAAAAACATTTTAGAAAGTTTGTGAATTTCAAACACTATATATACACACATCTGTCACGTCTCGCTTTACGAGAGTCAGTCAGTTAAAATTTAATTATACAAGAAATACTATAAGTTAGTAATATTTAACATATTATATGATAAAAAAAATACAGTTTGACTCTCGAGAAGTGAACGTGAAACGAGGCAAAGTAAATAATGAGAAAGTGTATATAATTATACACATACCTTGATGTTTTTTGCTGCTAGGCATCTACGAAGTTCTTTTAAAGTTTCAACACCAGTAATGTCAATTGATGTAACACCTACAATATTATCATTTAAGTAACATATTTAAAAGCAAATAAATTAATTTTGAAAACCCTTTTATTAAATATATCTTTTTTAAATAACTAATTTTATTGAGTCGTCCTTGCGTTTATATTTGTGAATTTTAAGTTCATACCTCCAAAATCAAGTAGCAAGTATTCAATCTCATTTCTTTGTGAATTTTCAAGTGATTGTTCATCTCTAACCCATCTTAGAATCCTGTTCACATTAAAAATAAAATATATATATATCAATTTTCACTAAAACAATCAAAATATTATCAGAACAAACGACGTTATTATACTGAGATATTTTGCTTACCTTTCTCTAACATAATTGCTATTAGG
>CM040629.1:1785475-1825475 GCA_022817965.1 Solanum lycopersicoides
GGAATAAAAATTGGTGAACCAAGTTTCAAAATTAACATTCCTGGAGTTTCATTAGAACCAGGATATTGTTCTATGTCTCGTTATACTTATTCTACACTCCGTCTTCGACTCCAAATCAGTGGTGTACACAAGATTTTGTGCAATCATTGTTGACTTTTTATCATGATTCGGTTTGTTAAAGAGTTAAATTGTGAAATAATGTCAATAAAACTTTATTTGTGCAAGTAAAGATTGTAGTTACGCAATAATTAGTAGAAATGGTATCGTGAAATATAATGCAAGTACTTTTTTTAATAACGAGTTAAATTGCACTGATAATATAAAATGATAAATCCTAATATTGTATAACAAATGAAGAAATAGGAGGAATTAATTACATTACAAGAATATAAAACATAACATAATCGATTAACATCCAATTTTATTGAAACATCAACATTACAAGCTACTTTGCATCTATTTTGCTCGAATTCTTAAAAACGATTATTGTATTCGTATCGAATAATATAAAAATACATAATTTTTGGAAAAACGCACACATCAGATAATATTTTTAAAGAGTCTGAATAACATGATAAAGTTGTGCTAACAGCAACAACAGGTCCTTTCATTGCAGCAGAAGCAGCAACACATCGCAAACATACTGCATTTTTAAGATTTATAAAATCACATTAAAAATAAAAATAAAAATTAGAATAAACATGATAATATTTATATAAATTTACTTTTATATATATATATATATATATATATATATATATATATATATATATATATATATATATATAATATATATATATATATAATATTAATTAATCAACTACACATCAATCTCAAATTAGTTAACGATTAACTATTTGAGGCGGAGCTATAACTATCGAACAATCTCAAAAAGAAATAATTACCGATTTTCACTCACAAAAACATAAAAAAGAAGAAATAAATTCAAGTCCAAACAATAATTTTGACTTCAACTTCAAATATTATTATTTTTTTAGGAGAAAATACTTTTGAAAAAATAAATAAATATCTCAATTTTCATGTAACTCTACTAATTATTATTATTTTTTCACTAATAAAGTAAAATTAAAATAAATAAATAACAAACCAAGCATAGAGGCATCCTTTTTCTTCATGTTGCCTTTGGACATTATCATAATATGACATATTTTGATATTTTGGGGGAGCATCCATTTTTCTTTCTTTCTATGTTTGTAATAAAAAAATATTTGCAAAAATTGCCTAATAAAAAGAATTTGAAAGTTGATAAAGAATATTAAAAGAGTAGAGGTGAATAATTAATGTTGGAGGCTGAAAAAAAAAACAGATGGTAAGTTGTCTAATTAATAGGGTTACTTTGGTCACCTCGATTATTTTATCAAATATATGTTATAGCAAAATCTTAGTAGATCTTAACTATTTTATCGATTATTTATGACACTCATGGTAAGAAACTCTGTCCAATAAGTAGCAATGGAGATGATTAATATAGTAGAACCTCCTCTATCGAAAAATTATACTTTTAGTGTTATTGTAATTGAAGTACAGTCAATTGAATATCCTTCATTAAAAAATTATATAGCAATCGAGAATGACTAATTAAACGCCTTTCATTAAAGAACTAGAGGTGAATAATTAATGATGGGGAACCTAGACCTAAAGGAAGAAGATGATTAGTTGTCTAATTAATAGGGTTATCTTTTGCATCTTTGATTATTTCATCAGATATTTATTATAGTTCTATCGGACTTTTGTTATTTTTTATTGACACTTGTTATAAGTAACTTTGTCCAATAAGCAGAGATAGAGTTATAACGATCGAAGAGTGGTCAATCGAATACTCTCCGCTAAAAAATTGTTATGTTAATTAAAACTATAGCAATTGAAAGATAGCTAATTGAACATCCTTCATTCCAAAGATTATGATGTATAGCGAAATTTTGGGCTCGCAATTGCCAACCAGACTAAATCAAATAGTAGTAAGAATCAATTTATTTATTTTGTGTTTTGCAAGAAACTAAAATCTTTAAATTTTTACGATTTTCACTCACTTCATTAATCGTAACGCCCATACCTCTCGTTGATGTAGAGCTTTCTCAATTTTTTTAAAAATTTATTTTTTTGACATTTATTGATGAGAAGACAACTATGCAAGTGTAGAATACAACTAGACAACAATGGTTCACATGTGTATGTATCCTAACATATTATGACCCTAGCTGGCTTGTGACCTACTCACATTTTCATGTCTTTTTTGACATTATACTATATAGTTTAAAGAGTTAAAAAAAAGCATTTTATTATTATTTTCGCAAATTTCATACCTTAACTATTCATTGTTCTCTTTTTATACTCTCCATCGATGCTATATTAGCCAAATATTTATTATTTCCAATTGACTACAAACATGCGTAGATTGATTCAATATCGATGTGTGTTTTAATACAAAAGATGTTATAATTATACCGGACCAACCTTTGTAATATTTGCCTAGACGAATTCAGAATTTAACGTTTATATGGACCACAAGTCCACAACCTCTTTTTATTTATTAAATTTTAAATAGATACAAACAAATACAGAATTTGGACCAAAACTATTGAGTTATGACTTATGTCAAACTTGTAACTTCAACAGAAAATCCAGCCATATGCATACATCAATTGTATCAAAAAAATAAAACTTGATGTAAGTGCGTGCAACCAAATAACAACATACCAAATGTAATCCGACAAATGGAGTCTAGAGAAGGTAAAGTGTATGTAAACCTTACCCCGTCCTCGTAGAGGTAGAGATAGAGAAATTGTTTCCGATACTTACCTTTACCTAGTGTTAGTGAGTGCAACTAAGCAGTGGAGTCTGGAGAAGGTAGAGTGTACGCAAACCTTACCTCGACCTTGTGGAGGTAGAGATAGAGAAATTGTTTCCGAAACTTACCTTTACCTAGTGCAAGTGAGTGCAACCAAATGACTTTATCTTTTTAAAAAGCCAAAAGAATAAGTAAATGGTAGTAGCAAGTCACTTAGCACAGCTTTGGGAAATAGTTGAAAATGTGAACATGATGCCTTGTGGCATCTCCCTATATACATCCATATTCCAAGACACAAAATCCATACACTAAAGAAACAGGACATGCATGTTTCCTTTTTTTACTTCACGAAATAAAAACCGCGTGAATGAGAGCTAAAATGGTTCTTTCTATCGATCAAGATCAAATTAGCAAGAAACGAGACAGGTAGGGGGTTTAACCAGGCCTGGAATATTAGAAGGAACGGTGACAGGTTCATACTTAGCAGCAGTTTCTAGACGCTCCCATGTCAACCTTCGTCTCTCGGCTGCTACTTTTGACTTTGTATTTTCTTCTTCAAGCTTGTGTTGGCACTCGAGTACAAGTTCTTCATCCATCTCGGAGAAGACTTTCCTCACGTTTTGACTGAGATTAAGAACTGCTTTATTCCAGTGGTTCTGGCTGTTCCATTCTAAAGCTGAGATAATAATTGGCATGATTACATGCCTGTTATGCATCACGAGGTTAAGGACGTTATCGTTGTTCCACAAGAAATGTGCTCTTTCAGCCACCTGCAAGTTCGTTAAATGAGGGAGAAAGTCTGAATGAGTTCAAGACAGTCTACATTCGGAAGAAAAAGAAAACAGAAACACGGATTAACCAGATATCAAACAAATTTCCAATTCCGCACAACCCTTGGGGTGCAGCCCTTCTCCGAACCTTGTGTGAATACGGGATGTTTCATGCACCGGGCTTCCCTTTTTTGTACAAGTGGAACAAACCCCCTCCCCACCTTCTCCCTCTAGAGAAGGGAAAAAGAAAAGCAACTACAACTCAATCATAAACGTAGGTCGGCGATATGAATTTTCTATATAAGTATTACCTACTCTGGCTCCGTTCGGACCCATTCATTCCAGTATTCTTTCGGGAAAAGGAAATGATTATGCATCTTTTATGTCAAAGTTGGGATAACAAAGTAAGATTAGCCTCTTCGGGGGTACTTGGAGTTTCGAGCTATGGCAAAGTATAGATATACTTATTTTGATAACTGTGGTGCCCATGTCAACTTGTGTGTACCTCAACTAATCCTACAGGACCTCCCACCAACACAAATACCGGGTAACTCTGTCCACCAAGTAATGTCACGAATAGTTATTATTAAGATAAACAAGATGCTGAGAAGGCCCTTTCAAGGGCTTGAAGATGTCCCGCAAATAAATGGGAGAGGTAGCATTTTGATCAAGAGATGATAAATATCTGGCTATGTTATTAACAATAAATCTTCAACAATTCTACGTATAAGAAATCTATATCTTCAAGAATTTCAACAATTCTACGTATAAGAAATCTATATCTTGGTGACATCCTAAGATTCACAAACCATTCTAAAGTTGTGGACACAGCATTTTAAATTGAAATTACCATAACCTTAAGCCCAAGCATTGGATTTGCTATTTATCTAACATGCATATGAAATTAGTGTCTCCAATTCTGTCAACTAAGACATCACCGACACCAATTCAACTATGTACCAATGATGGTAAAGAGGTTTCCGACAGACCCTCGACCCAAGGAGAAACTCCTTCTCTATTGTGACCATTATAGTTTGAGAGTTATGTAATCCAAGAGCGTTTTGATTAAGAAATATTACCTGGAAATGGGAGCTGTTAAGGCAATAGCCTATACGACGAAACAGTGGCACCATGATCTTCTCAAACTCTGGAATACTGATCATTTCTAAAATCTCTTCCAACTCACTGATGAACATCAATTGTTTCTGGCTACTTGTCACTGGCCAATATCTCAACAATCTCGTTATCACTATGCTAGCCAGATTTTGTTCCTTTTCTATGAACTGTACAACACAATATGCTAATTGTTGATGATAGATACCCAAGGACTTTGGCTTGTGCAGAGGTAGCAAGGCCCTTGAGAAGAATAATCTATGCTCTTCCTTTAATGGTAAAGCAAAACCACTAATTACACTACCGAAAACCTCCAGAAGCTCCGCAATCCCGTTATGTCTTTCAGTCTCAAAAGCAAAACGATAAAAGATATTGCTTACAGCCTTTCGGATAGCAGGTCTGTGCATCATGAACTTCCCATAAAGGCGATGCAATACTGATTTCAAGCATTCTCTTTCTCTTGGGTCCTCAGAATCAAATAGGTCAAGCAGTTTCAATAAGAAAGAATGGTCAACATATTTCTTAGCAACCTTTGCATCAAGAGAACCTTGGCCGATTACGCTAAGGAACAAGTCATAAACAAGTTGTAAATGACACCAAGCTGGATCAAACATTGGTTCTTCATCTTCACTTTCACCGCGAGCTGAGAAATACTTGGGAGGAAAAGTTCTGAACATGTTAACTCCACACATTTTACATACTGCAGCAATTGCTGATTCCGTGAATCTTGCAGATCCTGAAGCAACAAACTCATTCAGCTCCAGCAAAACTTGTCGTTTCAAGTCCTTCTCTGCGGAATCTTTATCTGGATCATTGAAATCATAAATGGTACAGCAGAGATTCAACTTGCTTACAAATAAGCTTTGCTTCTCCGCATTTGAAACATCTTTAAAGGGTACATGTGGTGCCACAGACTCACCACCAGCCACAATACTCGCAGGAAAAATTGCTGTCGACATCCGTTTCACTACATTCAGCCTGTTTGCTATGACTGTGCAACTATTGGTAAACTGAATTCCATTCCCCAAGTTTGAGGTGTTGTTGCAGGAATTGCTTCCCGATGAATCAAACGTATCACATTTTGATGATTTCCTAGGAAGTTTTGCAAGAATTTGCTTAAGCATAGTAGCGTTGCTCCAACTTGCAGCAAGACTAAACCTATGCCAACACTCCAAAAAAGTCTACCTATGCAAATTCCAAAGAACAAAGCATAAGAAAACAAACCAACAAAACTTCAAAGAAAATAACATATCTTGTGCCAAACATAACCAGAATGTTTAGAAGACAGCTTTATTATCAGAATTACACATCTTAAATTCATATCATTTTTTTCATCTAAAAGCTCATTGAAACAAAAATCTCATCCATAAATCCACAGTTACACAAATCTCAGATCTGGGACAGAATTTACACAGAGACCACCACAACACAAAAATGGAACACTGAGCAAGATTAAATAGTAGATCACTGTCATTCAGAGGCCAAAAATGTAAGCACTGTGAAGAAAAGAATCACACTTGAGCTATATCTGTTTCAGCAAATTTTGAATAACTAAAGTTGAAATCTTTAACTACTCTTAACAACTTCCCAAAAAAACAAAAAAGGATCAAACTTGAGCAATATCACAGCATTTCTCAAAAGATCTAAGAGACAAAGTAAGAAAATAGAACCTGAGGTTTTGCTAATCAGCTCTGTAGCTAAGGAATTGCCCAAAAGTACTCCAATAACTATTCAAGAAACCAAAAAAAAAAGGATCAAACTATAGCAACATCACAGTGTTTCTCCAAAGATCTAACAGACAAAAGTAAGAAAATAGAACCTGGGGTTCTGCTAATCAGCTCTGAACTTATGGAACTGCCCAAAACTACCTATTTAAGAAACCAAAAAAAAAAAGGATCAAACTTTAGCAACATCACAGTATTTCTCAAAAGATCTAACAGACAAAAGTAAGAAAATAGAACCTGGGGTTCTGCAAACCAGCTCTGAACTTATGAAATTGCTCAAAACTACACCAACAACAATTCAAGAAACCAAAAAAGAATCAAACTTTAGCAACATCACAGCATTTCCCAAGAAGATCTGACAGATTGAGTGAGAATAGAACCTGGGGTTCTGCTAATCAGCTCTGAACCTATGGAACTGCCCAAAACTACCTATTCAAGAAACCAAAAAAGAATCAAACTTTAGCAACATCACAGCATTTCCCAAAAAGATCTAACAGATAAGAGTGAAAATAGAACCTGGGGTTCTGCTAATCAGCCCTGAACTTATGAAATTTCCCAAAACTACACCAACAACAATTCAAGAAACCAAAAAAGAATCAAACTTTAGCAACATCACAGCATTTCCCAAAAAGATCTGACAGATAAGAGTGAAAATAGAACCTGAGGTTCAGCTAATCACCTCTGAACTTATGAAATTTCCCAAAACTACCTATTCAAGAAACCAAAAAAGAATCAAACTTTAGCAACATCACAGCATTTCTACAAAAGATCTGAGATATATAGTGAAAAATAGAACCTGGGGTTTTGTCAATCTCCTCAAAAGATTCCTCAGATGAAATTTCAGAAAGATTGAAACTTTATTACACTACTAATAAAGAGAGAAGGTAATAAGAAGTAAAAAACAGGTAATGGGAGCAATCACATCATGTCCTTCTTTTTTAACTTGGGATTGAAGACACAATGATGAGTTTTTGAGGAGCCCTTTTTTTTTTTCTTCTTTCTTGATTAACTTTATCAAGAAAAAACACACACACAACACACTAATTTCTTTCAAATTCTTGATTGTTCATCCATAACTTAAACTAACTAAAGCAGCATCACTAGTAGTAGTACTACTACTACAACAATGGCCTCTCTCTCTTCCATTTTTTTGTGTCCTCGATCCAAGTGCCACAGCTTGAATGACTCAGTGGCATCTTCACAGAAATTGCCGGCATTAGATGGTGACTCTTATGTACTCAATATTAATTTTTTTTTCTAACACATTATTTTACTTTGTAAAATAAATTTCATTTCACCATCAGTAAAATTTACCATATTTTAATTTTTTTTAACTTCTTTCGCTAGTTTATTTTCTGAGTCATATCTTAACTATCATTTTTTTATATTAAGACTTTATTTGGCCTATATTTATCTGATGTTATTGATTTAAAATAAATATTTAATCAGTTCAATGACGTGTGGTGAAAGATGAGAAAGGTGATAGTTTAAATACATTTTTTATATTTTAATAAAAAGAAAAGGAGATTTATCATAATTCGAATTAGTTTTTTAATATGAGTATCGAAACGTAAAGTTGAAAAATCAAAAAATATATATTAACTATCATTTTTTAATGTTAAGACTTTATTTGGCCTATATGTATCTGGTGTTATCGATTTGGAATAAATATTTAATCAGTTCAATAACGTGTAGTGAAAGATGAGAAAAGGTGATGGTTTAAATATATTTTTTATATTTTAATAAAAAGAAAAGGAGACTTATCATAATTCGAATTAATTTTTTAATATGAGTATCGAAACGTAAAGTTGAAAAATCAAAAAATATATATTAACTATCATTTTTTAATGTTAAGACTTTATTTGGCCTATATGTATCTGGTGTTATCGATTCGGAATAAATATTTAATCAGCTCAATAACGTGTGGTGAAATATGAGAAAAGGTGATTAGTTTAAATATATTTTTTATATTTTAATAAAAAGAAAAGGAGACTTATCATAATTCGAATTAGTTTTTTAATATGAATATCGAAACGTAAAGATGAAAAATCAAAAAAAGATATATTTGAATCTCCCTATAAGTCATATCTTAACTATCATTTTTTTTTTATGTTAAGACTTTATTTGGCCTATATGTATTTGGAGTTGTTAATTCGGAATAAATATTTAATCAGCTTAATAACGTATGGTAGAAGATGAGAAAAAGTGATAATTTAAATATATTTTTTATATTCTAACAAAAAGAAAAGGAAATTTATCATAATTCAAATTAATTTTTTAATATAATTATTAAAAAGTAAAGTTGAAAAATCGAAAAATATATATTTGAATCTCCCTCTATTTAGATACATAACTTTGTTGTTAGACACATTCAGCTCGTGATATAATTTCACAAGATTCTTGTTAGTTCTATTTATCCTATTTATTTTCCTTTATTTATTTATTCTTTTTTGTTTAATCAGAAAAAAAATATGAATATTTATGTTCACCCAATCTATAAATTAGTAGTAGTATATATGTTTTGTAAATTGATTAGATTTTAGATTTTAGATAATTCGAACAACAATCTTTTACAATTTTATTTTAATTTTATTGACTATTAGGTCATATTCTTAGACATCAATGTCAACGTAAATTTCATTAGTAATGGAGACGACCAAGTGAATTTGCTCAAATATATTTATAATGTAGTAGTTAAAAAGGAAAAAGTTGGGTAAAACTTTTTCAAAGGAAAAAATCACTCTTTTTATCTTTTTTTTTTTTATTCGTGTGTTTGATATACAATAATATAATAATAACAACGTCTTAATTTTAAACAAGTGTAAATTGATTATTTCAATTTTCATTTCAATATTTGAACTCATATCATATTATTATCATAATAAATAGAATGAGAGTAAAAACTATGTTAAAAATACATTCATTGGAGTGCAATATCTATTTTTAAGTAGTGAGTATTACCTATATAAATCTTTTTCTTTTAGTTATGTCGTATTTTTAGTTAAATCTATATTGCTATTAAGCAATTGTATTGTAAATCTTTGAAATTATTTATGTGATTTTAGGTTTATTTTGTCTACTTTTACACTTTCACTTGTTATATTTCATATTTACAGAGCAATTGATCTATAGATCGACATAAAACATGTCATATCATTTCAAGCGATTTTCTCTCATTTTATCATCAACGTATATTACTTGCATCTTTATTAATATAATTATTTCTATTCTGATATAATCGCACATTCATTTTAATTTTTATATTTCCGCAACTCTCATCTTATGAATATTTTTCCAAAGTTGAGTACATAATGTATGCCTTTGAATAATATATATATATATATATATATATATATATATATATAATCATATAAGCGTGGATAAATGAAATGAAGATTATGTCACATCAATGTTTTTCAAACAAATGTTTATGTCGGTATACACTTTATTTAATTTTATTACTTTGTTAAAAGAGGATCAAAATTAATTAGTCCAAATACATTGCAACTTAAATTAAATCATGTGTAATAATAGCTAGTGGATTATATGTTGGATAAATTACATACCATTATTTTAGCCTAATTTTATGTGTCTTTTTTTGTTTTATTTTCTTGCACTTTATATTAAAAAAATGTATTTAATTAGTTGGTCTATATGCTTTTAATTTGCTTTTTGTTTGCGGTGATAATTATTATTTAGTTTCTTTAATTATCGAAAAACAACTTCATTTAGGGTGTGTTTAGGATGAAGAAAGAAAAAAATTTCACGAATTTTTTTTAAAAAACAAGTAATTTTTAATATTTAATAAGTGAATAAAAAATATCATTTCACGAACAGTTAGATGGAATGTGGATAGTATGTCGTAGGGGTAGGGGTAGGGGTAGGAGTTGGGAAGAGAGGTGGATGGTGGGTCGCGGGTGTTGAGTATTGAAAATAGAGAGCGTACCATCAACGCGAAATATATTTATAACACTTATTTTTCTTACTTATATCATGAAATTATTTTTTGATTTTTAAAAAACTTAATATTTTTTTTCATTTTCATGCAAAATGCACCCTTAGAATTAGTGCAAGAGTGAATTATATCAATTTGTTAATTAGGTGTACCAAAACAATTTATTGAATAGAAATTCTAAAGCTAATTAATTAACAACTCCACTTATTTCTTAATTGCCAATTAGTTACAATGTCCTCATCTTAATTATGTTAACTTGAGTGTTACATAAAATTGATTTCAACTTTAACACAAAAAATATGCAATGAAAAAATAAGATAACATGCTATTTAGAATGTGGTTTAAACTTCTATAAAGAATAATCTAATAATTTAATATAATTATTGAATATGAATAAAAAATTTATTTTGCACATATAAATTAATTTGATCATCACTATGGATAATAAAAATATATATTGATGTTTACTAGATTTTTATTTCTTATATTTTTTAAAAAAGAACATATGATTGGCACTAAATAAGAACTCCAAGAAGAACCATATAAAACAATAAATTTATTATAGGCAGATAAAATAAACTAGATAAAAACTGTCACTTGTAACATCTAAAAAATTGTGTCTAATTAATTATAGTAAATTCTATGATTGACCTAATATTAATTTTTAATAAATATTCTTTTTATTCTTAATATTCCTATCCACTCTGGCTCACTTTTGCATGTGACAAATGTACCAAAAAGAGCAAATAGCATGTGATAAGAGAGATATTTGAATATTATATTATTATTATTATTATTTTCACAATTAAGACAAAGTTAATGAATTGTTCCCTACTCATGTGAAGTCTCATGGTTGACACATTATTTTGTTCTTCAAGATTCTTTATTTTGTTTACTATAAATATAAATATCGTAATGCACTGAATGAGATTGTTATTCTGTTAATTAGAAAATTTGAATTTAAACTCTGAATATGGAAAGTTTCTTTGTAAGGAATATTTTTTCATAAATGAAGTCATAGTGCAAATTCGAAATAATCGGACTTCAATGTGAAAGAAAATAAAGAAAAGTACCAAAGGTGATATTATTATAGAACATGGTGATTGGCTTTTTATCTTTTTTTTTCTCCACCACTCATTCATTTTCCATCCTCCTTTTTGTTTTGAAGACAAAATTAATTTTAAGTAAAAGTATTTTGTTAGTTGACAATAGAAGCCTCTTTTCTTTTAAATGGTTTTTATTTGAAGATTGAGAAAGTTGAATTTTTATTTTTTTTTGGTTTCTTTAAGATTCTTTAGTAGCCTTAATTAATATCAAATTATATATGAAGGGAAAAAAATAGTAGAGTAATGAAGCTAAGAAGAATAAGATGCTCTCATCCTTGTCTTTATGGGGTGGAGAGGGTATTTTTGATTGATTAGTTCTTGACAATTCTTCTGTTTTATCCGACTTAAAATTGATAATTTGAGCGAAACTATACAAACTAAGTTACATTATGAAGAAGAAAAAAAGATCTCTAAAGATATTCAATAATCCTTCGAAAAATATATAGTAAAAATTAGAAAAAACAAGTGAAGGAGGCGATCTGAAAAGAACAGAAAGACTTCAATTCTAATAAACTTTTGAAAAAAAGTTGCATAACAATAGAAAGTAAAGAACATTATAGGGCATATTCTACATATTCATGCAAGGCGTGAGTAGATAAGTAGGAGTGCTATGGGAAACTTCCCAACAGAAAAAAAGATGTGTTTATCCGTTTCAATAAAAAAAGTTATGCTTACACACAAGACTATCTCTCTTCTCAAAAGATTCACGAGGACTTCTTAAGACGATAGACATCTATAAGGTATGTATACTATTTGAACTCAATAATGGTATAACCTAAAGGATAAATATGTGAAGTCTGATCGGCCGTGAACAGTATATGTCATGAATTTGAATCGTAACAAATAGTCTAGCAAGTGAAGTTAAAAGTAAGCCCAATATCTTCCACAACTTATTCTAAATCCAAAATTATCTGTAAAGTTGATAGTCTAGTTCTACTTTTATGATATATCCATATCTACTATTAAAAATTTGAACTTTGATTGATAAAAAGATACACTCACCCACCAACAAAAAAGAGAGGCCTTTGTCACTAAAATACACAACAAAAATGCAAAAAGATTCAATTTGTAAAAAGTGAAATTAATTGAGAATCATTCTTCACAATATATAACCAGGCATGTTTAAACATCATCAATTAATAATTATTAGTAATATTTGTTCAATACCTTTCCAAATAATACCTTTTGATATTTAAAGTTCTATACCAATGCACCTCGACTAATTCCACAAACACATAATACATTATTGTTCTCTACTCACTTCATCGTATCCTAAACGATACGTGTTAAATTTTGTGACCAATCAAACACCGCGGGGAAGGAGGGAGAAGTACAAAGAGGAAACTTCCATACACTAAATTAAAGATTGGACCACATGACAATAAGAACAAATATAATGCATTACAGATAAAGAAAAGAATTGCCACAAATAAAAAAATGTTCCATTTGCTGTCCAGTTCAGCAATGTCATTTCTAGGGCACATTTAATTGCCAGCAAGGTAAAGGGGACAAAAGATAAAGAAAGTTCTTGGAGTATAGGGCAATAATGCTAAATGAAATAAAGACATTAGACACAAGGACTATACTTACAATCACTGATAATTTCACTAATAATATCTAAGGGGAAAGAAAAGAGGCAAGAGGGGAAAAAGAAGAAAAAAATGGGGAAAGGGATAAGGAGGAAACATATATATTTTATATATATATAGATAGATATATAGATATAGAGAGAGGGGATATATATATATAAAGATCAAAGAGCACAAGTAGGAGGATTCACAAAAGGATTGTGACATATAGAGAGCTCAGGCGAAGTCGGCTGGGAATCCGCCTAGGGTCCCAATTCCATTGACAAGTTTCGGCCTCCACTCAGTCCGTCCCTTAACAACCTCTCCACCATTTTCAAGTCGAAGGACATGTTGACACTCGACATTCCCAAAGTCGGTGAAGTCACCGACTTCCTTGTCGAGTACAGAGGTAAGAGACTGAAGCACACTGTCCCTTCTGCACTCCCTACGGTACTCCAGAGTCATGGCAGCAAGCTCACAACCCTCTAGTATTTGCATGGGTGCACTCTGCAGCCAAAGACATGTTCCGAAATTACATGATGTTATCAAGATTTTGAAGCACTTTAAGAGAATATTACTTTATTAATATACGCCGTTAGACCTTAGAAATTTGGAATTCCGCAGCCCACTAATCCCGAAAGAACTAGAAGACAAAAATAAGTTTATTGCTGTGCTCAATTATATGGAACACTTTTCACAGTAACTGGTTGCACTATACAACAACATACAGAGTGAAAGAGTGAGGTTTGGGGAGGGTAGAGTGTACGCAGACCTTACCCCTACCTCGTCCAGGCAGAGAGGCAGTTTCCAAAAGATCCTCGGCTCAAGTGAAGCTAATCAAAGTAGTAATAAAGAGGGAAAACAACAGAGACGAAAACATGGCAACTAATAGAAAACCAGTGCAGAGCATACAAGCAAGGAGCAGTAACATCAACAAATAAGTGTTTCATAACTTAATGGACTATGCAAATGGCTCCTAACAGATATACACATCACTGGATGTATTTCAGCTCTATCTGAAACCTTAGGATATCCAATACCACTACATCCAACAAATACAGAAGTTGGTTGGGTTAGTGTGTCTGCACACACACGACCTTTTAATTTTCCGTTTCTTTCTGCATTGTCCTGTCCACACAATTTCAGAACACAATGAAAACCTGAACTCATCTATTATGCAACATACCCTAATTATAAACCATAATATATTACAAGCAATAACAGGCAAGAAAATTTTATTTTACAAAGGAGGAGGAAACGGTTGAGGTTTTACCTCAAGAATCCAGCCAATGTACTTGACATTATTAACATGCTGGTTGACGTCTAAATCACTCCATCTTGGCTGTAAATTTCAACAAATCAACATATAATAAAAATGATATCCTTAGGTGTGACAAAGTCACCATTGATGAATACTTCAACTTACAGTTAAACCAGTTCGAGTGTAGTCTGCTGTTGTCTCGTCAAGTTTTGGCAGCTTCCTGCTGTCATCATCAATAACAGGAGGTGAATCAACAAAATAACCTTCAATTTCAGCCCGAGCCTCATCTGGTATTTTAGATAATCTCCTCGTCTCCTTATTCATCATCACCCATTGGCTGCAAGCAAATGGATAGATAAAGACATCAGTTATGAACCAATGAATATATCATCGAGCGCTTCATGTTTGGCTACCAAAGATACAACAGAAAAGAACAGGAGCTACGACAGTCCTAAAACAACCAAATCCAACGAGAAGGTTGCAACCTATAGATACAAAGCCTAAGTAGGAATGATAAGATCATTTTACATTGAAGATAACTGATCAGTGTGTCAAAATTAACCAAACTGAAGTAGATTAAACAATAATGCTCCTACCTGGAAGCTCTCATCAATATATCCCCAGAATTACTATCGCGGAGGAGCCAATCTCTGCGCATACCATTTTTCCCCGATGCAGCTACCCAAGTGTCTACTTGAACAACATCACCCCTGTGAAAAAAGAAATCAGTCAAAGGATCTTCATCTCCCATGTCAAAGAAACTGTGCATGTAGCATTACAAATATTAATAATAGGGAGATCAGTTGGAAAAATAAAGAATAATCCCCAACAGATCCGTAATGGCTTCAAATCTTCAACTATACAACAAATGTAAGAAAACCTCATATTGCTCCTATGAATAGTCCACAACTGTAATTCACAACAGGGAAATTAAATACTTAGCAGCCAGATGGCAAATGAGCAAAACAATCAACAGAGTGTTACTTGGCACCTAGAAGAGCTTGAGAGATTTCTGATTATGTAAAGCAAACTTTTCCCATTTAAATTGATCATGTTCCTAAAGACTTCACAGATATTAACATAAGGGAATCAAATTAAATTCGATTTAATCGAAGTGATTCCCATATCACACAATAGCAAAACGCTATGAAAACACTTCAATAGCCTGTTTGCCCAAGTTTTTGGAAGGCCAAAAGTGTTTCTTTTTATTCCAATAGCACTCTTCAAAATAAGCTGATTTTAGAAGTTTGGCCAAACAGGCTATAGGACTACATAAGAAAAGAAAGCTGACTTGAGGTTAAGCACATTACACCAATGTGAGTTCAAAGAAATTTTTATTAAACATCATTAACAAATTCTGGAGTATGACACTCAATCTTGAATTGCCTAAAACATTGATCAACAAAGATTGTTCAAAAAACTGGTGAATTTTATCTTATACAACATATGAGAGACGTAATCTCATCCATGTACATGTAGAAACTTACCAAGTAGGATAACGGTCCACCACAACCTGCATTTTCGTAACGACCCAGATCAAATTTCTCTTGGACATCTCTGGAGTTGATCCAAACCCACCATGCATGAGTCCAGCACTCTTGACATGGTTAAGAGCAGTTTCCTGCAGAACAAACTCAAGCTCGTGAAATTATCAAAACAAGATGCTTCCACAACTTAAAAGTCAATAATTCTTTACAAATGGAAATGAAAGCCTAGAATACCTGTAAATGATTCATCATTGTTTCTATAGACGCAGTCCTATCAGCCCCTATTTCATAGGACCTGATGCTGAAATTTTGACGGAAAACAAAGCCATCCTGCACAATTTTTCCTAATCCGAATGGATCAGCGAGCATATCAGGACGCTTAGGCTTCCAATCAAGCATCATCCATTGCTTCTCAGCAGCTAAAAAAATTGTCGTGATGGCGGCAAGGAGCATGCTCCAATCAGGTAACTGGTTGATAAAAGTCCTTGGGTGATGTGAAGAAATCACCTCATCGTCGTTCTTGAAGCCATCCATAACGCCTACCTTTGTTCCATTCACCTTAGGTGGTGCTTGTGCATTGGCCTTAGCTTGTAGGCTCCCAAAAGAAGGCTTCTTAACATTAAGCCCCCGTGTATCTATACTTCCAGGAAGACTTCCTCCTAAATTTCCAGATGATTTTGCTCCAGACTCAGGAGGTTGATTAGCAGCAGGGAAGAATGCACATGTAGCAGCAGTGGCCATCATGAACAAACTATCGTATATTAGCAAGTCAGTCTCCCTTCGTTCCAATTATATTGTGAATGGATTACGAACGAACACCAAAACCAATCAAAGACTGACACCTTTCTTCCTGCAACACCACGCAAGTAAAACATCACTCAACACCAACAACAACAACAACAATAACAAGTTAACAACAACAGCAAACCCACTGTAATCTCATAAGCAGGGTTTGGGGAGCGCAGACCTTACCCCTACCTCGACGAGATAGACAGGCTGTTTCCAGATAACATATCACTATTATATAGCTACGAAATTCAAGAATCTAAAATTTCTTCATGTAACTACTGATAAAAAAACTTGAATATTTACAATATTTCTAAAGAAATGAACTTTTTTGCAGCCAAACAAAAACAACAAGCTTTCATAATCATGCACCATAACCCCCAAATCACTAACAAAGTTTCAGATAACAATTCAAGACCTCACCCAATATCCTCATAAAACTAATTAAACATCATCACCACCTCTTTTCACCATCCCCAGCCAACCAAACCAGCACCACAATAAAATTTCAAAAAAATATCACTCCTCCATTTAATCCAAATACATAATAACACCAAAAAGCTTACATCTTTCCCCACAAATCTTCAAACTAACAATTATTATCATAAATTTCTAAGCATATAGAGCTGAAATTAACAAACTAATCTCCAAATTAAACCATTTCAAACAATTTGTCAATAACAAAATCACTCGAAAACAAACAAAAACCCTCTACAACACCCAAACAAAACAAAATTCAATCATAAACTATAATAACAACAACAGATCTGAGCCTCAAACATTTCAACAAAAAAAAAAAACTCTAATCCTCCATATTCCGCTCAAATTACAAACATTTTCCCCACTACATTATACCACACATAATCCAACCAAAATTCAAACATAAAAATTCAAAAAAAAATCAAAAAAATTCAAAAAAAAATAAAATACTAACCTTTTTGGGCTTGTTAAAACTGTATAACAGTTTTGAAAAAATAATAAAAAAGACTACAAATTTGATCAGCAAACCCGATCAAAATATATAAGATTTTCAAAACAAATTCTAGGGTTTGTGATCTTTGTAAGTGGTCCTTTTTTCTCTGTTAAATTTGTTTTAAAGCTTAGAGAGAAAAAAAATAAAAATTAAATTTTAATTTTTGAAAAAAAAAAATGAAAATTGAGAGAGAAAAAAGGGAATCTGGGTGGTAAGGATACACTGTTTTAGTAACCCATTTTTATAACTATCCACCTGGCTTCCTCATGCCTCGCGTTTCACTTCATAACTTTACCCTTACTTTTTCTCTTATTTACCTAAATGCCATTTTTCCTTTTTTTTTTTTTTGGTCAAAAGGAAATTACTTTTTTCGTATTACGACTTCTGTTTTAATTTGTTTGGTTTGATTTAGACCGTGTTATATAGGTTTGCCTTTTAGCACTCTATAGACGACCGGGCAATTAAGGCTATGAATGCGTTGTCGATAGAAGGAACGATGCACATTTAAAGCAGATCGATCGGTCCATTCTATTAGAGCGAAGTTACTGAGACTAGACTTGCAATAATCAATTTATAATCAAACAAATAAATTAGACTACTGCAATAATTATTGAAGTTTTACTAAAAAGAGAAAAATATTATTTGTTTAAATGGATTTTTTGAAAACTGTAAGACAATCAAGTTAAAATCGAGAAAGTATGAATTTATGTTTGGTTAATATGTCAAACGGTATGTGCTCAACAAATAACGAGGCTAAAATGTAAAATCTCATAAAAAATATTTATTGGTTTGTCAAAATTTTTGTTGGCATATGAAAGATTGTTACATAGTTTGATTGTCTAAATATAACAGCTAAATAATTCTTTTAATTAATTTATTAATAATACTTCAATTTTTTTTCTATCTTTTTTTTTTTTTTAATTTAAGAACTCACTAAAAGTAACATTACAAATATAATATATTCTTAAAAAAAAAAAAAAAAAATTGACACAAAAGAGAATATTCATTTTCAAAAATAATGCAAGAAAGTGGGCATATAATATATCATTAATCTACCAAAAACTTCTATATTACTCTTACGCTTTGCTAGGTTGTCCTATATTTTTATTTTCTTTCCTAAATCTTTATGGATTTTATTATTATTATTATTATCATTATTATTATTATTATTATTAATAATATTATCTTCTTTTTCATAATTCATTTTTTTAATAATATAATTAACTTAACACGTGGTTATGTATTCTATATTTGAAATATTCAGTGTGGCAACATTTAATTTCAATTTAAAGCATACTTAATTAGTTGAAGAATTTTATTACAGCTAATAGCCTAATACTATTGTTATCTATAGAGGATTATAGATATTAAATATATTTTTTTATATAAATACATCAAGATCATTTAAGAAAAAGATGTAATTGACTTACGAATATTTTTTAATAAGAAAAAGATCTTATGTATGTATATTAACGAGTTCATAACAGTCATCAGCCAACCTATATTCAGATATTAATTGCATAATAGTAAATACCTTATTGTAAAAAAAAATTCTAAATCAATTATTTTATCGATATAATTTTACGCGGAAAAATGTGTAAAATGAAATAAACGATTTATTGTAATTAAGTTGTTGTCTTCTTTCTTTTTTCAATTTACTTTTACTTATTGCTTTTATCTTTCTATCTTAGTTTTATATTTCTCAAAATCATATAATACAAACAAAATGTTATTCTTAAATGTGTTTGGGGGAGGGGGTATTTGAATAATTAGCCTATTCTCATATATTGTTCTTCCAAACTTTTGCCTAATTTTTTTGTTTTAATGAATTTGAGAACTTGTGATTTAGTTAGTGTTGGCAAAATTAATTTATGAAATTATGGCACGTTTAATTTGTTTAAATTTAAGCGGATTGTAGATTCGTTTATTTATTAATAGCCCATTAAAAATTGAATTGAAATATATTCCAATTTGATCTATAAGAAATCTTATCAATCTAAAAATATAGTTTTTAAATTTTGATATACTATATATAGTCATAATAAAGAAAAATAATAATTTTATTATTACTAAAAGCTATTAGTAATATTTTCAAAAATAATAATCAAAATTTAAAAATTATATTGGTTGAATTATAAATCACATTCTAGCCTGACTCTCTTTAACTCAAATAAAATTTAGACAAATTAATAATTAGACCTGATTCAATTCAACGATTTATTTTAATCCGCCTATTTCATACCTCTGAATTCAACGCAGAAGCCTTTTTAGTAGAATTTTTCGTTTTTTTTTAAAAAAAAAAGAAGTTATTCGTTTAGAACAACTTTTAAAAGAAAAAAAAAGGTTGCCAAATATTTTAAGCTTATATTATGCCTTGAAAAATTCTTTAACAGGAAATAGGAAACATAACTAATATGTCTCTTTTACAAATAAATTTTCAAATGTCGAAATTAAGTTTTTGAGTCTTTTGCTTGGATTAATAACAATAATATCGAATAATTTGATAGACTAGTATTTTGTTTTTTTTATTTAAAGAAATAGAAAATGAAATAAACTTCTTAAAAACAACAAATTATACGCATTCTATTTTTTTCTTAAAAAAAATATTTTATTTTTATTTAAGTAAATACAGAGTGAGATCATATATCATTTTTAATATTAATGGTGAAACACCTTAAGCAACAAAATATTAATAATTTCGAAGGGCTCTTTTGGAAAATTTTCTATTCCAAATAAATTTTCAAATGCCTTAATAATAATTTAAAATAAGAAAATGTGAGTGAATCTTTTACTTCCATTAATAATAATAACAACAATATTAAGGACCCATTTACGAATGTGAGAATATTTTATTTAATTTTTTACTTTATTTAAAAATTGGAGTTTTCTAAATTCTCAAATACAATCTGAAATTTAAAGCGAAAAAACACCTAAACCCTCTTTCACCTTTAATTGTTTTTTTTATAAAATAACTCTATTTAAATTATATATCAAATTTAAATCATATTTTTTCAAAAATAAATATTTAAAAAAATATTATTAAATTTTTACGATCAAACGTTGACTAAATCTTTTTAGGATAAAGTTGCTTCTAGAATTATATCACCTCTTCAATATTAATTATTATGGTTGAACTATATTCTTAACTTTGCTACCTAAAATGGTCTTCCATATCTTTTCCTTTTAGTCATCCATGTGTAATATTAATTTTTTCAACTTTATGTCATGGCATAACGTGTTGGCCATAATTATTTTTCAAGTTCGATGTTCATATTAGTAGTTTAATAAAATTTAATTCGTGTATTATAGAATATATTAGAAAATAATGTATTTGATAATATTTTTTCATATCTAAAGTTTAAATTCAAAATTTCTAATTAAGAATTGACCATAATTATATTATTTATGATGGAAAAATTACATCAATTAATATATTTTAATAAATAATTACTGATTTTAGCAATACTTTTTATTTATTATCATCTATATCAATACTATGTTAAATCTGCAATATGTATTAAAAGTGAATTATGTATGCAATATATATGAATTATAAATGAATTATAATTATTTTTTAAAATATATTATGTTTGTTTGGTAAAAAATCGACAAATTGTATTATAAGTGTATTAAGATGTGTGATAAATGAATTATCTATCATTAAAATTTGTATTATATGTGAATAAAAAATTATTCTTTGTAATATGAATTAAACTTGTATTATAAATGAATTAAAAGTGATCAAGTGAAAAAGAAATATTATTGCTTTAAATGGTAAATATTCTTTTATTATAGTATATTTATGTAAGTTTCTCTTATGATGATTTCATATTTGATTTAAATTTTACATATTTAATAAATGACCATAATTTATTATGATTTGTAACATATCATTCTATATTACCTTTTTATTGATCGGATCAGATAAAAGTTATTTATTAAATAATATCATTTATATTATTTTTTATTGATCTGATCGGATAAGTAAATAAATATATTATCAAATCTTTTTATAACAAATAAACTCATGCAATAATGTCTTATTTATTATTATGAATTATTATATGAAACAATCTAGTTTTTATTGAAAAAGATAATATATGTTATATTTTTTTTATATCTATTTTTTTAACCTATAACAACAACAACTATCTTTATAGAAATAGAATGTTTTAAGGTGTTCAATAGTAAAAAGGAATTTTGACCAACTATTTAATATATTATTTATAACAAAGAATATTATCGATAAGAATATGCATTTTCATTATTAAATTAATTCACTTACTTCCTTATGCAAAATGTGATTAAACTTAGAATTATGATATTAAAAATAATAATGAGAAATTTAATCTTGTGTATCTGTTTCACCTATAACAATAAATTAGTATTTAAGTATTATATATTATTATTATAAGTAATATCTTTTCTATTCAAAACTTTAATCTAATTTTAACCTTTTTGCTTAAATTTAAATTATTTCTGAATTATTATTTTTATACATGGATTAATAATCAATCGGAGAATATATAGCAAAAAGATATAATAAGTAAATAAACACTTTGGTAAATATAATTTTAACAATTTTTTCGTTAAAAGAAATGTGACGCACAACTTATAGTAGAAATCTTACAATATTTTTAAAAAATCATCATAGTCTTTTTACTCTTTTTTTTAAAATGTATTTCGATTTTTTGTTTTTTTTGAATTGAGAGATAAAAATATTTTTATCTACTAAAAATAAAAATAAAATATCACATATTTTATCTTTTTTATCATCCACTTATAAAATTATATTGAATATATACTGGGATTATGTGACTATGAATATTCAGCAAATAAATTGAAAAATTGATGTGATCTATTAAGAAATTGCAAGACATAGAAGGTTCATAAAACAATAAAATTGATATATATTAAAGTATATATAATTGTTTCCCCAATTTAGATAGTCCATATGGAGTAATTTATAAAGTGTGCATGGTTCAATTTAGAGAAGAAGTTAAGCTAGATCTTAAAATAATTGTTTGGAACTCTTCAAATCAAACTTAATTTTGGTCACTTTATAATTAAGTTGAATTTAAAATATTGACTTTTTAAAATAATTTATTAGACAAATTAAATTATCATGACGATACTTTTCATATCGTGATAATTGAAATGTTGATTATAAAACTCTATTTTAGGACTTAATAATACTGAACACTAATCTCTAGCTACTCACTTTTTCAAATTTGCTCCGCTCTATGCCCATTTTTTCTTTTTACCAATCAAAATTTGACGAACTTTTATTTGAGCTTGATTTCTCGATCGATTTTTTTTGGCCTTTTGTTTGGTAATGATTGAATTAATTTATAGCTAAAAAAATACATGTATCAACCATCTAAGTAAACTTATTTTTATCATTATATAAGTAAATAATAACGAATTATTAAAATAGGATAGTGTTCAAACTATTAAAACGCAATATCGATATTAATACTCTCATTTCTATTCAAATATTAATTACTATTTATCATAAATTATATTTCTTTGTTTGTATCATCTTATTACGTTCGAGTTAGGTTAGTTGACCCAATTCTTTTTGTTTAATTAGTATTTGATATATTGTTGGCAACTAAACAAAATTCATATTGACCTGTAATTTGGTGTTTCATATGGCAACACACATTTTGCTAAGTTACCTAATTTGTTTCAATTTATGATTTTATGTCATGATATTTAATTGCTATTAAAAATAAATATTATTATTATTAATTAATTAAAAGAATTGTGTTATAAAATATAATTTTCTCATTTAATCAATTCACTAGAAAGGCGTATTGTGAAAACTAGATTATCGCTGAAATACAGAAAGTTTTCTATTTTTTTGTGTGAAAATATTAGTTTATATATATTTTTTCTCATCGATTCAATTAAAATATTTGTAAAAATATCTTCTTAACATATTTTAGTGATTTTTTAGTAGTGGATTTGACACACTAATTTATTTATTTTAAATCAAAGTCGGTTATAGAGAAATGCGTGTCTTACTTTTCTTTTTAGTCGATTTAAAATATTTTTTTCACATGACATATTTAAGACTATAAGACAAAAAAAATTTGATGCATTGAACATATTTTTAGTTTAAGCTCACAAAATTCAAAAATATTTTCACTTTCTTAAAGTTTATATCAAATTAAAATCAAATAAATAAATTAAATAAAAAAAAGTTTAATAATAAAATGAGAAGTATAAAATCAAATTTACTACAAAATATGTATATGTTTTTTCTGAATGGACTAAAAAATGTATCAAATAAATTGGAGATAAAAGAATTATTTTTTCTCATTTTGTGATAATTATTTTTCCTACAATATAAAATTGATATTTGCAATGGCAACATCGTTATTTGTGAATTGAGTAGTGGTAAAATAGTACTTTGACGAAAAACATAAGTAATAGTAATAACCGTTAATTGGAAGGGTCAAAATTGTACATTCCTTTCTATGTTTCTGCGAACTTTCTAGGGTCAAAATTGTACATATATGGCGTTTTGCTTCTTTAAAATTCAAAACGTCTTGAAACACTTTATGTTATTTAGTTTTCCAATCAATTAATAAATTTTCGTCCGGTATTAGATATTTATATTGAAACCCGAATCTCCTTCGATGAAAAGTTATACTATTTATATATAATTAAAATAATATATTATGTATATATAGTAGATGTCGAACTCCCTTCGTCTCTCTTTGTGTCTATTTCTATGCATTTTGAACCTCGTCAAAAAAAATTCTGACTATGACGTCAATTAATTTAAATTCAATTCGTGGATAAAGAAATCTTATTTGTCGATATTTCATAGAGAAATGAGAGTGGTGAATGCTTTAAATCTTAAATTGTTCTTTTAGTTACTCGTTTAATTCACTTTTACTTGTCATATTTCGATGTTTCAGATTCAGGTTATATGAATTTTGATCGACATCATATTTTTAATCATACTGATATGAAAATGATTGCAATTGTTAATATCTTTTTTATAGCTTTTAAATATTCAAATATGAGATTTAAAATAATAAATAAATCTAATTCAATTTAATTCTAAAAAACTAATCACATTGACTCTCGTAAAATAAAATCCAACAAATAAAGGAGAAAATATTTTTTTTGAAATGAGTAGAGTTTTTGGACGGATTTGTAATATTCCTAAGTGAATATAATAATATTGGGAATGAACCAAAGTTAGGAGATGTTTTTATATTACATGTCCACACCCACATATAATAATATATATAATTTTTTTTGAGAATTACGGTGAAATGAATAAAAAAATATTTTAATAAAACATTTTGAGTAAATGTTAAAAATAAAAAAAAAACTGTGGGTAAACAAAGAGTTATTCTCTTTTATATTTCTCTTTTATATGCCTAGCATGATATGATATATAATTAAATTTATCTGAATTCTAAAATGAATAACAAATATTAAATATCGAATGAAAAAAAAATCATCCCTAACAAAAGACCATGAGTTCTAATTTGAAGAATAAAAATACAATATGCCTTTTTGTTTTTTTACTTCGACAAAAAAAATATTCTAAATACATCATAATCCAAAATTTAATAATTTGAATGATTTAAAAAAATTTAACTAAGTTAGGTTGGCACTTGGCATCATGTCATGTTATATTATATATTATATACTTCTAATAAAAGTTAGACCCCTTTATTACTTTTTTATTTAGTGCATTCTTCCACATCATGGCTACCCATAAAAAATAATAATTAAATAATCATTCATTAATCTATTCATTTATTTGTGTTTTTCTAGGGTTATTTTTCGTAGAATTTAATGACAGATCTAGAAATTTATATAAAGAAATTAAAAAAAATCGCAATGTTGTAGTTATGCTTTGTTTTGGAGATTGATCAGAGCAAAGTCCTGGATTGAGTTTATTCATGAAGCGAGACTTTTAAATATAAATTCAGATAAATAATTTTAAAGTACATCAGCATTCGAATATGAACTAAAAGGCAATAAATATGTGTCACTAAATAATAAAAATTCGCGCATCATTTTATTTAACGACAAATTTCAATTTTTTATTAGCTGCAAATTAACAACAAATAAAGGAGGCTAAATTGTTAGGTATTTATAAATCATCATAATAGTTAGGTTTATAAAGCTCTTAATAATAGTCTATTCAAAATAGTTGTAAAGTATTAGCTAGAGAAAAGGACTAAAATCTAAAAACTGTTTTTCTTTTTAGCATTTAATTATATCCCAAATTTTATGTGATAAGAAATCATTTGACAAATAATCACAACCAATTTAGCAAGCTTCTCATTAATATTATACTCTCTCGGTCCACAATTGTTTGGCAGGTATACTAAAAATAAATGTCTAAGATTAATTGTCAGTTTAAATAATTAAGAAACAATTAGTCACTTTTTCCAAATTTGCCCTTAATGATGATGTAGTTCAATTGGAAAGTTAGGTAGACTTTTGATATTCTTGATAGGGTTATATTAGTCAAATTACACATTGTATTAAATTTTCCTTGAGGAGTGTGCATGACCTTAATATGACAAACAATTATGGACGGAGGGAGTATCTTTTTGTCATTTTTCAAATTTCAACCAACAACAAGAAAAGGAATTTTGATAAATTGGTTAATCGGCAAGTTACTTAGTAAAATTATATACAATGACAGATTCAAGATTCAAATAACGTATAAAAAATGAATTAATATGTTTTACGATAGTTATCATTTATGTACATGAAATAGTATATGTTTACGTGACATATTTCTCTTTTTAATATATTTGAATAAATTATAATTTTTGAAAATAAAATAAATAATTTATTAGAACAAAATAAATAGTGTATATCACTTAAAATTGTTATACAAAAGGTAAGTAGGAGTTTGTTGAACTACTATACAAATTTATTTTTTAAAAAAACTTTATATTATATTATGATTCCTAGTTCTTACTTGACTTTAATTATTCGGTGCAACGTGGTGCACTAATTATTTTGCCAGCAGAAATGCAAAATTGACCTTATTTTTTCTTCACTCAAATCAAATCGATAGGGATAGGAAACATAAATAATATTCAAATATATTTCCTATATAATAATTGATAAAGGTGATTGAGTTGATTGATCACGAAATATCTCAAATATAAACGAATTGAAGAGATTTACGTAGGTTCAAAATCTTCTAGATGAGTTTTCGATCGATCTCATCATCGTTTGAGACTTATTTATTATGATTTACCTTTTCTATATGATTTATGTGCTATTATACTCGAGCGAGATTTATCATGCACATATTTAAGTGAATTTTTTCTGTCATAAAAAAAATATCTACTTAAAAAATGTCATTTTCTGTATATATAATATATTTAAAATTTTGTGGACTGTTCCTACAAGTTGAATTCTCTAGTAATTGACTAATTTGGTCGTTTTGTGGTGTGTGCAATATTGGTCCACAAACTAATTAGGGTTTTGAATTTCCCTTTTTTAAACTTTAAATTATTATTTTTTTACAAAACGAAGTTACGATTTGTGGGCCTTCTCCTCAACGTAGTATTGTTCTATTAGATTTTTGCTAAAAAATAATCATATTAATATATTCGATAGACGTATTGGAGTCTGTTGATTTTCTTTTTTCAAATAGTATTTTCTACTTAGTGAAATATTGATTAAAAAGAAAATTTCATCCAAGAAATAAAATCGAAAAGAAAAAAGAAAAGAAAGGGAAATGTTTCCCAACTTTTCTTCTTCAAACATTTGGCGTATGGAATGACCTTTGTTTTTCCTTCAAACATATGGTGAATGGAACAATATTATTTAGTACTATAATTAATTTAAATTTACATGATAGAAAAGTCGTATGAAAAATTTATTGTTCCATACTAAAAAACAAATTCACGACTCAAACTCGTGACACTTTGTCCTTCATTTTTGTCAATTTTGTTTAAAGAAAATTATCACACATTTTTTTCATTCCTCTTATCTTTTTCTTAACATTAGCTTTTGTTGAATATCTAAAGACGCTCTCGTATTGATGATTAAAAATTAATATTAGATATATAATACTTTTATGATGTGAGATAATTTTTAAAAATATATTTAGAAGGTTTGTTCTAAGATATATAATATCACTCATCAAGATATCTTTGAGCTGATTTAGCTCAACAACAAATATTAAACCAAATATTTCGATAAAATAAATATAAAAATGAGTCAAGTAATAATGTGAAACTCGATGTACTACCTTCCAAAAGTAGCTTGGAGATGCATGTGCATACACAACAAAAAAACTTAATGCTTTGTCTTTGTGGACATATATTTTTTCAATTGTAATATTCAATGAATCACAAAGTTAACACTGATTCATGGTAATGAGTTATGTGAAATTTAGTTCGAGAAAGAGACCTGTGGATTAGTGATGAATCGTGCGAAAATTAATTTCATCTGAAATTGTCATATATATAAATAAAGTCTCATATTAATAATTGAAAAAAATACTCTTAATAGTACGAGACTTTTAAGAATACGATATATAAGCTTAGTCTAAAATGAACAATATAATAGCATGTGAAGAATTGAAGTAGAAGTTGTCATTTAGAGTTTTGTAGAACACACTAAACACTTACATGAAATAGTTTCACAAGTAATTGACTAAAACTTAGATAATTGAAGGTTACTTGTGGTCTTTATTTAGTGAAGTGGTTTAATTCTATTATTATATTATTCTTGTTTCATTTTCGATTTGATCAAAATATTATGATTTTCTAACAAATATTTTTATGTAAAAGATTTTTTTCAAACACTTCTCGATTATGATGATAAAAAAAATTCGTATATCTTTTTGTAGCCAAATTAACAATGGAAAAATGACGATTTTCTAATAAAATGTGAGTCACTGATTCAATGTCTTACGATGTAGATAACTTACAAGAAAACACAGTATGAAGATAGAAAAAAGTATAAAACCTAATTAAAGTCAATCTTGATAATGATATAAATTAAGTGTTTAAGCTATTATTTGATTATAGCCTCAAAAACTAGTTCAACAAGAAAGATCAACAATAAAATGTTGAATAAAGTGGTTACATATACAAATCTATTGATATTGTAGCTTCAAGTGCATACTTGATTTGGCCTAGCTATCAAATAATTCATGGTTAGATGTGAAAGAAGCTCTAGGTAGTAGGTAAATTATCAATTATGATCGATTTATTTAAATTCGGTATTTTATATTTAAAATTCAAAGTTATAATCTTAAAGATATATGTGTATGAGAAAATCATCGAAAGAATAAAAAATAATATATTTGAACCTATAATTTTAAAAATATAATGAATTTAATATTAAGAATATTAAATATCTAATTTATTAGGTTAAATTATGAATTCATCACTGATATCAAATTAATTAAAGCATGACATTAGTGAATACAAGTAATTTATACATCTACTAGTACTTAATTGTGGTATATATCGCGAACGATTGTAATAAGATGAATACAACCTTTTTACTCTTAATAAGAATTTCAGGTTCTAAACCCCCCCCCCCCCTCCCCCGAAATGATAACAAACCTTATAGGAAATGTTTTCTCTTTTAATGAGTCTTACACGACGAAAATTTACTATAATTAAAATTTCAAAGCTAGTACCAAATTTTAAAAAAAATAATTAAAAATGTGGTAAGTGGAAACAATTACTAATAAATATTGGGAGGGACTCAATTAAGTCGAAACACATAATTTTAATACCAACAATGGAATAAAGTACAACTATAACATTGAATTAGGCATTGAAAAATATTGTCTTAAACTAATAAAAATAATTGTTCATTGTGTGTGGCTCTAATGTTTTGCTCATTTTGGAGAAGATTAAAGCATTAAAAACCACATGCCTTAAATAATATATATATCATGATATCCACATCAAAAAATAAAGTTTTTAAAAATGACTTGTTGCCCACATATTCGGTGCTACTTTTTTTTTAATGTATATATTCGTCTTATTAAATATATATGATTTTAATTAAATATATACACATAAAGGGAAAAGGACAGATATACCTCTGAACTATTGTAAATGGTATGCAAATATTCTTCGTCATGCTTTTGGGACATTGATGCCCCTCTCGTTATACTTTTGGGACATTGATGCCCCTCTCGTTATACTTTTGGGACATTGGTACCCCTCTCGTCATACTTTTGAGACATTGGTGCCCCTGCCATCATACTTTTGGGACATTGATGCCCCTGCCCCTTCATTAGAGTGAAAGGGCATATATGCTCTAATTTATGGATTACAGGGACACCAGTGTCCCAAAAGAATGATGGAGGGTATTTGCATACCATTTACGATAGTTTGGAGGTATATTTATCATTTTTCCCTATTTTTATTAATCAATATATAATAAGAGAAGTCCCAACTATTTCATATTTTTTATGAACATGCATGAATGTAAAGTAATAACTATGAACAATCGTCAATTTTCGAAAAAAGGATAGATAATAATTATAGGTGTATGATCATTACGCTTCAACCGGCTTATTCTATAACATATTAATACTCTTCTTTTAGTAAAGATAATGATGGTACAACTATCAAATATATTTTTTAAAGAGAAACATCTAATATCTTTTCAACTTTTAATTGTAATAATTTGTGAATCTTTTTCTTTTGATTAATTACGTAAATCCCATCTTTTAGTTACTTATTACCATTATCCCCTATAAGTTTTATAAATTTTTAAAATTTCTCATTTTCGCGCATCACATTAACGTATCATATATAAAATGTACCTCGCGCATCAGATTAGTGTATCTCACTTATCAAATTAGTATATCTCGCGCATCAGATTAGTATATCATGTATAAAATGTACACCGCGCATCATATTAGTGTATATCGCACATCAAATTAATTTATCTTGCACAATAGATTAGTGTGTCAACATTTATATTATTGTATCCATTTTGAGAGATTTTGTAATTATAAACTTTTAAGGGATGATTGTAATGTTACCCTAAAAGTATGTGATTTCTATAATTTGCTTTTATTTTTAGAAAATCCACTATGAAAAGAACTGGACAACGCCCTAAAACTTGATAATGAAGCCCATCCCAAATATGCTATTGGGCTAATTTGATGGATAATAAATATCAATGGGCTTTGAAAGTTGTATTAGGGCCCAAATGTGTTTCTAGAATCTCTATTTATAGAAAATAGTCATAATTTATAAATGTTTTAAAGTTTAACCATTTTAAAAAACGTTAGATATGCTAGCTCAAAGTTAACTTCTTCTTTGATCAACGAGTTTCAATATAATATTTCAATCAAAATCAGTTTTAATCTTTTTTCGAACAATCTCGAAATTGACATTTAATTTTAACGATTATGAATATTTACAACCATTTGAAATAACATTTAATTCAAATAAATAACAATTTTATAAAATATGATTTTCAAATTTAAAAATTTAACTTTTTTATGGTCGTCAATTGAGATTTTTCTCTCATTTTCTTTGCTTTAATTTTTAAATAAAATAAAAAAACAGATGCATTGTCTGTTCCTTGCACATTGTGTGGGCATCAAATTTTGTATAACCTCAAATACTTCCCAAAAAAAAAAAAAAAAAATAGAAAAAAGAAAAGGATAAGTGATAATATATTGGGCTTCTCAAACAATAGGACAATTATATCATATAATAATAATAATAATAATAATAATAATAGTAATAATATTTCTAATATAATTTTACAAATAAAGTATAAAACGAAGAGTGTGCAAACAAATCTTATTTGTATTTTGACCGGCAAAAAAGAATATTTCCAATTCACCCACTCGATTCAAAGATAACATAATAGAACAATCTGAACAAAATATACTAAATAGAAGCATGACAAAATATTTAAAGATAAATAAATAAATTATTATACATATTTCCACTCACCCTGAATAAATTATAAATAATGTACGCAATTGATCACATAACTTCTAATTTATCCTTATTATTAATTATACTATTTTTTTTGATAAATTTCAAAATATTCTATTTATTATTAATATATATACTAAAATTATCATTCTAATTTTTATATATTTCAAAGTCAATACTGAACAAGTAAAACTAGATGGATACCGAGAAAATAAAGAATATACATTTCCATGTTATTATTTTGATGGATAATTATGTCAAAATGTCAATTCCTAAAAAAGATAATTACATATAATATAATAATAATAATAATTTCATACAAATACAAAAAACTTAATAGGAGGAGTCGGTGGAGCAATTATGGGAGCTGACAAAATTTTGCCCTTTTTCGCATAAAAAGGTTAAAAATTCGAAGCCCTAATTTCAGAGAAATCTTCATACTGACGAACTTTATCGATCATCAAATATAATCGCTGGTAAATTTTACGATTTTTTAAATATTGTTTTGATTTATCAGATACCTATATTGTTTTTTTCCCTTCAAAATTAAACCTTTTTTTGAATGGATTAATGGGTTAATTTTAGGATTTATGTAGTGGGTTTCGTGGAGAATTTGATTGTAGAGCGTTTATTGTTGAATTTTGAGCTGAATTTTGCTTCATGAAGGTATATTTGAGGGGAGGGGGATAGAAAAGAAATGTTAAATGTGTACAAATAGAGTTGAATGGATATAAGAGGATTTCTATAGAGATTGTTTAACTAGTTTGGGATCAAGGTGTTGTTGCTGTTGTGGGGTTCGTCTAATTTAGATGTTGGTTTGAAGATTTAACTTTTATGAATGGATTAATAGGTAAATTTGAGGATTTATCTAGAAAAGATTGCATTTTGAGCTGAATTTGGTTTGTGAAGGTATGTTGGGGGTTTGGATATTTTGGCAATAGAGTAGTTAAATGTGCACAAATAGAGTTGAATGGATATAAGAGGATTTATATAGAGATTGCTTAGCTAGTTTGGGATTAAGACGTTGTTGTTGTTGTGGGGTTCTTTTAATTTAGATATTTGTTTCAAGATTTAACTTATATGAATGGATTAACGGTAAATTTGAGGGTTTATCTAGAAAAGATGGCATTTTGAGGCTGAATTTGATTGTTAGAGTGTTTACGTTGAATTTTGAGCTGAAATTTGATTTGTGAAGGTATATTGGGGGGTTTGGGTATTTTGGTAATCGAGTAGTTAAATATGCACCAATAGAGTTGAATGGATATAGTGGATTCATATGGATATTGCTTAGCTAGTTTGGGATTGTTGAGGTTTTCTTGTTTAGATAGTAGTTTCAAGATTTAATTTTTATGAATGAATTAATGGGTAAATTTGAGGATTTATCTAGAAGAGGATGGTGCTTCGAGGCTGAATTTGCTTGTTTGGTTCTTCATGTTGAATATTGAGCAGAAATTTGATTTGTGAAGCTATGTTGGGGGTTGGGATTATTGGCATATAGTTGATAAATGTACCCAAATAGAGTTGAATGGATATAGAGGATTCATATGGAGATGCTTAACTAGTTTGGGATTGTGGAGTTATTCTAATTTAGATATTAGTTTCAAGATTTACCTTTATGCATGGATTAATGTGTAAGTTTGAGTTACCTAGAAGAAAATGGTGCTTCGAGGCCGAATTTGCTTGTTAGAGCGTTTATGTTGAATTTTGAGCTGAAATTTGATTTGTGAAGCTATATTGGGGCTTAGAATATTTCACAGTAGTGTTGTTAAATGTACCCAAATGGAGTTGAATGGATATAGAGGATGTATTTGGAGATGCTTAACTAGTTTGGGATCGAGACGTTGTTGTTGTGGAGTTCTTCTTATTTGGATGTCATTAGCAAAAATTCTTGTTAATATTTTTTTTATGACAAGGAAAACACACAACTTCTACCTGGTGGATGTGCACAGGGTAAAACCCCTACTCTTGAATTTTTTATTTGAATCCCTCTTATCGTGATTGAATCGTATTTTTTCTACTCAGGGTGCTATAGTTTTGAAGCCGCTGTCATTCCATTTCATTTGTTGGATGACTGCCAGATTTTAATTGTTCTTAGTTCTGATAGCATTTAAGTGTAGCATGATATCATTTCAATCCCTAATCGGGTATGAATTATCCATGTCCATTCTGCTCTATTAAGGTTCATATCAGTAAATTTCCATAAAAGAGGGATAACTTTCATGTAGTCTGTGATTGGATGTAACTGTTAAGATTTTCTCAAGAATAAATCTATCCCTTAGTAGATCTTCAAATAAATAATTTAACAATTCAAGGCTTGAAATTTCAGTCATAGCGACTTACCTTATAAAAAAATGGCCCAAAATTTCTGACATAGCGCACAGGGGTAATCATAATACTTGCTCTTTTTTTTGTGAGTGTTTTGATCTTAGCTTATTCTGTATTAATTCCGTTACTGCTATTATTCACAAAAAATAAAGATGGGTCAGAGTATTCCTGAACTTGTTGCGTAATTTCAGTCGTGTGCTGGTTCATTCTCTTTTCTCGAGGGAAATCCTTTGTTTAAGGTTCACTGTCCGACTGATTTGTTTTCGAGTTGATAATGACATTGCATATTCAGTGACAATGGATTCTGGAAGTATCTTTTTTGTGAAGTATGAGTTGGCTATGGATGGATTCAGGAGAGGTAGAAGTAGATTGGGGAGAAGTGATTACACAAGACATGACATGGTTGCAGCTTACCGAGGACACGACCTAAGATAGGAAGGTGTGGAGAACATGAATTAGGGTAGAAGGTTAGTAGGTAGGAGTACTTTGTCTTGTTGCTCTTACTGGTTCTCATAGGACTATTCTTGTACTTTCATGTTCTTTGATTTTTATTACTATCTATGGTTTCGTGTAGTTCAATTGTAGTACTGTTCTGGTACTATCTGTTATTTGTGTTACTATCTATTATCTGTTGTACTTTCATTATGGCTTCTTCTAGACTGTTTTTGTCTTGAGCTGAGGGCCTGTCAAAACAGCCACTTTACCTCACCTTTGAGGTAGAGCTAAGGTTTGTGTACACTTTGTGGGACCATACTGGGTATGTTGTTGTTACAAAGTGCAACTTAGTTGTCATAAATGAGAATCATCTGATCTTAGGTTTCTAATTTCAATTCTTGAAGTAGCTTGATCCATAAGAGTTCAAAAGATGATATTCGACCTCGGTGCTAAATCTTGCTACTCAATTTTACCTTTCGTCATCCATTCACAAGATTTTCCCGAATAAGACCAGAATACCTTGAGATAGATGTGTATTACACACGGTGATCTCGCCCAACCTGTATTTATAGAGAAATAAGCCATGCACATGCCCTCATAAAATGGTGCTTTTGTTAATTTAGCTGATTTTATGTATCTAAGAATGCCAACAACTACATTTCAGTAAGTGTCACATGGATAATTCAAAATTAACTCTTGATGCTCATAGGAAAGGCAGTATCTTTTTCCCTGGGGTAAAGAAAAAGGCAATTTAATTTTAAGTCGCAATAAGTTTGTTTCACCTGCCAACCAACCTTCTAATTTTGCTAGAATCATTAGAAGCCTTCTTTGTTGAGAAGCTTGACCTTCAAATCCAATGGAGTGATTCGTCTCATGTTGTTCTTGTAATATGTGAGATATTGGAGAAGAATTTGGAAGTCATAATTTTTCAAAGAAACAACAAAATACCAAGTGCAATTCTACAAAGTGGGGCTTGAGGAGGGTAGAGTGTACACAAACCTTACCCCTACCTTGAAGGTAAAGAGGCCGATTCTGATAGACCCTATTGAAGGAATATCTCTGAAAGAAAAAAAGAAGAATGGGAAGAAGGGAGGCATGTTTTATGTCCTACACTTAGCAGTCATCATAGGTATTCTATACATTACAAATGGTACATTATTCTGATGTGGACACTGTTACAAACTCATACATATTTTACATCAAAGGTACTCTATACATTACAAAGAATTAAAAGGTACATGCTAATTTGTGGGCAACTGTGTGCTCTTGAACACGAACTCCTCCCACTTGTTATGCTTATGCATGGGTGTAAACTTTCCCAACTTTTTAACGTATATTATTACAACAATTCAACTATATTTTTTTCTGCAAATGATCCTTCCTCAGCAATGGAGTAAGCTTCTCATTTCTTACCCAGCCTTTATTCTTTTCTTTCTTAAAAATAAAATCACCAGGTAGGCTTTGCTTGTGAGTATAAGGTGGTAGCTGAACCAGTAGCAATATTGTCTTGAGATTTATGGTTGAATGGCTGTTACCTCGGAAGAACTTACTCAAGAGAACCCAACCGACAGATTTCCTTTGCTCATGGAGCAATCAGAAAGTCGTGAGAGGAATGAACATGTTATTGATGTAGAACAAGGAAGTGGCCCCTCATCATCAGGTTCATCTGATAATGATTCTCCTCATGAATTGGAAATACCCAACCATGAAAATAGACCATCAAATCGACATTCCGTCTCTTCTTCGTCCAATGAATCAGATTCTCATAGCCCTTCTAGTGCTAGGAGAGCTGATGGTTCTGATCGTCGTTGGAGCCCATTTAATACTCTGTTGTGGCTTTCCATTGAGCTAATATTCACCGTAGGACAGATTGTTGCTGCCGTTGTCGTTTTATCCTTGTCAAAAGAGGAAAACCCAGAAACTCCATTATTTGCTTGGATTGTGGGATATGCAACTGGATGTGCAGCAAGCCTTCCTTTACTGTACTGGCGTTATCTTCTCCGTTACCAAACCATCGGTCAGAGATCAGCTCAACTGCGTCAAGATTCACCCCAAGTCAATTCCACTGCAGAGCCAAATTCTTATATTACTATCTCATTAACTCGGTCCTCGGATGAGGAAGATGGAAGGAACACACCTACCGACATTTGGACCAGACAAAGCAATGCAAGGTAATATCTGCACACTACTCTGTTCCATGTGTTTTCTTCTTTATCTTTTTTGTTGTTGGGCACAATTAATCCATAAGGCAACTAAGCATGTTTAGTAATTTAGGAGGAGTCAGTTGTTGCCTTAAGAATATTAGCTAGCTTGAACGACTTTTGGCCAAATGACTTTTTAGGCACAACTGCTTCATGGGTAACTTGAAACTTTAGCGTTTTTCATTCAAAGGTTTTAGCCTTTCTCCCATTCCCTTAATTTTATGTTAGAAAAAGTGTATCCAAGAATACTTCAGTTTTTCTGTCGTCCAAATCCTTGCACAGCCATGTGGATATTCTCATTGAAATGTAGTTAGTATCTCCTCAATAGTGGTGGCAAATGAGAGGTTTGGGCTGAATTTGGACGAGTCTAAACGGGCAGAATTGATAAATGGGTCATTTTCCAACCCTGAGATACTTGGGCTGAGATGGGGGTTGGGTCAAAGAAGGGTTAAACAATGAGTTGGTAATCCAAGTTTTAATTTAATTTTTTTTATTTTCTCATAATTTGGTTAATACCAAACAAACTCATACATCCTTTTCTTTATCTTAGCTATATATAACATATCAAGGAAAGAAAATTACTTTAAATATTTTGACAAGGTATCATGGGTCAGTGTGGCCTGCATACTTGGCCCGTATAAGCCCATTCTTTTGATGGACTGAACTTGGGGAAGTCGAGATGGGCCGAGTAATAAATGGGCTAGTCATATTTTCATGGACTAAATTTACCACCCCTACGCTTCTGTACCATGATCTTGGAATCTGTCTTATATCATTGATAGTGTTATTCACCGTGCATTGATGCTTCCTTTTTCCCAGACTTGGTTCATTGGTAGATCATTTCAAGATGGCCTTGGATTGCTTCTTTGCTGTGTGGTTTGTCGTTGGCAATGTTTGGATCTTTGGGGGGCACTCTTCTTCTTCTGAGGCTCCCAATCTGTACAGGTACAGTTGTTTCCTTCTTATTTATTTGCTCTTCCTTTGCTGCACCAGTATCACCAAAACTAACATAAGATCCACATACTTTGCAGATTATGTATAGCTTTTCTTACCATTAGTTGCATTGGATATGCTATGCCTTTCATCTTGTGTGCGATGATATGCTGCTGCCTGCCTTGTATCATTTCAATCCTCGGTGTGCGTGAGAATATGCATGGAGTGAGAGGAGCCACAGAAGAGTCCATCAACGCTCTTCCCACACTCAAGTACAGGGTCAAGACAGATGGAACTGGAAGTAATGAAAGTAAAAATCTAGAAGAGGAGGAAGGTGGTTGTGTAGCTTCTGGCACAGAGAAGGAACGTGCCATATCAGGTGAAGATGCGGTAAGTTCATCTTCCCATTCATAGCCTTTGGGAGTTGGAAATTGAGTTTCTGGGTAACAGTCTCACAGAAAGTAGTTTTTGCTTCTTGATTTGATGTTATTTACATCTTACCTTAGCTAAAATATTTGTATGTGTGCTATATCAATCAATCCATTATATGCAAACAGGCTGCGTTCCCATTTCCATGACTGCTATTCCCCCTTAGGATTGGCACTATCAAGGAGTCAATAAGTGACTGTCTTAAGTACTAATTGCATTTGATGTTGAAAAATCAACATATAAAGTATTTCTTGTAGTTTCTTTTTTCGTGATTATCTTTTTCTTATTACCCCATGTTTTGTAGTTTTTTCTCCTCAAGGCTGAGCATTAAATACATGTATTTTCATTATTACTTTTTGTCTCCTTTGCTTTATTATCACTCCCTTATTATCTTATTATTCAATTTTTATTATGATCTGTTGTTTTCTTTTGCTTCCGTTTTCGTATTATTTGCTACTTCTACTGTTCTGTTCTTCATTATTTGCTTTAAATTACTTCATTTGAGGCAAGGGAGTTTCAGAAACAGCCCACATCTCAAGGTAGGGGTAAGGTCTGTGTAGACACCACTCTCCCCAGCCCTTACTCGTGAAATTACACTGGCTTTTTTGTTGTTTTACTTGATCTGGTTTTGTAGAAGTTTGTTTTACTTGCCAAAAACAGGGATACATGGAAAACAGCATTATTGGCCTGGTGAGAAAAAATACTCCCACATATTATGCTTAGTAAAAACTATCCAAAGTGCAAAGGGAAAGGAGGAGAATGAATGAGACCTTAACGATGTCTTCGAAATACTAGGAGAGATAATGCATTTTTTCTGAAGAATTTAGTCTTCATAGCTTAGGAATAGCACATGACCTTAAACTTATCATTGAGATAGTATCAGATTTCAGTTATTACTTGTTGGCATTCATGTTCCTACACATGTGACAAACTTAATACTTATTTTCATGAAATAGGTTTTAGATATTGGACCACGTATTGATCATGGTTAGTTATTCACGCATATCAAAACAATCAAAGAGGATATGTCTAATTGTATATACTGGATCTTTGATTAACTCGATTTTATGAGACCTTACCAATGTTTGCTATTGGCTTGTTACATATTACATGTATTTGCAGAGCTGTTATCTATGTGAATTTGTGCTTTTGGAAAGAGTTTGTAGATTCTGTTCAACTTTTGTTTGAGAATAGTTATCTGGCATTTGCACAATTTACTATCTTATCAGTTGTTTAGTCTCATCTTACTTAACCGGCTCTTATGCGTTAAACCTAAACAGGTATGTTGTATTTGCTTAGCAAAATATGAGGACAATGACGAACTGAGGGAATTGCCTTGCTCGCATTTCTTCCACACACAGTGTGTAGATAAATGGCTGAAGATTAATGCGACTTGCCCCCTCTGCAAATCTGAAATTGACGCCAAGAACAGAGATCTACCTTCTGTAGAAGAGGAACCTCTCCAACAATCCTAAGGTGATGCAGAAACCAACTTCTTATGGTTGAAACAGAGATCATCGCGGCTAGCTTGTTGCATGGGGAACCAGGAGAGTATATCCCAACTGACTGTTACTTCTTATGCTGTTGCTGCTACTGCCACTGCTGTTTTTACCACATGACTTTCAGTTTGTATAGTTGTAGTTGATACCAGGTATCTATAACAAGCTTGAAAGAAGAGGTAATTCCATTGTTGATACCCTTACATCTCTTTCATGCCTCACCAGCTATATGTTGCTCGGAACTTCCAAAAAAATGTCAGTTGCACTCGTGTTGGATCTTCAAAAAATGCATAGCTTTTGGAAGATCTAAACAGAGCGATATTTTTGAAGTGTCCATCTAAAGCAAACATAGCGCACTGTATAAATGGATTTAAGGGTAAAGCTGAGCACACACCATTCTCCTCAGATCTCGCTTTTGGGTTTACACTAAGATGCTGTTATCTCGAATTTTAGTTTCTACTTTGTTATAAGCTTTTTTCTTCTTCTTATAACACTAAAACAATATTATTAACAGTAGTTTCTTTATGAAATTATCTCTTTATAATAACAACCTTATGCAACTATCCATCTATTATTTATTATTTATAACAACAAAAAAGCAATTAGTGAATTATATTTTGTTATAAACATAACTTTAGCACTTGAAATGTAAAAAGATTATTGTGAACCTGGAATATGAGGAATTA
>CM040629.1:1830475-1981050 GCA_022817965.1 Solanum lycopersicoides
AGCCTAGAGCGGTAAAACCCTATTTTGCCAATTTCCGTGTGCTATAGTCTACCATCTTTTTTGGTGATCCAAAATTCCAACGTGATTTTAGCCGAAAATTTACATGGACATCCGTTAAGACCTTATCTATGGAACCAGTTGGTCACCATGACAAAAACGACCGATTTTAGAGGTCAAACGAGCCCTAGAAAAGGTAAATCATCTATTTTGCCAATTTTCCTGTGCTATAGTCCACCATATTTTTTGGTGATCCAGAATTCCGATGTTTTTTTTACCGAAAATTCACTTGTATGTCCATTCGTACCTTAGCTATGGAGTTGGTTGGTCACCACGGCCAAAACGACCCATTTTACAAGTCAAATGAGCCTAGAACACTTAAATGTACCAATTTTTTTTTCCAGTTTTCGTGTTCTATAGTCCACCATCTTTTTTGATGATACAGAATTTTGACGTCTTTTTTGCCAAAGATTTACTTGTATGTCCGTTAAGACTTTTGCTATAGAGCCGGTTAGTCACCATGGCCAAAATGATCCATTTTCAAGGTCAAATGAGCCCAATAGAAGGTAAATCTTCCATTTTACCTATTTTCGTATGCTATAGTCCATGAGATTTTTAGAGATGCAGAATATTGACGTGTTTTGTTTCAAAAATTTACATGGATGTCTGTTAAGACCTTATCAATGGAGCCAATTGGACACCACAGCCAAAACAACCCATTTTCAGAGTCAAACGAGCCCAGAGAAGGTTAACCCCCTGTTTTGCCAATTTTTGTTTGCTATAGTCGATGAGATTTATTGTGATCCGGAATGGCGATGTGATTTTTGCAAAAAATTTAAATGGACGTCTGTTAAGACCTTATATATGGAGTCAGTTGGTCACCACAACAAAACGATCCATTTTCAAGGTCAAACAAGCCCAGAGCTGGTAAACTCCCCATTTTATCAATTTTCGTATGTTATAGTACATGACCATTTTAGAGGTCAAACGAGCTCCAGAGCAGGTAAACCCTCTATTTTTCTAATTTTTGTGTGCTATAGTCCACCACCGNTTTACCGATTTTCGTGTGCTATAGTCTATGAGATTTTTGGTGATCCAAAACTCCGACGTGATTTTTATCAAAAATTTACATGGAGGTTCGTTAAGACCTTATCAATAGAGCCAGTTGGTCACCACGGCCAAATCGACCTATTTTAAAGGTCAAATGAGCCCAGAGCAGGTAAATCCCCTATTTTTTCAATTTTCGTGTGATATAGTCCACCGTCTTTTTTGGTGATTCAGAATTTTGACATCTTTTTTGACGAAAATTCACCTGTATGTCCATTAAGACCTTAGATATGGAGTCGGTTGATCACCACGGCAAAAATGACCTACTTTAGTGGTGAAACGAGTCCAGAGCACTTAAACCTACCATTTTGTCAATTTTCGTGTGCTATAGTCCACCATTTTTTTTATTATACGGAATTACGACGTCTTTTTTGCAAATTTTTTACATGTATATCCGTTAAAACCTTAGTTATGGACCGATCGGTCACCAATGGCCAAAACAAACCATTTTCAAGGTCAAACGAGCTCTAGAGCAGGGAAACCCCCTATTTTGCCGATTTTCGTGTGCTATAGTCCATGTGATTTTTGGTGATCCAAAATTCCGACGTGATTTTTGTCGTAAATTTACATGGATCTCCGTTAAGACCTTATCTATGGAGCTAGTTGGTCACCACGGCCAAAACGACCCATTTTCAAGGTCAAACGAGCTCCAAAGAAGGTAAACCCCCCATTTTTCCGATTTTCATGTGCTATAGTCCACCATCTTATTTGGCGATTCAAAATTCCGACGTGATTTTTGCCGAAAGACCTACTAAAAATATAACATTAGCCCTTTTATTTTACCCTTATTCTCTTAAATTATTCTCTCTCCGTATAGCTATTCTTTCACATCTGCATTCTTTATTTTATTTTATTTTTTTAACCTATAGGGAGAAAACAAAAGAAGAATAATTAAGAGAATAAGAATAAAAAGAAGGCTCAAATATTATATTTTTAGCGAGTCGGGTCAAGTGAAGCGAGGCTTTAAATGAATATATATTTAGTTCTTAAAATTTTGGTTATAAATAAAAATTCCATATCGATAAATTTTGATGGAAAAAACAACTAAATAGGTTAAGTGATTTTCTGTTAAAAAAAATTCATAGTTTAATAATTTTTGAATTGAAAATCAAAATTTGAGTTAATTTAGAAAAGAATTGAAAGTTCAGTGATCATAAAAATATGAACTTCCAAATTAGTAAATGGGCAACCAAGAATTAAAAGTGGAGACAAAATTTTACTTGTTTGTCAAAGCTTATCAAAGTGAACAAAGGTCACAGATATATAATTTTATTTTTTTGCTAATATATATGAAAAGACATGCTAAAAAAATGAATTTTATTTATACTAATAAGAAGAAGACAATAAATCTATTAAAAATCAAAGCTACAAAATTTATTCTAACCAAACTAATGGAAAAAAGGTTAAAAAAACACTAAAAAAAAGAAATTAAAACTATTTCTTTTCCTATTATTGTAAATAAATAAAATACTAAATAATGAATTTTCTTGTAGACTAAGCAATTTCCAAATCTTCTCTTTTTTCCTGACTTGAAGAATTTAGTGAAAAACTGCAATTTTCAATTGCTTCTTCAATTGTTAAAAATATTGATTCTTTCCCAAGCAAATCAATAAATTTTGTTGCAATTAATTTTTCCATCACCCCTAATCTTGGATTAATCAATATAATCTGCAAAAAAATAAAAAAACATATTAGAAAGTTTGTGAATTTCAAACACTATATATACACACATCTGTCATGTCTCGCTTTACGAGAGTCAGTTAGTTATAATTTAATTATACAAGAAATACTATAAGTTAGTAATCCTTTTCGTATTATATGATGAAAAAAATACTTCTTAAAGATTTGATGAAAATTGACTCTCGAGAAGCGAACGTGAAACGAGGAGCTAAATAATGTGAAAGTGCATATAAATTATACATACCTTGATGTTTTTTGCTGCTAGGCATCTACGAAGTTCTTTTAAAGTTTCAACACCAGTAATGTCAATTGATGTAACACCTACAATATTATCATTTAAGTAACATATTTAAAAGCAAATAAATTAATTTTGAAAACCCTTTAATTAAATATATCTTTTTTAAATAACTAATTTTATTGAGTCGTCCTTGCATTTATATTTGTGAATTTTAAGTTCATACCTCCAAAATCAAGTAGCAAGTATTCAATCTCATTTCTTTGTGAATTTTCAAGTGATTGCTCATCTCTAACCCATCTTAGAATCCTGTTCACATTAAAAATAAAATATATATATCAATTTTCACTAAAACAATCAAAATAATATATCTAGACAAACGACGTTATTATACAGAGATATTTTGCTTACCTTTCTCTAACATAATTGCTATTAGGGAAATAAATTGGTGAACCAAGTTTCAAAATTAACATTCCTGGAGTTTCATTAGAACCAGGATATTGTTCTATGTCTCTAAATGCTGTATTTGTTATGGTTCCAAGTTTGCATGTTGGTGGCCTAGCAACATATAATAGTGCCCTTATCAAGGCAAGTCCAACCTACAAAAAAACAAAAAATTCGAGTACGCGTAAGTTTTTATCATGTTTAGTATGATAGACACTCCCAAGTTACGACAACGACTATTTTCCAATTAGATGAAAATGACTTTCGTCGTATCAATCAGATATCAAATTTCAAGACTAGGGTCTGAATCAGATTACGAATAAGATAATATATTTTGGTTACGTATCGAAAGAAAGTTTTTATCATGTTTAGTATGATAGACGCTCCCAAGTCACGACAATGACTATTTTTCAACTAGATGAAAATGACTTTCGTCTTATCATATAGATCCCATATTTCAAGACTGGGGTCTGAATTAGATTATGAATAAGATAATATACTTTGGTTACGTATCGAAAGAAAGTTTTTATCACGTTTAGTATGATAGACGCTCCCAAGTCACGACAATGACTATTTTTCAACTAAATGAAAATGACTTTCGTCTTATCATATAGATCCCATATTTCAAGACTAGGATCTGAATCAAATTGCGAATAAAATAATATTTTTTTTTTTACGTACCGAAAGGATGAGTCCCATGTCCATGCTAATGAAAGCAACACCAAAGAAAGCAACCATACAAATCAAGAAATCAAATTTGTCAGTCTTGTAAAGGTGAACAGCTTTTTCATAGTCCATTAACCCAATCATAGCTGACATGATGATAGCAGCCAAGGCAACAAGTGGTGTGTAGCCAAAAAGTGGTGCCAAAAATAATAAAGTTAGCAACATGCACAATGACATTACTACATTTGACATTTGGCTTTTGCATCCAGCATTGAAGTTCACTGCTGTTTTTGAAAATGGCCCTAATATAAAAAATAATATGAATAAAAACATTAGTACATGTTCACGTTATATCGTCATATACTGTCAGTGTATATAAGTTTAAAAAAATCACCTGTACTTAAGTAGCAAGAAGTTAAAGAGCCAGCAATATTCATAAGTCCAATGGCTACCATCTCTTTGTTACCATCAATTTGATCATTATTCATTATAGCAAAACTCCTCCCAATAGCTATCCCTTCCTATAATATACTCGATGTAATATTCTCATACGTAAAATTTGGAAAAGATAGTGTATAATATAATGTATATGTATAGTAATATTATTTTCGATACGCATAAATAACAGTAACAACGATAAAATAATATAATACTTACTGCTATTGCAATCATAGCTGTAATGATAGCAGCTTTTACAACATTAGGTAAGTATTCTGGACTAAAATTTATAAGATGAATGGAGGATGGATTAATTCCTTTATTCAATTTTCCCACCTGCATTAAATTAAATAGAAAAAATAGAAAAAATCAAATATAGGAAAACTTATGATAAAAAAGTTTTAAATTTTTAACTTGAAATGACTCATCAAACTCGAGTTACAACAAGTCAAAATAGTATAACCTGACATGTCATATGTCATATGTCAAAATCGTCTAGCTAGGGAACTTTTCATAAGATTATTTTTTCGAATTCAATCATATTTAATATAAAATAAAATCCAAAATGATTTTAACTTACAATAGCTATGCCATGTTTCTCAGCATTAAAAAAATATGCAAAAAGGCAGCCAGCTACAACAACAATTATTGGAGAAATGGCTGAAACCCAAAATAGACTTGGTTTCTTCTTTCTCTGCAAAAATAAATAAATAAATATTTTTTTGTTAATTTAAAATTATTTTTTTTATACTATCAGTATATATAAATTAAAATATCGTATTAAAAAACTTACCACATATCTAGATAATTGTAGGAAAGCAAGGAAGAGTGCTCCAACAACTGCACATTGCCATGTCCACTGATTTTTTTTTTATATAAATCGAATCGAAAAAAAAAATAAAAAAATATCAAGTTAGTATATTTTTGTGATATATAGGTCATGAGTTTGAATCATAAAAATAACCATGATACTATCTAATCACACACCCTTAAAATACCGTCGTTTCTTGAATTCTATATAAATATAGATATTTTTACAACAGACTATAAAATGATCGACGATTTTATCGAATTACTTAAAATTAACTAACCTCTTTTCTATTTTCAATAACAGCACGTAAAACATGATAAACATCAGTACGACTAGTGAAATGCTTCAATCCAAGCATGCCTTTTAATTGTTGTAAGCAAATAATTAATGCTGTCCCTCCCATAAATCCAGTAATTGTTGAATGTGATAGAAAATCCACCAAAAATCCAAGCCTACATCACACATACAAAAAATAATTAATTTATTCGATGTTCGATACTTATTTTGATATTGTTCAAATCAGAAGCGGAGTCAGAATTTTCAATTAGGGGGTTCAAAAAGCTTTAGAAATAGACACAAAAAGTAGCCGAAGGAAGGGGGTTCGACATATATATATATATACATATAAAATTATTTTAACCATGTATAAATAATATAATTTTTCGCTATTTGAACCCTCTTCGTACAAGGTGGCTCCGCCCCTGACTCAGACTTTTTAAATAAGTTGATGATGTCATGTCGAATCCTCAAAACAAAAAAAAAAGTATTGTTTTTTTGGTAGATTCAACATGCAATCATTGACATATTTGAATATTTTTAAACTGTCAGTATATAAAAATTAAACGAATGATATGTAAAATTACCTTAGTACCCCCAAAGCTGTTTGTAGCAAACCAGATATAAGGGCAGCAGTGTAAAACAAACTAACATACAATTCCATATTGTCTTCAGGCTTAACTTTTTGTTGAACTGCTTCAGCAATAATCAATGAACAAGTTGCTACTGTTCCAACAGCAAGATGTTTTGAACTCCCAAAAATAGCATAAATTAGAGGGGGAACAAAACTCGAATCTGCGATATAAAAAATATTTACACAATCAGATCACTTATTAACTAATTATAGCTAACGCCCCTTGAGTAATGTGCTATAAAAACTTTAAGTTACACTAATGATGTACAAAGTATTATTCCCTCCTTCCGATTTCTTGATCCAAAATACGAGAGTCATATTAACTAATATTCAGTGTGAATTCAGACATAAAGTCTTCAATTTTTAAATATAAAATTTTACATAGTTAAGAATAAACATAAAAAGTAGGAAAAATACACAAGTACCCTCCTAGACTATGATCGAAATCTCAGAGATAGCATAACTAAACTAAGGTCTTATTATCCCTGAACTATTTTTTCAAAATTTTGTACACCTTTTGTCTTACATGGCACATTCCGTGACTCCACGCAATTGAGACGCGTGGGAGATATTTGGATGCCACATAAGCCAAAAAGGTGCACAAAATTACAAAAGAAAAAAAAGTTCAGGGGGTAATACGACCTTAATTTAGTTAAGGTATGTCTCTGAGATTTCGTTCATAGTCTAGAGGGTACGTACTTGTACATTTTCCCTAAAGAGTAATATAAGTTACAATAGTTAGCAATTCAAAATATTTTTAAAAATATATGATTTTGACTGTTCAAGTAGTATAATATACTGTCAGTGTATGTAACGTACAGAGTCCGATAATAGGAGGAAGTTCAGCTAGTTTTGCATAGCTTATTCCTTGTGGAATTGCAAGACTAGCAATTGTAATTCCAGCAAGAAGATCATACATAAATAACCCAAATTTGTATTTTGGTAACCATTGACAAATTGGTACAAAATATTGAATTCCTTTTAGAATTCTTTTAGATAATTTTTCATTTTTGAATTCATAAAATGGATCATCTGGAAATAGTGTTTCTTTGACATTTGCTTTAAGAACAGTCTTAAAGCTACGTGGTGGTGCATAGTTCACACCATGTAAAGACTTTGGAGAACTCATAATTATAAGAGAGTATTAATTAAGAAGATATTAAAGCGTGTACGTAATAAAATATGACAAGTGAAATGTCTTTATATAGTGTGTCGATTTATCTGAATCTATTATTTTTTTGATCTAGGATCAAAAATATAATGCTAGAAAAAATGAAACTAATGTAGACTTTGTAAAAAAAAGCACATAAATACGCATCTATGTAATATTATTTTAAATTCAACAAAAATATTCACCACAAAGAAAGAGAGAAAATGGCAAGAAAAAACTACAAAAATTCATATTTAATTAAGGTTTAAGGTTTTGCATCATATAACTAATTAAGATTCAGATAATTCATAGATAAAACTTTCATATTTAATTAAGGTTTAAGGTTTTATGCCATCATATAACTAATTATTAAGATTCTCATAATAATATAGACAATTCATAAGTAACAAATGTATTTATTATCGTTAAATGTTATTTTATTGTTATAGTATATCGACGTGTTTTTTCATGAATAAGGAAAATATGTATATAAATATAGGGGGTTTGGTCATTTGGTGCATAAAATAAGAAGAGATAATTCAGAATTACATTTGAAATTAAAATTTTACTTTATTTAGTTGAAGATATAGCTAAATGTAGGATAAATTAAAATTTATACTTCAAATTTTATGTTATTTTATCTCACCTCAAAGATGAATATTGTTATAATTTTTTATAAAAACGTTATAGAAAGACAAACTAATTAATGTGTTTGATTTTTTATTGAACAAAGGCCACAAACATATATAATTATTTTTTTTGTCTAAATTTTTTTATTTATTTCTTCTAGTAGACTTAAGTCATATAGCTTATAAACTCTATTAAAGAACTTTATTTATACCAAAAAAAAAAAAAAAAGAACAAGATAATAAAACTATTAAAAATCAAAGTTACAAAATCTATTCTAAAAAAAAACAAACGGAAGAAAGGTAGAAAAAAACATTACAAAATAAAAAAAAGGTTCAATTGACAGAAATTAAAATCTATTTTTTTTCCTCCTATTGTTAAAAATAAAATATTGAATATTGATTTTATTTTTTTTGTAGACTAAGCAATTTCCACATCTTCTCTTTTTGTTTGACTTGTAGAATTTAGTGAAAATCTGCAATTTTCAATTGCTTCTTCAATTGTTAAAAACACTGATTCTTTCCCAATCACATCAATAAATCTTGTCACAATTAATTTTTCCATCACCCCTAATCTTGGATTAACCAATATAATCTACAAAATAACAAAAAAAAAACATATATTAGAAAGTTGTGAATTTCGAAAATTATATATAATCTCCTTTCAGAACTTTTATGTGTTACGTTTTGCTACACGAGATAGTCAGTTGCTTAATTGATATTTGAAATTCATACGAAAATACTATAAGTTGTAATCTTTTTCATGTTAAAAAAATATTTTAAAATTTGATTCTAGAGAAAAACGTGGAGTGGAGTAGATAATAATGAGAAAGTGGATATATATAAATTTACATACCTTGATGTTTTTTGCTGCTAGTGATCTACGAGTTTCAAATAAAGTTTCAACACCAGTTATGTCGATTGATGTAACACCTACAATATTGTCATTAAAATATTCTTTAATTTAGTAACATATTAAAAAGCAAATAAATAAATATATATTTTTTTAATTACATAAAACCCAAAAGTTATTATTTGTGAATTTTAAGCATACCTCCAAAATCAAGTATCAAGTATTCAATCTCATTTCTTTTGGAATTTTGAAGAGATTCTTCATCTCTAACCCATCTTAGAATCCTGCTCAATATATCCACAAAAAATAAAATATCTTACCATTAGAACAATTAAACTTTGAAAATTCATAAAGATGTTTAAAGTCAAATTTCTCGATAATAATCATATAGTATAATAATATTTTATTATAACGATCAAGTTTTTTTTTATATCAAGTTTTTCATATTATGTTATATTTTATCGATATATCTCAAACTTAAATTGACAAGTAAACACATCAAGTTTAGGGATGCATATCTAGCCATCATATATACGTGGGAATAATCACTGAACATTTTCCGATGGAAAGTAATGACTTTTAGTAGTGACCACTGACGTAATACATAAATTCTGAAAGTACTAGATGATTAATTTATAAGTTGGAGTATTCAACAAATATGATGAAAACGAACTTAGGTATCTAGATCTGCATCATCAAAGTTGGATTGAAGGTTTAGTTTTGAGTTGATGCCAAGTTAAAATGCTTATGATCTATATATTATATGCCTCTATATTATAAGTTGTGAATAGCTATTTTCACTATAACAATAAAATAATATCCAGATAAACGACGTTATTACGAAGATATTTCTTACCTTTCTCTAACATAATTGCTATTAGGGAAGTAAATTGGAGAACCAAGCTTCAAAATCAACATATTTGGAGTTTGTTTAGAACCAGGATATTGTTCTACATCACGAAATGCACTATTTGAAATGGTTCCAAGTTTGCAAGTAGGTGGCCTAGCAACATATAGAAGTGCCCTTATCAAGGCAAGTCCAACCTACAAAAAAAAAAATCATATATATCGAGTACGCGTAAGTTTTTATCATATTTAGTATGATAGAAGTCATTTTGATTACGAAATATATCTTCCTAGAGAAAAAAAAGGTACTAAATAGTGTTCTGAAGAATGTCTAACTGTTAGTCGTAGCAAATAATATGAAGTTGAAAGTAAGATAAGTAAATCCCACTTAGCCATTATCGTAAAGTTTTAAATTTCACAAGTGAAACTATAGAAACAACTTGTAAAATTTAAAATTCACGATAATGACTACTTTTCATTCAGAAGGACTAAAACACAGTTATTCATGACCTTTAAGTGTTTTTCTTATAAACCAAATCACTAGAAAATGACTTTTGTTGTATCAATCAGATTCCAAATTACAACAATAAGTCAATAGAAAGACGATATTTAATGGAATTTCACCGATTAGGATAATTCTGAATGATAATAATATTTTTTGTTTACGTACCGACATCATGAGTCCCATGTCCATGCTAATGAAGGCAACACCAAAGAAAGCAGCCATACAAATCAAGAAATCAAATTTGTCAGTCTTGTAGAGGTGATATGCCTTTTCATAGTCAATTAACCCAAGCATTGCTGACATGATAATAGCAGCCAAGGCAACAAGTGGTGTGTAGCCAAAAAGTGGTGCCAAAAATAATAAAGTTAGCAACATGCACATTGACATCACTACATTTGACATTTGGCTCTTGCATCCAGAATTGTGGTTCACTGCTGTTTTTGAAAATGGCCCTAAGTTAAAAAAAAAAAATATGAATAAAAACATTAGTAGATGTTTACGGTACTATACTGTCAGTATATAAAAGTTAAAAAATTACTTGCTAATAACTATAGACATATTAGTCGTAAGTGATCGTTTTGGTTCAGTAGAACAAAATAACTTTAACTTAAACCTCGCAGTAGTGTTGAAATATTTATAAATAATCTATTCAGAAGTCTGTAAACACAAAAAATTCTGACTCAACCTATGTGAGATGGTCACTCTCACTCACTTCTTAGTAGGAAGTGTAATTTATTTGTCGAGAGAGACAGATTCACGATTTAAATTTTCTGAATTTGAAATATGATGAGTACGAAATTTAAGTATTTTTTTATTTATAACAAAGAAATTAATTACCTGTACTTAAGTAACAAGAAGTTAAAGAACCAACAATATTCATAAGTCCAATGGCTATCATCTCTTTGTTACCATCAATTTGTTCATTATCCATGATAGAAAAACTTCTTGCAATAGCTATTCCTTCCTATAAAATATTTCATTGAAAAAACAAAAAAAATAATTGATTAACATCAATAATATACTCGATATAATATTCTCACACGTAAAATCTGACAAGGATAATGTACAATGTATATGCATAGTAATGTTGTTTTCGATAGAGTAATTTGGAAAGAGAATATCAAAAGTACATAAATAACAGTAACAACGACAAAATAATATAATGACGTAATAAAGCACAAAAAAACAACAAGTAATACGATATAAATTAATTGAAGAATAAAAAACTACGAGAATAATTAAAATGTACTTACTGCTAGTGAAACCATAGCTGTAATAATCCCAGCTTTTAAAACAACAGATATATATTCTGGACTAAAATTTATAAGATTGAGAGAGGGTGGATTAATTCCTTTATTCAATTTTCCCACCTGCATTGAATTCAAAAAAAAAATTAATTTTTTTTAATCAAATATAAGATAACATAGGGTAAAGAAATTTTAAATTTTAAACTTGAAATGACTCATCAAACTCGAGTTGTAATAGGTTAAAATAGTGTAAGCCGACAGGTCAATATGTCATGCTATTGTTTTATAAGTCGCTTCACATTAACAAAAATCGTCTAGCTAAGAAACTCTTCGTTAGACAATTTCTTATATGATTTTTTTTGCGAATTCAATCATATTTAATAAAAATATTCAAAATAATTTTTAAAAAAAAATAAAAGAGAGGGTAATTTAACTTACAATAGCTATGCCATGTTTTTCAGCATTGAATAAATAAGCAAAAAGGCAGCCAACTACAACAACAATTATTGGAGCAATGGCTGAAACCCAAAATAGATTTGGTTTCTTCTTTCTCTGCAAAAAAAACAACAACATTTTTTTATTAAATTAAAATTATTTTTTTAATACAATCAGTATATATAAATTAAAATATCGAATAAAAAACTTACCACATATCTAGATAATTGTAAGAAAGTAAGGAATATTACTCCAACAACTGCACATTGCCATGTCCACTGTTTTTATATATACATATAAAATAAAATAAATATCAAGTCAGTATCAAAGCAAAAAAATAAAATAAAATAAATAAATAAATCACATTGGTAACAAAAAAAAAATAGAATTCCTTTTTTGTGTGTGAAATTTGGCTTAATACAATTTTAATTTTATCTTATATATTGAACATGGTCTAGATTACACAAAAATGTAAATATAGTCTTTGTAATCGACAAAAATCAAAATATTAGACTGTTTTCTAACGTCTAAAATATTTTATGATGTGATCTAAAGTTTTTTTAAAGATTTTTAATTTGTTTAAAAGAAATCTTTAAACTGTCATGACCTAAAAGGTCCATAAATTATAAGGCAAGTAAAATTAAAAGAGAGTTATTTACTAAACAATCGAACACAAACAGAAATAACAAATGAAAATTAATTTAGTTGATTTTGTCTCTCTCTGACGTATAGTTTATGGATTCAAACTATAAAAGCAGACACTAATGTTTGCATTAGGGTAAACTGTCTAATCAAAGACGTTGAAGTGTGTTTGTTATTTCTCGAACCCTACGTGAACGTAGAATGTTTTGTGCACCAAACTAATCTTTTACTCGGTAAAACTAACTAACCTCTTTTCTGTTTTCAAAAACAGCACGTAAAACATGAACAACATCAGTATGGCTAGTGAAATGCTTCAAGCCAAGCATGCCTTTCAATTGTTGTAAGCAAATAACAAGTGCTGTCCCTCCCATAAATCCAGTAATTGTTGAATGTGATAGAAAATCAACCAAAAATCCAAGCCTACAAAAAAAAATAAAAAAAAAATTAAATGATAGATGTCATGAATAGTTTTTCATTCGATGTTTGATACTCGTTTTGAGATTTCAAATAATTTGAATTTAATATCAAGATTTCTAATCTCTACTTAAGGCTCAAGACCTCTGGTTAAGAATGGATATATCATATCTGTCAGAATTCATATAGGACAATAGTGAAATTAAAGTGTATAGTTAAAAATCTGAATATAAGTTACGGGGGCATTTGACTATTTTCTCTATTGTTTTTGGTTGATTCAACACACAATCATTGATATATACGAATTCACTATCAAGATTTATAATCTCTACTGAAGGCTCAAGACCTCTGATTAAGAATAGATATATCAGATATATAGTCAGGGGGTAATAGGACAACTGTGAAATTGAAGTGTATAGTTGATAATCCGAGTGTAATTAAGTTAAGGGACATTTGACTATTTTCTCTATTGTTTTTGATTGATTCAACACGCAATAATTGATATATTCGAAGAGTCCAATCAACATAATTTTAATATATTTGTCAGTATATAGAAGTTAAACGAGTAATTTGGTATGTATAATTACCTAAATATCCCCAAAGCTGCTTGTAGCAAACCAGATATAAGGGTGGCTGTGTAGATCAAACTAACATACAATTGCATATTGTCATGAGGCTTAACTTTTTGTTGAATTGATTCAGCCATAATTAATGAACAAGTTGCCACTGTTCCAACAGCAAGATGTTTTGAACTCCCAAAAATTGCATAAATTAGAGGGGGAACAAAACTTGAATCTGCAAAACAATTAATAATTTACGTAATCAGATCACTTATCGACTAATAATTTCATATAGGATAGTAGTTGGAATAGTAAAGAGTAAGTACTACTTCATAATTAATCAGAAGTACTTTCTAGCTTGATTCTGCGTATCGAAATCTCCTTTACTACAGAGTGTTTAATTTACTCCATAAACTTTAAATTCTAGATCAACCTAATCTATCAAAAATCGAATGAAAAAATATTTTTTTTCTTCTTCAATTCATATACCTCTATCTAATAAAATTAATGAGTAATTTATAATAAGTAGTGTGGTATAAAAATTTTAAGTTACACTAATGAGGTACAAAATATTACTCGCTCCGTTTGAAAAAGATTGTTAAGGGTCAAATTAACTAATATTCAGTACGAATTCAGACATGAAATTTACATATATTTAGAAAAATATAAAAAGTATATAAGTCAAACTAGTCAACAAAATTTTAAAATATATATATGTTTTTGACTATTTAAATGGTAAGTAAGACCTTTTTTTTTTTGGTAAGGAGGGAGTAGTAATAATAATAATTAATCAACATGAACGAGAATATGTATTGTCAGTGTATATAACTTACAGAGTCCGATAATCGGAGGAAGGTCAGCAAGTTTTGCATAGCTTATTCCTTGTGGTATTGCAAGACTAGCAATTGTAATTCCAGCAAGAAGATCAAACTTAAATAGCCCAAAATTGTATTTTGGTAACCATTGAAAAATTGGTACAAAATATTGAATTCCCTTTAGAATTCTTTTTGATAATTTGTCATTCTTGAATTCATAAAATGGATCATCTGGAAATAGAGTTTCTTTCAAATTTGCTTTAAGAATTGTCCCAAAGCTACGTGGTGGTGCAAAGTTCACTCCATGTAAAGACTTTGGAGAACCCATTATAAGTGGCTATTTCTGCAAAAGAAAAAAAAACTAAATCTTTTAAAGGGGGAATTTGATTAACATAAGGAGTTTATCCATGTATTTATACAAGAATAATAGGATTGTTTATAGTATGTAATCTGCGAACACTGTTGACTTGACACATCTCTTCAGAAATAATAAATAATAGGGGTTAATATTACTATATTATTCTTTGACTTTATTAAATTTGATGTTTTGAGAAATGTGTTAGATGATAAAAAATATATTTAATAGGAAGGGTAAAATAGACATTATCACTTGATTTTCTAAATTGGATAAGATTTAGATAGTGGATAACTATTGTTGGACAGATAATGTATTTTTATAACCGGCTATTTTTCTTGTAAAAAAAAAGAAAGAAGAAAGTTGTTTAGCATGTATTATGATTCGTTACATGTTTTAACGATTTTTAATAATGTGCATATATATTATCACTAAATATTATTTTTGTTGCAGTGCATCGATGGGGTAAGGGGGTAGGTCATTTGGAGCATAAAATAAGTGAGATAATTCACAACTACATTTAAAATGTTATTGTTATAGATTAAAAAAAATAACATTTGTTGTTTATTTATGATCTTTATTTTCTTCTATTTTCGGAATCAATATATCTTTTAAAATATCAATAAATTTTGAATATTTTTATAATACATAAGCAAATAGCAAAAAATTGGCTCCTCAGAGACATTTCAGATAAAATTTCCATCGAAAATTTCATATTTCTAACTACATCCTATAAGAACATTCATCGAAAATTCGCGTATTTTTTGTAATAATAATTAAATATTTGCAGTAAATAATGATATGAATAAATACCAGGATAAATGTTGGCTCTTTGTACTTGTGTAGGAGATGTTGGAGATTAAAAGAAGATATATGATTAATTTATAAATTAACATGGATAATAAGATAATTAAGGATAGAATCTGAGAATGTCCCAGTGTTTCTGGGACACCCTATATAATAACTAATTAAAAATTGAAGATAACAATTGATTAATTAACGATGAAACATTGTTAATTAAAGAGAAATTACAGGTTAAGATAAGGGGGAAAATGCTATAAATATGGATAAACAATCATTTAATTCTACCACTAATTATAAGCCAAATAAAGATTAAAGGTTAATAGTTATAGATAAACCCAATGACAATGTATTATATGACTCTAACAATTGCTTTAACATAATTAATCACAATAATCTAACTAATGTAAAAGAGTTTTTATTTAGTCTAGTCATTTAAAATATCTGATTTTTATAAATTGCGGTGATTCGTATAAATCAAACGTCTTTCTCTATCAAAATTGTGTTTATATATGCATATCTTCTCTGTTAGAGTAGAGTAGCGAGCGAGATTGGAAGAGAGATGAGAAAGGGCAGAGAGTAGAGAGAAGAAAATATCTTTTTTTTTACGCCACCGTCTAGCCCTATTCCACAAATCCAGGCCAACCCAAATATATAAAATAAAAATAAAAAACTAAAATTAAAAGACAATTAAAAATTATCGTCAATATTATAATCGCACAAATAAAATTGTATAAATATATAGAGTTGGAGATGAAAATAAGAAAAAGTACCTTCAAGTTATGGTGATCAAATAAGCATCACTTGCCACAAAAATAGAAAAAAACTTTTAAAATTGTAGATTAGACAATTCTTCTCAAACTTTTTCCACTATAAATAGATAATTTATTAATAATAGCATTTTGTAGATGAATTAGTTACTCAATTTAATACTCTTTTGACTTTATATTTGTTGTTCACACTTCACATCGTAATTTACACCTAATTTACCTTCGGAATAACTTTTTTAGAATTTTATACTTTTAAAAAATAATTAGTTGTAAAGACAAAATGAAAAAATAATAATTAATGTTATCTTGTTTTTGCAAATTGACAAATAATTTAAGAAAATTATTTTTAAAAAAGCAAACAACTAATATGAAACAGAAGAAAACTCCATGTCAATGTCTTTTTGTTTACCTCATTCATTTTTAATACTATTATTTATTGAAGAAATATATATATATATATATATATATATATATATATATATATATATATATATATATATATATATATATATATATATATATATATATATGGTACAAAATATAATAGAAATAGGATTGTAAAGCAAAGGATAATATGATCGTTTAATTTTTATTTTTTCCTTTATCATAATACGAATTTAAGAAAGTAAAAAAGATAAAATCTAAATCTTGAAATTTTACTTAAAAATAGATTATAAGATAATAAATTACCTTCTAAAATAGTGGTTTGGATGATGTTTTGGGCTGAATTAAGGTCCATGTAATGAGCTAAAAAGGCCTAGCCCAATTAATAGGTAGATTGGGCCTTAATCAAATGGACCAATTATGATGAAAATTTAGACCTAATTTTGTATTTTAAACACCCTTTCTCATTTATATTTCTTGTGCTTCTAAGTTAGATCAAATTCATTAAAAAATTTAAACACACTATATAACAATACTAAAAAAGGTAATAATAAAAATAATGATAACAACATGGTAATAAAAGTAATTCAGTAATAACAACAACATATTCAGTCTCTAAATGAATATTATGGTATATACAATTCGTATTTTGACTGAATGGGAGAGTGTGCAATAGTTTTTTTACTTTCTCTTGATCGCTTCGATGCTTATGATTTGAGAGGTAAGACAAAATAAATTTCCTCCGTCGAATTTGAAGATGTGATACAAATAATGATTCTGTTCATCGAGATGTCAATAGATTAGACAGCTCTAAGATTTTGTATATTCGGTAGAAGGCAGACTAAAACTCTACCTCAACCAAGTGAAAGTAATCTAGTCATATCACCATTAATTTACTTGATATTTTGATGTCACTATCAACTATTTCTAACTACTTGTAATATTTTGGCTGATATTGCACCAAATTTTAGTTGTTGCAGACATGTAGGTTCAATTTTAATTTGTGCCTTGGATGTACAATTTCTCTAGATGTAGAAAAAGATTCATTTCACCCACTGATTGGTATGTTACTGGCAGTTATGTTTTCTCAAACACGTCCCTTTACGGTTTGATTTGATTTTAGGTCATTTACGTGATTTGTTAAAAAGTTTAGGTGAGGATGAGACTCGAACTCAATATAATTGTCTGATGTAATATTATGTTGGAAGTCTGCAACCATCTCATTTATAAACTTATTTTACTTAATTATATCTTCAATAACACCTGCATCGAAGGCTTCCACACATGTACGGATAGAAGAACGTCATCGATCGTACCGTTTTCCAATCGTCTGTTGATAAATTTGATCTAGCTCTACGATGCATGTGCGGTCAAGTCATGGATTTTGAAATCTGGACACGAGATATGAATATTAAGTATGAATCATAGTTCAAATATTTCTTATATATATTTCATATTTCAAATATTAGTCCTATTATTGCTCCTAATCCCATCTCATGGTCGAATAATCGAACCCTTAATATATTAAAAGCAGAAGAATCTCAACTATCTTATCGCTATCCATTTTGATTATCCTCCAAGTGTCATCATAGAATGTGTTTGAATTTACATTCTTTAATCCTTATTCTTACCAACTACTCCCTTTTTAATATTCTTAATTTCCATAGTTTGGCCTTTTCATTCTTTTAGACACAAATTTCAACATAATTCTAGGCATGGAGATTTGCAATTTGCTTAGAAACACAGCAATGTCAAAGAAGTTTATACACACCAAAATTTTAATACATAAAATATTATTATTAGGGTTTATTGGTTTTCAAGAAATATATATATATATATATATATATATATATATATATATATATATATATATATATATATATATATATATATATATATATATATATTCACACAAGTCGAAAGAAACAAACCTGACTGTTGGAGCAAGCTTGGTTATTTAATCCTTGATGAATTAAAATAAAATAACATGAATGATAAAACGTATATAGTCAATTTTAATTTATTGGAATTAAGACGATATTACTATTATTATTATTATTTGTTTTCTTTAGTATGTTTGGAGGAGAGTGAGTAAGATTGGGTATACCAACATGGCTTGTAGTGGATGATATATTTTTGGAAAAATCATTTTAGATTTGAATTTTTTAATATAATTTTTTTAAAAAGGATATTGTTAGAAATGTCATTTTAGAAATAAGTCATATAATGCATAAATTTAAATATAATTGACTATTATTATAAGTATCGAATATCGAGTGAAAAAAAAGGAAAAAAACAAAGTACATATGAGGTATGTGAGATTTTTGACCTATCGATTATTAATTAATATACTTGACCTACTCACAGGCTGTAATTTTAAGGCCTTAAATAAATGACCACTAATTATTTTTCAAGATTTTAAAAATGTATAAATACACTTAGTCAACCAACTAATTAATTAATATGCAACCATACAAATCCAAACACCAAGAAAGAGTAGATATGATGTGAGAAGTCCCTAGCAAAACCATGTGAAATGAGTATAATGTTGATTTGGACCCCATTTTTCAGTATTAAATCACAATCACGATTCATACCGTTCTTTATTTTTAATTAGAAATTTCAAGCTTAAAATATATTTAGAAAAAATCAAATCAAAATCAAGGAGTGCTGAATCATTATTATCTATTGTTTGATAATGCATTGTATAATAGATATAGTGTTTGAATAGATTGTATTGTTTGTTGTTATTAATATTTTAATTGTGTAGTTTGAATGTATCGTACTGTATTGTAATATAAATTTACTAAAATATCCTTAATTATTCTAAGTTAGGAGATTTGACTAGACTTAAATAATAAAAGGCAAAGCGTGAAATAATATTTTGAAATAACATGTAAAAATATAATTGGAAAAAGAAATAAAGTAACAATAGAAACACACCAAATCGGTTGTTCCATAAAATAGAAATTTTCCTCGTTATGTAACAACGAAACTTAACAATACAATACAATACATTTTAAGTAAACAATCAAAATAAACATTATAGATATGAAAAAATACAATGGATAACAATACAATAAACTATGCAATACAATGAATAATAATGATCCTAACAGATTGTTAATGAAAAAATCATATTAAAAATAACATTTTTAAAATAAACTATGCAATATACAAATTCAAATTTAATCAAATTTTAAGATTGATGTTGAAATTATAAGTTCTAAATGACCCAAAAAAGAGGGTAACTGTCTGGAGGTGGATTCACGTGTGGTGTAGGAAAAACAAATAAATGAAAGCACATTATTGAAAATAGTATCAAGATATAAAAAAAGAAACAAGTTATATACTATTTTGAGTTTCAAATTTCACAAATAAAATTTTAATATATTATATTACACAATGATCTTGATCAAGAATTAATACAAAATGATTTTTGAACGGTACTAAAATGAATGATCGATAGAATTACATAAGATAGAATTACATAAGATAGAATTAAGATATTTATTTTTTATAATAAAAAAATCTTTTTAAATTGAGTGAAGATTAAAATCAACCAAAGTAATTTGAAATTTTAACAAATGAAGCAAAATATACGAATGAAAAAGTATAATACAATATTTTTTACTCATGAATTAATAATGACCGTCATGTTTCATTTGTCGGATCATCTCTCATTCGTTGTGTTCTATACGGAAGTTTGTTAAATTCTAGGTCGAACGGAGCTAAGTATCTTCTATTCACTTGAATAAAGTTTTTCCTTTACTGCGACATAGTAGATCATCTCACTGAAAATCGTTTTAGATTAATCTTGTTTGTAAACATAACATTTCTGATCGAATTCGTCCAACACAAACTAAGAACAATCGAACTCAAGAGACATTTATTTTTTCTTTTAGAATTTTAAAATAAAATATTATTTATTTATTATTAAAGAGAATATGAAAATAACTCTTGAACTCATATTTCTACAAACAAAACTTTAGGTGATAATGTTATTGTGGGGACTCAAGTCACATGCTAATAATACAAAATTATCAATTAGCTAACATTATATAATGGAATCTTTCACTTTTCCTAAGTTTTTTTTTAATAAATAAATGATAAAGACATCCAATTTAGGGCACAATTCAATTACTTTCCCTCAATCATAGGGAGACTCCCCTCCCCCCCACTGGTAAAAATAAACCTAAATTTATGATAAAATACATGTTTATGCATATTCTAAGAATAATCGCATCAATTTATATGATATGATTTTAATATTCAAAAAAAATCGATTTAAATCGAATTATGAATTAATTCAAACAAGATGAATTGCTCTCAAATAATAAGCAACTTTCACTTCCAATCGCGATGAATCAAAGGATAGGAGGATCAACAACCCCCACATCCAAACATAAAATAGTTGAAATCTCTTCATTTTTAACAAACTATTGATAATATTTCGAAACACGAAACTCTATCCCACACAAACTCGAGCTTAATCGAATCAGTAAATTTCAAATAACAAATATTGTTCAATCCAGAAAAAAATAAAACATCAAGAAGACACATAAAGAAGAACAACTATTAGATATAGAAAGAAATCATCTGAATCAAATATAAGTTTTAAAAGAGAAAAAAAATAAAATAAAAAACTCATCTTATACTATAGTTTGGAAGAACCAAAAAAAAAGAAAAAAATTACAAAGAAATCAAAGTATGATCATTAAATAAAACCAGTTACAGCAAGCACTGTAAAACTGATTACTAATTCAAGATTATGATCTCTATACATACATTTTGCTGCAAAGTTTCAATCTTTACTTTGCCAATTTATTCTCTCCACAACTTCAATCTAATTCATAACAATTCAAAAATACAATCTTTAAAGATTGAATCTTTCTCCTCTTTACCTCCTCTCCTCAATCGAATCGTTCTTTCTGTTGTACCATTTAAGGTTCGTGATCATGTATTAGCTCAATTTTGTTGATGGCTTGAAGAGTTGAGGAAATAATAATGGTAGGGATGAGTTTGTGCTTTTGAGGATAAGTTAGTGGATTTTTTTGAAAGAATTAATAAAAGGGTGGTGGAGGTGGTGAAGCATATTGAACTCCTATTACGGGTGGCAATGGCCCTTCGTATACTGGAGTAGGCGGTGGTGATGGTGGGGGCGGAGAATTGTAGTGATATACCGGTGGTGGAGGAGGTGATGGTGATGGTGATGGTGATGGTGGGGGCGGAGAATTGTAGTAATATAGTGGTGGTGGAGGAGGTGATGGTGATGGTGATGGTGGGGGCGGAGAATTGTAGTAATATACCGGTGGTGGAGGAGGTGATGGTGAAGGGGAGGGTGGTGGGGGTGGTTCAATGCATGGAGGAGGTGGTGGAGGGGGTGGGGGTTCTATACAAGGTAATGGGGACGGAGGTGGAGGGGAATGAGGTGGCGGAGGTGAAGAGTATACATATGGAGGAGGTGGTGAATTTGGTGGCGGAGGTGATGAGTAAATGTATGTTGGTGGTGGTGGAGGTGGTGAATTAGGTGGAGGAGGTGGCGAATTTGGTGGCGGAGGTGGTGGTGAATTGTAATAGTAAGGTGAAGGGGGTGGAGGTGGTGAATTATGTGGTGGAGGAGGTGGGGAATTTGGTGGTGGAGGTGGAGGTGAGCGTACACAATAAGGCAATGGTGATGGAGGAGGTGGAGATGGTGGTGGTGAGTAAACCGGTGGGGGTGGAGGTGGAGGTGATGGTGGTGGAGGTGGTGGTGAATAAACAGGTGTTGGAGGAGGTGGAGGTGATAGTGGAGGTGGAGATGGAGGGGGTGGCGGTGGAGGTGATGGTGGAGGAGGAGATGGAGGTGGTGGTGGTGGAGGTGGAGGAGGTGATGGAGGAGGTGGAGAGGGTGGTGGTGGCGGTGGTGAAGGCGAAGGAGGATTATAAACTGGTGGCGGAGGCGAATAAACAGGTGACGGAGGAGGAGAAATAGGCACCACAACAGGCGGCGGAGGGGCAGGCAGCGGCGGTGAAAGTGGTGGTGGAGGTGGCAAAACAGGAACAAATTTACGACACCTAAAAGCACTACAATGAATTTTTTTAGACAAAAACGCCTTACACTGTCCCGGAGACCGTTGCACCGGTCTGTTGGGCAAACAATTCCGTTCATCATGAAACTCCGGCAACCCCAAACACACCGGCGGTTCACCGGTGAAGAAATTATAAGAATAGGTAAAATTCTCAAGCTTAGGAAGCTGACAAATACTTTTAGGAATAGTACCAGAAAGCATATTATGTGCAACATTCAATTGCTCCAAATTCACCAAATCACCAAAATTCTCCGGCAACGGACCCATCAACTGATTAAAACTCACATCAAATACAGTCAAATTTTTCAACAACCCAATCTCCGCCGGCAAACAAGAACGCAACCCATTATTCATTAAAATCGCTTCATTAAGATTACTCATATTTCCAATACTCGCCGGAAGACACCCATGAAAACTGTTACTCGCCAGAACTATCACAGAAACCGGCGAATTTCCAAAATTCTCCGGCAACTCAAACGCAAAACGATTATGATTAATAAAAATGGCGTCTAATGGCTTATCAAAAAGCTGTGAAGGTACATTACCTTCAAATTCATTGAACCTAATATCCAAAAATATCAACTTGGGCAAACTCAAAACAACATAAGGAAACTTCCCGGCAAACCTGTTATTACTCAGATCCAGCTCGAACAGTATCTTCAACTTGCTCAACTTTCTTGGTATTGTACCACAGAAACGATTGGAATTGATATGGAAAATCCCAAGATCTGTAAGAAGACCAAGCTCTTCCGGGAGGTACCCTGCAATGTCACCATGGTTAAGGTCAATGCCGGCAACTGTACGGATTTTGGGATTATCCAACGCCGGAGCACAGAAGATTCCGGTGTAGCTGCATACATTAGGACCCACCCAATTCATAGTGATATTAAAGGGATCTGAAATGATAGCTTGCTTCCATGCTTGTAAAGCAATATAAGCATTCTTGATTCTATCATTCTCAAACACCATAGATGGATCAATTTTCACATTTTCACCTCTATCACCAAACTCATCTCTGTAATACAAAAGCTGCCTGTGTTTGATGAACTGAGCTTCAGAATCAGTTAAAGGACCATTTTCAGAGACAGTAAACTCAGCATTTGTGTGTTCAGCAAAGACTGAACAACACAAAAAACAGAGCACAAGAAAAAACAGAGAACAAATGGGTGTTTGAGTTTTCTCCTTCATCTCACATATAAGTCATCTGAAAATCAAGAATGCTTGTTTTTTATGCTTTTTTCAGTTAAAGATTGAATCTTTAACCAAATGTGAGATGAAAAAATTGAAGATCTATGAAGAAAAATGGACTTAAGAAATGGGGTTTGTGGATTTTTTTTAATTTTTAGTTTAAAAATGGAATCTTTAAGCAAAAATGTGAGATGAAAGAGATGAAGTTTTGTGGAGAAGAAGAGAGAATGAAAATGGTTTTTTTTTTTTTTGAGATATGAAGAGAGAGAGGTTGAATTTATTTTTAGATTAGGGATTTTGGGGTTGTGTGAATAAAGAATAAAGGAATACTTTTTAAATTTATTTATTTTTTAGAAAAAATTATTTATTTATTTATTTTTATTTATGTAAGAAACAAGAAATTTCCAAAATAAAAAAGGACAGCTAAATCACAGCTCAAAACCCACTAGATCCTCTCACTTTCTCTAATAGTTGTATGTGTAGTAGCTATTAGTAGCTTACAATATATTCTCCCTTTTTTTAAAAATAAAAATAAAAATATTTTCTCAATTAAATAATTAAAAGTGTGTGACTTTATAATGTTGATCTTTATTCTATACTAATATAAGGATTAGGGTTTTGGAATAATTTATAAACAAATAATTAAGTCAATAATTAAGAGTGAATTGTTTTATTTAAAAAAAAAAAAAAAAGGATTTAAGAGATGAATGAGGATTATTAATTTATAAATCTAATGGTTATGACTTTTAGCAACACATATAGACATTTTCCTCTTGTTAGCTTCCCCCATTACAAAAATAGGGATCTATGTTTCACCATCAATAGAAGAAGAAAAAAGAAAATCTATTAGTGATAGTAGTTAATTGGTACCCATCTATTTTATTTGGTATAACACATAAATATGACTGTTAAGTTAATGTAAATCGACAATAATTTTGGTAGATAACTAATCTAATATTAAAATTGAGCAAATAGACATATTCATCCATCATGGTAGGTTTGTGTCCTACATGACATCTTGCATGTATTAGGACACGCATGTCTACTTGTTCAATTTTATACAAGTTTAAGTGATTACTTGTGCACTCAAAGTTCGTTGAAATCAAATTAAGAATCACTTTCTTTTTCGAAAATTATTTCAATAGATATTAGGAGAGATACAGATAACTTGAAGACGATTTGAAACTAAAGATATGATCGTAGATAAAAGGAAAAAAGATGTGCAAAAATGATTTTACAAAATCAGAAGTATTACAGTTAACAAATAATGTGCATGGATGAGTCTTTTCTCAAATAGAAATAATATATGTGAGTCATACGTTTAACTGATGATATAGATGAACTTTTTCTCAAATAGAATAACATAGTCATGTCAAATTTTTAACGAATGATATAAATAAATTTTCTTATAGTTAATTGAATATCTGAAGTATTTTCCTAAATAAAAAGATATAAAAGTCATGAAGTGAAATAAAATGATAGTACATAGTCAATTGTTATCGTACTTTAATCATGGGATATATAACAGGTAAATTTCTAGCTCTGTTCTTACGTAATAATCATGGGATATATAAGAGGTAAATTTTTAGCTCCATCCCTAATGAGGCCGGCAATTAGTTTCTCTTTTATTATATTAAGTTACTTTTTGGCTTTTTGGTGAGGTGAAGACAAGGTTCTTGTTTTAGTTTTATAAAATTAAAACTAAGTGGGGTTTGTTAGTTTTTTTTGTTTGTTTGTGTAATTAAAATATATCTAGGGTTAGAAAAAATATATATAAAATCTCTCATTTTTTTATGAGTAAAAAAAGATGTCATAGATAAGAATTGCGATAGAATAAATAAGAAATTGTTTGAATTTGATTTTAGAGGATTTTTATATCACTAAGGAGTATTTTTCATTTAAATAAGTTCTTTTCTTTTAAAAATTTATAATCGTTATCTTTTTAGAGTGCACTAAATAAATTTATTACAGTTTGACAATTTATAGATTACTAGAAACATAAATTGCATTAAATAAATTTGATGTGATATATAATCTCAATTAAAAATATATTGACGAAGGTAAATTGATTTCTAATCTTTCTTATATAATAGCACATGTTACATCAATTTAAATTTTATAATACAAATTTAAATTAATATTTTTTTAAAATAAATACCTAACGTCGAGTTAAAAATCAAGAAATAATACAAAATGTCAAACAAGTGGAAGGGCCAGTTAATGAACTGTTTTTGGCAATAACGTAACGCATAATAACAACATTGAAATTGACTTCTCAATTCTTCTATTCTTTCATTTCAAAATAAATATATATTTTTTTCTTTTAAAATATTAATTTAATTAACTTTTAAAATTATATTAATTTAGTCAATCTAAATATTTAAAAATTATACACTTAGTATCACTAGTAGAAATTTTTTCATATCGATAAATAAAAAAAAATATTTTAAAATATTTATGATGCTCATGTAATTTGAATTTTGAAAGATTAAAAGTGTCAAATAATTTAAAACCGAGGAAACTTGTTTTCCAAATGCACGTTACATGAACAATTTTGGACGCGGCAAACATTTTTGCGTAACATAAGGAAATAAAGGGAAGGGAGAAAAAGAAAAAAAAAATCTAATTTATATTGCGTGGGAAATTATGACTAATATCATTAGAATATTTACTTTTAGTGATACACTATTATTTATTTATTTTTTAAAAGAAATGATGGTGGAATCATGTTAGTTTGCATTTACCTTAATTATATTACAAATATATGTTGTCTTTCATTGGCAAAAATAATTTTTATTTTGAAAGATTTAAATAGATCAAAAGAAACTACTTAATATATGAAAAAATTATTAAAATATATATTTTATTTTATTATAATTTCTAAAATTTTAAAAAATTCTCTCTCGAATACATCACTCGCTGATACATTTCTATTCCTTTCTTGAATATATTTTTCTCCTCTCGAATACATCTCTTCTGTATTCGGATATTTTATCCCCTATCTGATACATTACTCTCCTCTCGTATAGATTTCTTCACTATTGAAGTATCCGGAAGTCTGATGATATATCTAAAAATTCAATGATGTATTATAAAAATTAATAAATTTTAAGAGATTTTTATAATTTAAAAATGTTAAAAATAATGTAATTAGCTTTTAGAATGTTAAATATTATTGTTCTATCCTACTTCATTTATGTTCATGAACAACCATACACACGACTTGTCATCAAGATTCCTATTCCAAATTAAGAAAATTCGATATTTGTATCCTTTACAAGTCGTTTGATAATTGATTTGAGTTATGCAGTTAAATAATATAGTTATTTCACTTTTTATTTTGCATAAAATAATATATATATATAAATTTTCTCAACTTATATATGTATTAACATACGATTTCTACATTATCAACCAGACGACACATTAATTTTATATATCAATAGCTTATATATATATATATATATATTTATATATCAAGCATTATTAAGTAATAACTATAAGTAATATTCAAATATTGTTGTCACTAATTTTACCCCTTCCCCCTCCAGAGGCGGAGTCAGAATTTTCAATAAAGGGGTTCAAAATCTGTAGAAATAGATAGCAGAAAGGGGTTCGACATCTACTATATATATATATAAACGTATTTTAAACATGTATAAATAATATAATTTTCCGCCGAAGGAGGTTCGGATGAACCCCTTCTATGAAGATAGCTCCGCCCCTGCCTCCCTCCCCCCCTCTCCTTAAAGTCGATTTCAAACAATTTTTTTTTATCCACCGATAATAAGTCAAAATGAAATTCAAACAAAGTAATCATCACATCATCATGATAAAAAAGACAAGAATTGGTTGATTGGAAACTTAAGAATTGACACAAATTAGCTTGAAACTAAAGCTTCATCAAACATCAATCAAGTAACAACAATAAAAAAGAATCATGGTGGAATTGTAAGTTTTTTTTCTTAATTAAAAGTTTTGGATTTAAAATATTGTGAAGTACTCATCTTTGTTAGGAAGTGTTTTACCTTAATATGAAACTTTCAGAGCGAATCTATATCTAATCGGACTCTAACACTACAATAAAAGTGATCTTTAGCGGCAATTGTCATTCTTTGTATATGTCCCTAAAGCCTTTAGCGATATTGGTTCTAATTGCACTTAACTAATATCGATAAAGACTTTAGAACTCTTTATTTATGTCAACATTTAATTCGTTAAAAGTTATTTTTGTTATAATATAATATAAATAACGAACATCAGATAAAATTAATTTTTTTCAAATAAGAGTCATTCGTTACTTAGGCTTGCCAATATATGTTGTAGTTAGGTACACATAATCCTCATCATATTTAGTATCAAAATTTGAAATTTTTATAAATTTTAAATTATAAATATTTTTAAATTATTAAGTTCTAAATTAATATTAAATGATTACAATTTAAAGTATGCGATTAGACTCGAGCCTTGATCTCTAGCTTAGTTGCTAGCTTGGATGTTAAAATTACGTGAATGAAAAATATTTTTTCCTCATCTTAATTTATATAATATATAAGTAAAAAGTAAATTGAATTAAAATTTGTAATCCAAACATAAAAAGTATTAGATATTTATATATATTATTATAAATCACTTTAGTACGATAAATTTTTGAAAGTGTGTCGAATAAAAATTAGCTATTAGTGATAAGGCAAATAAATGGAAGTAAGATAAAGGAAAAAGCAATGCATATTGTTTTTAATTAGAAGAAAAATAATACCAATTTAAGAAAAAAATCACATGAATTTACAATGAGTTTTTTTTTTTTTGTAATAATAGTCAAATAAGTTTTAGGAGTATATTGGATATTTATTAATTTTGAACTTTGACTCGAAAAATCAAATTTGTATTTGCAAATGAAAGGTATAACTACCTTATTTATGTGTGATACACACATATACCCCATCTTATCCACTTTAATTATTGCTTTAGCTTAAGAAAATTATCCCAAAATAATTAATATTTTAGAATTTGCTGATTAAATCTGATAATGATTTCCAACATAGTTTAAATTTTAAAAAATATCTTATTTATAAAATAATTTAATAAGTTATATTAATATTTATTATTTTTAACGAGTATGGATAGATTCAATAATTTATCAGAAATAACTTTTTTATCATCATAAAACAGGGGTAAAGTCTGAATACATTTATGAACAAATTTGAAATTTGTGAATTTTTACTATAATTTCAAGTTAATATACAATAACAAGGTAATTCACATATAAATATTTTCTTAATACATTTATAATATATAAATAAAAGTTATTGAATTTCTGTGATTGCAGGTGTACATTGGATCAGCCTCTGCAAACATTTTATTATCTTCAAACATTACTCATGAAATTACATTAAATAATGTATTATTGAACTAAAATAACAATTAAAATATAACGAAAACGTGTATATGTGAATATATATATATATATATATATATATATATATATATATATATATATAATTAGATGTTTCGAATTTGAGTCCTTCTGACTTCTGAGTGAGAAGTTGTCTTTATTCGAAAATATTTTACCCTTCAATTTTACAATATAATTCAAATTTAATTAAACTTAAATACAAATATCGAATATGGTACACAAAAATATAATTGAAAAAAAAAAGATTTTTTGCAAATGTATGGATAAGTTCATATAATACTAACAAAAACTATACGAAATAAAGGTCATGTTGGACCCACACGTGACGCGTTTTGCACAGCTGGATCGACGCTTTATAAGGAGGGAAATGGACTTATCTTACTCGATCAGTTCAATTTTACGCGATACAATTTGATTAAATACAAAAAAAAATAAAAAAAATTGTATCATAATTTAAAATTTATTTTTAAAATTAGCACTCTTTCTTCGTCGTTATATTTTGTTCTTATAGTTTTTTTAAAAGAAAAAAGACTGAGTACATAAAATCTCTTAACGGAAAGTGCAGAATTAATGTCTCCATCAATTTATCAAGTGCGATTTATATTTCAAATTTGATTTACAAGCTCAAAAATTGACTTAGTCAATATCCATACAAAGAATAACGACTAAATATTTTCTAATTTTTTTTAAAATGAAATAAAATAGAACAATCTTTATAATGTATATATATAGAGAGGGCTTTTTGAATAAATATTATAAAAATTAAACGTTTTTAATGATAAGAACGAATACGAAATAATTTGCTAACGACAAGAATATAAATATATTAGGACCGAAAATAAGCAGGTGTGAACGCGTAAGCTAGCAAAGCAAATCTCGAAAGACCACAAGTAAGAAGACAAACGAGAAATATATCAAAAGACACAAAGATTTAATGTGGCTTGTTCAATCGACCTACGTCCACAAAAGAGATGAGCAACCACTATAAGTATGAGAGTACAAAATACAGAGAGAAACAACCTTAACCAATTCACTCGGATTACATGGAAGGTTCACACAAGTGATAACGTATCAAGCTTGTGACCCACAAATTCTCCCCCTAACCAAAACTCTCAAAGCCCTTACAACTACATTGTGAATGCCGATTAAGTTAGAAGGAACATGTCTCTATTTATAGAGTCATAAACATTTTCCTACCAGAAAAGGGATTAGTCAATTCAAACATTTTTCTAAAAAGAAAATCTATTTATGATAAGAAATCAGGACAATAAAACCCAATAAAACAAAGACGAGAGAGTGTATCAAGACACATTATTATCAAAGGGAATTCCAAGTCAATGCCACGTTGTCATTTAAGATTAAAAAAATTGCCAACTGGCACTTCCAGCTGTGTATAACTAACTCATGCATGCATAGAGTTTTCAACACTTATTTTTTTAACAGAAAAAGGCCTAAAATACTCTCGTAGTATTGGAAATGATACAAAATTAGCCTCTATCCACCTATTTACTCTAAAATGCCCTTCTCATACACATATTGGCTCCAAAATACCCTTGTCATCCATCTTTGGGGTCAAAATTGACCACTTATTTAACGATTTTAAAATTAAATTGTTTAAATATTTTTTAATGTACTTGGCGCTCAACTATTGGTTATAATTTAATTTATTAATATAATTTTTAAACCAAATCACTACGCACTCATTACTAACTAAACCACACCCAATTAATAAACCAATTATAATATCAAAATCGCCATAAACATAACTAAAACACGACGAAATTATAGATTCCTAAAAATGACATCCAAAATTATTCGAGTCCGAATCGAAAACCCAATTAAATTTAAGTTGAGCCGCTTATTTAGGAGGACACTTTCAATAGGATTCTCTTTCAACTTTGAATTTGAAATTTATGATTAAAGGTAAAGAAGTAGTACATCTCAAATTAATTCATGCACTCTTTTTAAATATAATTTTATAAATATTTATGATTTGTTTTAAAACATTTAATATATTATTTTTAAAAAAAGTTATCTATGAAGTAACATCACATAATTGAGATGAAATAATAATTAAGATGATAATAGTCAGACTTTGAAGTTTATCGGTAATTTTTATTAGACAATTGAATGTATGATGATTTACTTCTATAGATATTTTCGCCTCAAATTTTTAAGAACACTCATTGGCAGTAGTTTTCCTGTTGTTGCATTAGTAATGTGACAGGTTTATTAATTTGGTGGGGTTTAATTAGTAATGAGTGGGTAGTGGATTGATTTATAAATTATACTAATAAGTTAAATTACAACAAATAGTTGAGTGCCACATATTTTAAAAAAAAATTAAATAGTTTAAATTTAAAACCGTTAAATAAGTGGTCAATTTTGAACTCAAAGGTGGATGACAAGTGTATTTTGGAGCCAATAGGTGGATGACAAGTGTATTTTGGAGCCAATAGGTGGGTGGAAAGGGTATTTTGAAGCCAATACGTGGATGAAGGGTAATTGTATACCATTTTCAATACTGTAAGGGTACTTTAATCCCTTTTCTGTTTTTTCAATTTATAAAAAGTCTTTATAAGGTCAAAATTATCGAAAATATCGAGTTATTAAAAAAATTAGATTATATATGTAAAATTAAAATTATTGTTATGCATATATATAATAAATATTAAATAATTTAATTTCTTCATACATCTGCTCTTTTATATTGTGAAATCGTGATTAAAGATGCAAACTCAAACACAATAATAATTAAAATCGATCTATATGAAAGGTAGAAGGTGATCGAATCTTGATAGTCTTAAAACAAATATATGTATATATACACTCTAAAAGATGAATATATATTTGATTGAACATTAATATATACAAAGGATGATTAGGGCAGTTGATCAGGTTTGTTGTTTTGTTTGTGTTAAATTATCCTCTTTCATTCCTAACTCCAAAATAAAACTATTATAAACCATTTTTTAATACGTGGTTCGAACATCTTTAAATTTTAAATTCACCTTTAATAATATCATATGTTAAATTAATTTATCCTTCATTAAATATTATATGTAAAAAATGTGGTGGTGGTGGGGTGTGGGTGTGTGGGTTGGGAGGGGGAGGGGGTAGCATTACATTGGTCAAAGTTCAAAATAAGTAAAATGGCCAGAACAAAAGCATAAGTACTGTTTGGTTGATGTAAAGTTGGGGACAATTAATTTAAATTGTTAGGTGGGAAAAACAAAAACAAAAAAACAGAGCCAGACACATAAAGAAATATCTAAAAAGTAAAAAAAATAAAAAAAGAATATTTAACCTGTGTCGAATTTTTTACTTCTATATATTTTAAAAGTAAATTTTGCTATATCAATGCTCTAGGAAAAGAATAAAAATTCGTAAAAAGAAAAAAAATGATATAACATTAAATCAATATATATATGATATATGTCTTTTACGTACGTTTTATTTAATTATAATCGACTTATTTACATTCTCCAATCAATTTATAACTTAATTACAATACGTTTAATACAAACATAGAAGGTGACTAGAAAACAACATAAAGAAATTCAAAGAGTGTAACTTAGTAATCAAAGTAGGTTGAAAATCATAAATTTTAATTTCAAAATCAAATTTTAATAAAATTATATCTCGTATATTTCTCGAACGAAAAGGCACAAGTATGCAGTATCCCATAAAACTAGTCGAAATACTAGCATCTGTTATCGATGAAAGATGATAAATTTTATATTAAAGGTGACAAGTATAAAGTATCCTATAAAACTAATTAACATATTAGTATCTGCTATTAATGAAAGATGATAAATACTATCACATAAATTTTTTATCTGTGATACGTTAAATACTGATTCGAATATCACGATTATCGAAAGTAGAAACATAGAGGAGCCTTGATGTTTGTGGTGTTAACTTATTTCACGATATTCTTGGTTCTATTTTCGTCGGTAGAGGAGGCAAATAGGCAGACAACCTTTCAATTCCAAAAGTTTTATTTTTTGCCACAAAATTTTGGGACCCATATATATCTTTTCACATAACAATTTTCATATGATTTTTTGGCTCCCACTTTGTCTTTTTCTTAATTACGATATATTATTTTATCAAATATTTATTATCCAAAAAAATAAATATATATAGCTATTAATTGTCATTATTAAATGATGTTAATCTTTTATAAAATCCATTAAGATTTGAATTTTTGATATATTTTGTGTAAAATATTTCATATTGACGAATCAAATTTCAATATAATATTTATCGAAAATTAGTAATTTTTTAATAATGTGAAATTAGTAGGATTAATGTTTTTAATGATGTGACCTAGAATAGATCGATGAGAAGAATAATATTCCTTTTATTTTCTATTGCGATTTAAATTTTGATTTCGAAGGTTTTACCTTATTATTAATCACTAAAGACCATATTTTTTAAAGAATTTAAGTTGTATACATTATGTCTTTAAAACTATCCGGTCACCTAATAATATAATTATAAATCATTTTTCTTAAAATATAAGATTTATAATCTTTAAAATTAGATAATTTTTATTAAAATATGAGATTGATTTACTCTTCATTAAACAGCTATATTGTAAATAAAATATTTTCTTCAAAAGAAACACGTATACCTTCTTTAATTTCTTATTTTTAAATACCCCCCCCCCCCAAACAAACAAAAAAACTTTAGGGGAGTTGTTTTACTTTGTTGTAGATATGTTCAAAGTTCAATTAAATATTTATTAAAGAATTTGGTACAAGTATGAAACCAAATAGAATATTATTCCAAAAATGAAATTAGAATAATATAGATTAATATTTGTCTAATTATAATTATTATATAGACAAAAGAATATAATTATATTTCCATTCATTGGACTTGATCAATATTCCCATTTCATTTAAGTAGTTTAAATTTTTGACACATACACAAACATCTTAGTGTATATACCATTATTCCCACAATATCCTAAAGTTGTTGAAACCATGTGGTAGTTGCTAAGAAAATATAGGCCCATATTCTTTTGTCAATCTTACAATATTAAAATCATAAATAAATCCATCACCAAATAATTTAGTTATGATAATATAATTGTACTATTGTTTAATAATCAAGAAATATCAAGGACTAATTTTACACGGTTTAAAAATCGATGAATAATTAGGATCATCCCTCTATCGATCTGCTTAATTCACACGGTTTAGAAATTGGTGAATAATATATAGATCAATATCTTTATCATTCTTTGGTCTTTACTTAAATGTTAAGTTTTTGTCTTGTGGCATTATTCGAGCCTAAAACATTTGCTTAAGTTCCCACTCAATTTGGAAATTAGTGAATGATGGACTCGCCCCTTTGTATTATTTTTTTATTCAAAATTTGTCTGTGATAAAATTCGAGCCTATGATATATCATATGTGTTTAACTAATATTATCTTATATTGGTGAATGATAAATCAATTTTCTATCATTTTAATATTTAACTAAGTGCTAAATTTTTATCTGTAAATGAGATTCAAATTCATAACACATGTTTAATTTACACATAACATATTGTGCTTTTACTATCAGAGTTTCGGGCCATAGTTATAGTATTATTTTTACACAAGAATTTAAAAAATCAAGAAATCAACACAAGAAGAAAGTACTAAGAACAAGAAACACCGATGACCAATGTTACTCGAATTGAAATTTGATAAATAATAAATCTATTTCTTTGTCATTCTCTACTTAAGTACCAGACATTTGTTTGTGACATGTAAGATTCAAACCTACACTAAGTGCTAATCTATCTATCACATGTTGCGCTCTTATCAACGAGTATCCGGATAAACTTATAATATTGTATATTTTCATTTAAGAAAAATAAAGAATCAAGAAAAGAATACTTAATGTAAATACTAAAAACAGGCAAAAAGATGAAACAAAAGTATATAGCCAGCTAAGTTTAGCAACAAAAAATTGAAAAATCATATTTGATACCTTAGAAGGAATCAAATGATTGGATATGATTGGAAGTTTGGAACATTCTCTTATAAATTACACTATGTTAAACTAAGGAAATAATAATAATAATAATAATAATATTTTATGAACTACTTTCAAATTATTTGTTCATAGAATTTTGACTACAAGATTAAACAATTTAAGCAAATATATATGATAATATTTTTTAACACAATGGAGAAGTAGTTGGTTTTTCCTCTAGGCTGTAACACACCAAAGAAATGTTTTTTTGAACTATAGGTGGCAAAGTAAATTCATCTCCTTAATTAGAGTTTTTGATCAGATTTAAACTCTTTACGAATAAAATATAAATATGTTAAAAGAAATATCGTCTCCAGAAATGAATACTGCGATATACAAATTTATGAATTAATAAGATTTAATTTAAATATCTTACGTTGAATAGAATATAAAAAAAACTGTTTAAATTTAAACTATGATTGATTTGTGTGATTGACTCAAGGAATCAAACTAGAAATGACCTATGAATTATTGAGTAAAATTTGGTCAAATAATGCAACCAAAAATCTAATATACAAAACTAAGTTTGCTAATAGGAAATTTCAAAGAAATACAAATTCATTTCAAAGAACTTAAATATATAATTTAAGAAAAAAAAAATTGGATTTCACATTTTTCTTTCAAATACAACTTAAAAAGGGTGAGAGATTAGATTATGTCTGAACGAAATGTGTTATGATTCATCATTTCATTCATTTCGATATGATGTTTATATATTAACCACATCAAATTTGATCAAATTTTATCTATTTTAATATGTTCAAATATAACTCGAATTCAACTTACATTTATCATATAGGACAATGGACCCAAAGATCATTAACAAGCTACCTAAGATATCTCATGAGGGGCATAGAGAACTTGTCAAAGGAATCATACGATTTGAAAGAGTACTTGACAATTATTTTAGTACTAATAAGATAAAAGCTAAAACTATAGGTTGTCACATGCAAACCACTAAATTGAGAGGAAAAAAAAAATCTAAAAGTTATTGTATTATATGATTATAATAATAGTAATATAATGTTATGGATTAAATTCAATCACTTTAATGTGATATATGGAGGCTTTGTGATGTTATTATTATAGAATTATTGGTGGCTGAGTTTGATTAAGAAAATATATGGCTTAATAAATTTAATGTCGTGGAGTCTTATTAAATTTAATTTTTTACTGCATAAGATTTATTAAAAGAGAAAAGACTCTCTATTACGATTCTTTTTATTTTCGGAGCTTGAAAATTTAAGGCTTCTAATTAAGAGTAAAAAGATCTTATCTGTTTCGTTATAACCCGAATCGTGACGGTGAGGGTACTTCAACTCAACAAATGACCTAGAGCAATGATACTTGCAAGTGATAATTGAAATGTTTTCTACAACCATAGACTTGTATCAAAGGCACAAGTTAAAAATGTACCTACCATAGAGTACTATGGTCTCTTGTGCAATTTCAACCAAAAAATTACATGTAATAATAGGAAATAATTGATAGTGATACAAAAATATGAATGAAAATTAAATGATGATATGACTAGATTTGTTTGGTAATTAGGAAACTATACAATAGGGAAATAGTAAATATCTCTTATGAAACCACACAAAGTTGGAAGGAAGGATAAAAAATTATGCACCATATATTTTGTTAACGTTTAATTATGAATTTAGTTGAAATTTAAAAAGAATGAGTTTCTGAAGACGTTTTATTTTTTTTTTTGAAACTCAAAGTTGTATTTGGACATGAATTTACTTACAATTTTTTTTACCCAAAAACTAGTATGAGCCAGTTTTGAAACTTGAATTTCTTTGAAGATAAATTTTTGAAACTAATCAAATTTTCTAAACAATATTTTTCAATTTTGATTTTTAACTTGTGTTCTTATTCGACTATACATAATCGATACTCCCGCCGTCCCTTTTTACTTGTCTACTTGAGAATTGACACACTTATTAAGAAAATAATTGATGATGTAGTAAGTTTACCATTTTACTCCTATTAATTATAAAGTTGATGAAAAGTTTTACATTTTTAAAAGTAATTAGTCATTTAATTGAGGGTATAATAGATAAAAAAATTTATCTTTTATTGATTTGTCAAAATGGACAAGTAAAAACGGACGGACGAATTTTCATATTATTCATCAATTAATTCATTTCGTTTAGTATGTATGGTGAAATGTATATAAACAAATCAAATATGTTATTTCGATTAATATTTGATTTAACCCGTTCATTTAATACTCTTACGTGTGTGTTTTGAGAGTGAGTTGTTGCTCACAATAAGTGGGAGAGATAGTTGGTTTCTCCATAAGAGAAGGTTCCTTTATTTCACATTAATGAGAAAAAGAAACCAAAAGCACTTGTGTGGCGTGGATAGCGGAAGAGCAATTATCTCAAAGTCAAAAAAGGGACACCTTGTGAGTGGAGAGGTGAAATTTTTTATTGAAGAAACGCTTAACGACGTGGTATAGCAGATGAGATTATTTTTTCTTTAATCAGAATTCAAAAAATTTTAGTTTGAATTTTAGATATGAAATTTTTTTTTAGAAGAAAACGCTTCCTTTCAAATGGAACCTTACATAGCGTGAATCCAAAATATAATCATAACGTTATATAAGACACTAAAATAACGCAAAAAAAAATCATTTTAATGTGAAGATACACAAATTTAAGATTAACACACACAAAAAAAAATACATTTCTTTTTTATATTCAATCTTGAAGAGCAAAAGGTTAAACTTGTCTCTTTCTCTTCATATGAGTAATGATAATGTATAAGGAACATATAGTACGAACTAGTGAATATCATACAAATTCAAAAGTTTTTCTTTAAAAAAAAGTATCAATTTATAATAATATATCGACGTAATTTTATAAGTGAAATTTAAATATACACAATTTTATTCATGTATCATAAAAATATAGAGGTTGTTTATGATAAACCATCGAGTAAAGTAAAATAAATCAACAAAAAATTAATACATGTAAAACAAATAAAGTCACAAAAAAATCATGTTACAAACAACGAAGAAGAGTATTTATAGCGATAGCCAAACAAAATGAGAACTGAAGCAACAAAAACCACATGTGAAAAGTGCTAAAATCTAAAATAAGATAGTAACAAATTAATGATAATAACAATATTGAACAGTTAACTAGAAGCACTTAACTACTAACTTAGGAAAGTAATAATAACAATACAAAAAATAATTAGATAACGCTTAATTTTTTTATCTTTTACTTCAATTCTCGACCTCTAAATCTTTCTATTTAGACATAAACTAAATTAGACAACACTTAACCTTCTTACTTTTTACCTCAATCCTCGACCTCCAAATCTTTCCATCTTGACTGGAAATGAACTAGAACGCATAACTTTTTTACCTTCGACCTGAATTCTCAACCTCTAAATCTTTCTATCTAAACAAAAAATATAATAGAAAATACTTAACGTTCTTACTTTCTACCTTAATCCTTGACCTCTAAGCCTTTCTATCTAGACTGAAACTAAACTAGATAACGCTTAACCTTCTTACTTTCTACCTCAATTCTTGACCTTCAAATCTTTCTATCTAGACTGAACTTAAACTAGACAACGATTAACCTTCTTGTCTTCTACCTTAATACTCAACCTTCAATTTTTTTTTTATATCTAAATTGAGAATGAACTAAACGATACTTAACCTTTTTACGTTCTACCTTAATCCTCGACCCCTAAATCATTCTATCTAGACATGTGGTTCTTAATGGTTATTACTAGAAGAATAAAGAACCAAATTAGAGTGTGAGAAACATAAAGAAGTTTAGCCAGCTAGCTAAGAGCTATAACAAAGAAAGTGAGAGAATAGTGGGCTTTGAGCTGTGATTTAGCTGTCCTTTTTTATGTTGGAAATTTCAAGTTTCTCTTTCTCTTTTCTCTATATTCACACACACACACAAAAATCCCTAAAATAAATTCAACTTCTTCTTCCCCTTTATCTCTCTCTCCTTCTCAGATCTCAAAGAACCAAACCCCATTTCCATTATCCCCCTTTTTTTCATCTCACATTTGGTTAAAGATTCAATCTTTGTACTGAAAAAAGCATAAAAAAACAAGCATTCTTGATTTTCAGATGACTTATATGTGAGATGAAGGAGAAAACTCAAACACCCATTTGTTCTCTGTTTTTTCTTGTGCTCTGTTTTTTGTGTTCAGTTACAAATGCTGAGTTTACTGTTTCTGAAAATGGTCCTTTAACTGATTCTGAAGCTCAGTTCATCAAACACAGGCAACTCTTGTATTACAGAGATGAGTTTGGTGATAGAGGTGAAACTGTGAAAATTGATCCATCTATGGTGTTTGAGAATGATAGAATCAAGAATGCTTATATTGCTTTACAAGCATGGAAGCAAGCTATCATTTCAGATCCCTTTAATATCACTATGAATTGGGTGGGTCCTAATGTATGCAGCTACACCGGAATCTTCTGTGCTCCGGCGTTGGATAATCCCAAAATCCGTACAGTTGCCGGCATTGACCTTAACCATGGTGACATTGCAGGGTATCTCCCGGAAGAGCTTGGGCTTCTTACAGATCTTGGGATTTTCCATATCAATTCCAATCGTTTCTGTGGTACAATACCGAGAAAGTTGAGCAAGTTGAAGATACTGTTCGAGCTGGATCTGAGTAATAACAGGTTTGCCGGGAAGTTTCCTTATGTTGTTTTGAGTTTACCCAAGTTGATATTTTTGGATATTAGGTTCAATGAATTTGAAGGTAATGTACCTTCACAGCTATTCGATAAGCCATTAGACGCTATTTTTATTAATCATAATCGTTTTGCGTTTGAGTTGCCGGAGAATTTTGGGAATTCGCCGGTTTCTGTGATAGTTCTGGCGAGTAACAGTTTTCATGGGTGTCTTCCGGCGAGTATTGGGAATATGAGTAATCTTAATGAAGCTATTTTAATGAATAATGGGTTGCGTTCTTGTTTACCGGCGGAGATTGGGTTGTTGAAAAATTTGACTGTATTTGATGTGAGCTTTAATCAGTTGATGGGTCCGTTGCCGGAGAATTTTGGTGATTTGGTGAATTTGGAGCAATTGAATGTTGCACATAATATGCTTTCTGGTACTATTCCCAAAAGTATTTGTCAGCTTCCTAAGCTTGAGAATTTTACCTATTCTTATAATTTCTTCACCGGTGAACCGCCGGTGTGTTTGGGGTTGCCGGAGTTTCATGATGAACGGAATTGTTTGCCCAACAGACCGGTGCAACGGTCTCCGGGACAGTGTAAGGCGTTTTTGTCTAAAAAAATTCATTGTAGTGCTTTTAGGTGTCATAAATTTGTTCCTGTTTTGCCACCTCCACCACCACTTTCACCGCCGCTGCCTGCCCCTCCGCCGCCTGTTGTGGTGCCTATTTCTCCTCCTCCGTCACCTGTTTATTCGCCTCCGCCACCAGTTTATAATCCTCCTTCGCCTTCACCACCTCCTCCACCACCCTCTCCACCTCCTCCATCACCTCCTCCACCTCCACCACCAGTCTATTCGCCACCACCACCGCCTCCCTCTCCTCCTCCACCATCACCTCCACCGCCACCCCCATCTCCACCTCCCCCATCACCTCCCCTCCCCACCACCTGTTTATTCACCACCACCTCCACCACCATCTCCCCTCCACCATCACCTCCACCTCCACCCCCACCGGTTTACTCACCACCACCATCTCCACCTTCACCCCCACCGGTTTACTCACCACCATCTCCACCTCCTCCATCACCATTGCCTTATTGTGTACGCTCACCTCCACCTCCACCACCAAATTCCCCACCTCCTCCACCACATAATTCACCACCTCCACCTCTTGCTCACTCGCCTCCACCCCCTTCACCTTACTATTACAATTCACCACCACCTCCGCCACCAAATTCGCCACCTCCTCCACCTAATTCACCACCTCCACCACCACCAACATACATTTACTCATCACCTCCTCCACCAACATACATTTACTCATCACCTCCGCCACCAAATTCACCACCTCCTCCATACGTATACTCTTCACCTCCGCCACCTCATTCTCCTCCACCTCCACCTCCATCCCCATTACCTTGTATAGAACCCCACCCCCACCCCCTCCTTGCATTGAACCACCCCCACCACCTCCTTGCATTGAACCACCCCACCACCCTCCCCTTCACCATCACCTCCTCCACCACCACCATATTACTACAATTCTCCACCCCCACCATCACCATCACCTCCTCCACCACCCGTATATTACTACAATTCTCCGCCCCCACCATCACCACCGCCTACTCCAGTATACGAAGGGCCATTGCCACCCGTAATAGGAGTTCAATATGCTTCACCACCTCCACCACCCTTTTATTAATTCTTTCAAAAATATCCACTAACTTATCCTCAAAAGCACAAAATTGTTCCTACCATTATTATTTCCTCAACTCTTCAAGCCATCAACAAAATCGAGCTAATATGTGATCACGAACCTTAAATGGTACAACAGATAGAACGATTCGATTGAGGAGAGGAGGTAATGAGGAGAAAGATTCAATCTTCAAAGATTGTATTTTTGAATTGTTATGAAATAGATTGAAGTTGTGGAGAGAATAAATTGGCAAAGTAAAGATTGAAACTTTGCAAGAAAATGTATGTATAGAGATCATAATCTGGGCTTAAATCCAGTTACAGTGCTTGCTGCATCTGTTTTTTTTCCTATTTTGTGAGTTTTTATTCTTAGATTTTAGTTTTTCATCATACTTTGTATTTTTATTTTTTTGGTTTTTTTTCCAAACTATAGTATAATGATGAGCATTTTCTGTTTTACTTGTATTGATTCTCAAGAATTCAGATTATTCCTTTGTGTTTTATGTATATTTTCTTGATCTTACAAAGCTCCAAATCTAGTTTTGTTTTCATAGTGTTTCAATATGTACAAATTGCATTTATTTCAAGTTAAAGTTTTTGGGTAGTTGGTGTATTATCAATGCTAAAGGTGGAGTACATGTGGTTTGTTCATTGATTACCAATGTATATCACCTCTAGTTGTTAATTTGTTGGACTTGTATGGTGGTCCTTCTTATCTTTTGGTTTTAAAAACAAGAACTCCATTGTTGTAGTAAATGTGCGACTTAGCAGTTAATGAAGCGAGTGAAAATTTTGAAAATAAATGATAGACAATGAACTAGGTGAATCTTACGGTTTAGGTTTAGGCGCACGTCACAAACTTAGGTGTTTAGACCTTGTTTTGTTAGTCTGGTATTTAAGTCGAGAAGGTAAGAGGGATAAGTATGTTACAAACCTCAGGGTCCAAAGATCAAAGTGAGTAGTTAAGATGTGATTAAAAGATAGACAATGAAATAGGTGAAAATCTTAGGGGTTTAGGGTTTGGTGCACCTCACGAACTGAGGTGTTTAGATCTTGTTGTTAGTCTGGTATTTAAGCGGAGAAGGTAAGAGGGATAAGTATGTTACGTTCTAAGGGTTCAAAGATCAAAGTAGACTGTATAAGTTAAGAGATATGATAAACTGATTCGAACATTATTATTATGGAAAAAAAAAAAAAAGTCTATAACTTCATTGATATAGATTGGTAAGAAAAGCAAAAAACTTGACCTTTATTTCAAGGGTCAAGATTCTTCCGGACTTATATGCTGAAATTGAGGTAATTTGATTTTAAAAAAACTATACTTTACAGTTGTTGGAGAAGTATATGATGTCAACACTTGGAACTTTTTGATCCACCAAAATTAATTTTTTAAAATATAATATTTTATTTCGTTTCAAAATAAATATTTATTTTTTCAATTAAAAAAGTCAATGTGATGAATTATTAAAATTGAATTGAATTAGATTAATCAAAGTCTTCCTTTGATGAAGGGGAAATAGTTTAAAACTCAGTCTTAAATTGGGAGTGTCCATCTCTAATTTAGGGAAAAGTAATTAATTCCATTATCACTTTGCTAATTGGATTCAAATTTCAAACTCACTTGGTTTTCTTTAGTCATTTTAGAAAAAAATATATTAAAGTGAGGTTTGCAGGATTCCTCAATAGTCATCCCTTCTCTCTTTCTTTTCCGAATAATCGTGGTGTTCGAATTAGGTTATATATTATCATAAAAGAATTCTCGTTAATAAGATAAATATTTAGGTAGTTAGCCAATTCAGCTACTAACATTCTCTACCTTTTGTGTTTATCGTTTTACTTATATCTACTTTATCTTTATTCAAATATTTTGTATCAAGAATTGAATATTTCGATTAATTTAAATTTCTATTTTTCATTACAAGGATTTTAGTGTTTCTTATTGAACGAAGATCCCAATTTGAAATCGAAGTGAATGTTACCGTTAGATTATAAATCTTTGGGTTCAACCTAATAGAATTGAAACTTAAATATTTATGCAGACTCGATATTTATGTATTTAAAGAAAATGAAGAGAGACTCTTCCTTTTAGCCGTTGATATAACATAGTTAAGTTTTTTGTGCAAATCTTGCAGGGTGCACCTTCAAGTTTGAAAAATGTTCTTTATGGGGAAATGATTTAAAATAAATTATCATAATACGAAATATTTTAATTTTTCTTCCGTTATTTTTTCGTGATTGAGTTACTTGATTTAAGTATCTTTTTAAAATAGTCTCTCTACTTTCATGAGGTACGACAAAATCTATAACACATTAAATCTACTTTTAAAGTTCAAGGAAAAGTACGATAATATTCATACAACGATAGTATGAGTAAGCACAACCAAGAGGGAGGTAGATTTAAAAGGTACAAATTTGACAAAACTCATGTATTTATAGACGCTAAATTAAATACAATATTTTATTCTTTGAGAAAAAATCTACGCGAAGGGCTGATTTGCGGATGAGGAATTAACATACGTACTAACTCACTTTCATCCTTCATGTTCATAGATCACGGAGGACTCAAGACGATTTGATCAAATACCTAGCGACCAATTCCGAAATTCCTTTCATTACAGTATTTTTAAACAAGTTCTTGGATAATAAATTTGAAATCAATATCTATTTTCGATACAAGTGGTTGACAATTATTGATTTCCACTTTGACCATTAATTTCATATTTGTAAGAGTGCCCTTCAAATCATTCAAGAATATTGATATTGAGACATTAAGTTTATCTGAATAACACATTAGGTTTAATCCATCAAACTGAAAGTTAAATATTTATTCGTACTCGATATTTACGTATTTTAAAAACATGAGAGCCTCTTCCTTCTAGCCGTTGGTATAACTTTAGATTTTTTTCGACAATATTTTCAATAAAAAAGACCTACCAAAATATGTGTTTTCATTTAGTATTGTGTCCTAACATCACACGTGAATATACCTAACAAAATTACCCCATTTTATGGGTCACTTGTTGTCTATTCAAATCGGGCCAAATTTGTGGAATGAGTGATATCGTAACCGTTTTTGATTCGAACTATATATTTATAGATATTATTCAATATTTTTTTAAGTTTAAAAATAATTTATTATAAAGTCATAATTATTGATTCAACAATATACTTTACGCGTATTGACTTACTATTTCAAACTCATCTCGATCTATTATCATCGTTCCTTTCTCCTCAATCAGTGACATAACTGTATACCATGAAAAATAATCAGTTAAACATTCTTCGTCAGAAATTTATAATATATACTATATATATTGAAAATTTGAATTTATCAACGAAATTTTTGTTTTTACCGCTATATTCAATTAATTTACCTTTTTTTCTTCTTCTTCAAATAAAGTGTTAGAAAAATAAATCATGAACCCTCCTTGTTCACGAATATCAAACCGAGTAAATAATGCACTTTCATTATTTAATAAATAATTTACGCGTATTGATTTATTATTTCGTCAGAAAATCAATAATTATGACTTTATAATTAATTATTTTTAGACTTTATAATAAATCATGAACCCTCCTTTTTCACGAATATCAAACCGAGTGAAAGAGCTTGTGGTTTCATTATTTAATAAATAATGCACTTTCATTATTTACTCGGTTTGATATTCGTATTAAAATAATAAATTATATAATTTAAAATAAATATCGATTATGAGTAAGTATTCATCCACTTAATCGGACTCTTTAATTTTATCTTTTTTGGTTGTTTGTACTAATTTGTGGTATTTATTTATAGTACTCTTTTTCACCAACCGTTCTCTTTCGAATGCATTTTCTTATTCTTATATTTGGTCAACATCATATGGGACTTTTTCCACATTGTTTATATTCTATCAACACCAACCAAAAAAAAAAAAAGAAATTTGTCAATTTTCTTATATTTTGATGGTACTTTGAGTGATAAATATTTATTCTAAAGTATTTATATTAAATTATATTAATTTATTATTGTTAAGTAATTTAATCAAGTAGAAGTCTATGCAAAACACATATAAATTAGTTATAATACATAGATAGACATCTTAATATGATCTCAGTTGACAACTTATATTTAAATTTCGAGGTTGCGTAGTTAAGACACCTCATCTCGTCTCTAATATGTCAGTAGAACACTCCAACTTAAAAAATAATCATATAGAATACACCTCTAAAATTTATGTGTCACTTCATCATCAGGTGTCCACGAAATATAGTGTGGATAAGTTGATGTTTTAGATATATATTCCCAAAGTTAACATGTCTCATTACCAGTCGAAGACAATGATAAACCTGCTTTTGCTCTATTCGTTTTGAATCTGGAGATTTATACTTGTTAGCAACTATACTCTTATTCTTCTTTGTATTTCTGACTTTTAAAATTTATCTGTATTCGATATTTGCACTTTTAAGCCTCAAAACAATGTTCATCAACTTGGTGTAAAATTTAATTCCAAAGTAAGTGGAAAAAAAGACTTTGGAATATAAGAAAGGCAAGTGATATATATTATATATAACATAGAACAATAATGTCATTGTATCTATCATTTTCTAAACTCTTACAACAAATGATAGTATATAATATGGCTAATACATAAATGCCACCAATTAATGGTAGTAATTGGTAATGGGGTCCAAATCAACATTATATTTCACATGGCTTTGTTTGTTAGAGAAATTCTCACATCACCATCTACTCAATTTCTTGGTTGTTGATTAGTGAGTTGGTTGACTAATTAAGTGTACTTATATTATAATAAAAAAAATATTATTCAAATTTCAAAAACATAAATTAATTAGTAGTCATTTATTTAGAGCCTCAAATGACAGGCTGTGAGTAGGTCAAATATATTAATTATCGATATGTCACATATCTCATATATACCCCATTATACTTACTCTCCTCCAAACATAATACGAAATAGCAATAATCTATCAGATGTTTTAAATTTAAGCCTAAATAAAAAAAAATTCTTATCGAAAACCACTATATTCCTAATAAGTAGATTTTTTTATTTTTTTTGAAAATGAACCTTATGAGGTTGGGGTGGGGTGGGGGGTGATTTAAAGTGGTCTGGTTAGGTATATATATTATAAATTAAAAAATTTGAGGTACAAATGCAAAATAAAGTAGAGATATTCGATACTTTTATTTGAACGTGTTATTGTATTGAAATGTTAAATAATATTTTTAAAGTTAAATAATATTTTCTTAACAAAAGAAAATCCAACTTTTGTTAAAAATATATTCTGAATCACTGTTTACAAAGTCTAAACCTTCTCTTTTTCTTTTTGCTACACTTTTTTCCAACTTCTTAAAAAATATTTTGAATCATTAGCTTTTTCTTTCTTTTTCTTTTTGGTATATATATTCATTAGTTTTCTTGACTTGTAATACTTTTTTTTATAATTTTCAAAAATGTAATTTTTAATATAAGAAATTATATCAAATTATAAGTTAAAATTTAGTAATTTGACCTTTATACCCCGATCCATGCAATGTGAGAAAGACTTGACTTGGAAATGTCAATATTTCTTAACTTAGCCTTTTACAACTTTTTTTGCTATTTCACTGCCATTCATCTGATAAGATGACGTTACTTAAAATCAGAAGAAGAAAAAGAAACGTGTGTAATAAAATGTTCGAGAATCCTCCTTTATATATATTCAATAAGTATTGCATAACTCCCTTTACTAAATTATATATATATATAAAAACAAATAGTTAAATAAAACTGAATTGTCATGACAATACTTTTCGACATTGAAATTTCTCTTCAATACATATATATAAATTGGGACATTAGAAGTATTAAGAAGTATATATAACAATTATTTTCGCAGATCAATAAACCCCTAATGATCCTATTTAATAATGTTAGTATTTTTTATTTTTTTTTGAAGAACTTTTAATGTATCTTGTTCAAGTTGTATAAAAACTATTTTAACATTACCATATTTCTAAGAAAATTGCAAATCCCCATATTGGCTAGAATTGTAGTCTCTGTCTAAAAGAATGAAATGCCAAAGTATAGAATATAATATAAATATAATAATAAGAATATTAAAAAGGGAAGTAGTTGGTATGAAAAAGGGAATAAAGAATGTAAATAAATACAAAATGTATTGTATGGATGCCACTTGGAGGACATATATAATAGCTTTAAGGCAAAGCTAAGTTGAGAATAAATTAAAAAGTATAGTTTGTCTAGTGATTCTGTTGGTATATTGAATCATTGATTTTTAACTTTATTTCATTCGATATTCGTATTGAAATATAATACAATCTTTTAAGGTACTATTTAAACTCTAGACTTTTGGTTAAGACAAATATTGACATATTGAATTATTCATTCATCAAAGATAGATCCTGAAACGATATTCATAAGGAAATGTAGTGCCTATTTTTAATTTCCAATGTAGCGTCTGAACTCGAGACCTTTGATTGATATAATAGTTATTGGCATAGTTGAAAACATATATTGACACGACATTTATATGAAAATGTAGGGTCTATTTTTCGAGGTAATATTTGACTATTAACCTCCGATTAAAACAATAGTTGTTGGCATATTGAATCATTGATTCGTTGAAGATAGATAATGGCACAATATTTGTATTGAAATGTAGGTTTTATTTTCTGTGATAATATCTAAACTCGAAGCCTCTGATTAAAACAATAGTTATTGGCATATTGCATCATTGATTCGTTGAAGATAGATAATGGCACAACATTCGTATTGAAATGTAAGGTTTATTTTTAAAATAATATTTAAATTCGAGGTCTCTGATTAAATTATGACATATTGAATCATTCGTTGAAGATAGATGATGTATTACATGATAGCTTCCTTGATACTCATCACTATTTTTTACTTTTAAAATTCCTAAATACGATCGTGTGAAGTATAGCAATAATGTCTACACATCATATCATTCTTTCCCAAAATAATCTCAAACCCCCATAATTATTTTCTTTATTATTAATGCCAAAGTACCATATTACTTTTTTCTGACAATTTTTATTTTAAACAGAGCCCTACATTTGATTTATATAATATTACAAATGTAACAATGATGATTGTTCATGGTGGTTCTGGTGGTGATTATACAATGGAGGAACTGTTATTATATTTTAATTAGCCCGATTAAGTAGCAATGATTAGTTGCCTCACATAATTCTTTAAGTAAATAATATTAAAATAACAAACTGGAGATCAGGTTTAGAAACATACCCAACGGAACCTCACAAATGGAGTCTGAAAACATCAGATATACGCTCACCTTAAGGTCCAGAAACATACCCAATGCAATCTCACAAATGGAGTCTGAAAACGTAAGATATACGTTCGCCTTACTCCTACATAAGGTCAAAAATATCTACGTCAACAGAAACAGCAGTTTTTTGTTCAAATCTTGGAAGGGAAAAAAGAACAAAGAATATAAGATATTACATTAATCCTATCGTATAAGTAAAATACAAACTGTACAATACAGCTGAAATTCTATATTGGAAACTGACCACAACAATACTAGCAAAAAACAAAAATAAGTAAAATAATGACTTCCAGTGCAGGCAATGAGGGGAGGGATTAAAAAAAAGAAGATAAATAAATGATAAAAAGGAAAAAAGAAGAGGAAAAAATATAATACACATTTTAGGTGCAGCAGGCAAAAATAAAATTCTCATAATGAAGGTTCCCATTCTTTGATAGATAAATCCCCTTTAGCTTCTTCCCAGCATCTAAGTTACACTTCCTTTTGGCAGCAGAACAGTGGATCGGATGCTCGGTGATGAATGCTATAACCATTGGAGTTGGAGATGCCTTGAGCATGAACCATTCTACAACAAGCAGCTACAAAAATATCGTGACTCGGAATGCTCAATTCAATCACATTATAACACTGAATTTTCTTTATCCGAAAGGGTTTCCTCCAGAAGAAGAGAAGGTGTTCTGGGTAGAGGGTGCAGAATATAATCCACCCGACTGCTGATTCGAGTTTAGACCTCCAAAAGCAACCCCATCAAAGCCAAAACTTGCTACTCCTGGTGGTCTGCAAATTGAAAAGCACTCCTTCAGTATTACCCCTCGAATGTATAGATTCTTCAAACAATGAAAGTAAGCCATCTTGAGAAGGAAAAGTTGAACGGAAACAAGTTATTCATAATAAAAAAGCAGAAAGTTTCAGTCTATACGTCTAGATTTAATCTCATATATGTTAACACTTCATTTGTTATGTCCTACATAGGGAATAGGGTGCTGGAGAGTCTGTAAGAGAAAGCTAAAATGATATTGTTTGGTGCAAGACTAAAAATGGAATGGCAATTAACCAAAGTACCTCTGTGGCATGCTACCAGCTACTTGATGCCCCATGTATGAGCCTAAAAATTAATAAATCATCAGCGTTCAAAAATATGGACCGTAGATCTAATGAAAGGGTAACTGATACTACCTGGTGGAATTGCTGATGCATAAGATGGTGCTTGCTGAGGCATTGCCGGAGGATAAGAAGTCGGGGCACCGAGGCTGGATGTATGCAGCAATCCAGTTGGAGCTGCCATGTTTGGTAGTGCACCTTGTAATGATGACATCGATGGAAACTGAAAAATGAAAATCTCAATGAGATCAAGGGAGGTTAATATTAATTAAGATATTTCCCACTATAAGAAAGCTTTGTTTCCTTCTCTTCAATGTCAAGAACAAAGGTCTTGTGGTTGTGGCAGCAATTAGTTATTCGCCACTATTAACATAGATTATTTTGCTGAGAATTAATAGGAGTACAGGTAAAAAACTTCTCAATTAAATATGATGAAGTTCACTGCAGATAAAAGCTAAATCAGATTTTCACCACAAGATGAAGCCCAAGTGCATATGATAATCAACTAATATCATCATAAATTATCAACATCCCAGTCTGTATCTTATTTTAATGTTTGCATCCTTTTCTTACTATTCAACACAAGTTGAAATGTCTTCAGCATCAATCAGCTTATCAGTACAGTCCAAAAGGTATAAAACTAAACATATCTCTGCTCCTATCCTCTCATTTGCTACAAGGAAAATTTTTAGGTACATCCTTTCTTCTTCATTTTTTGTGTGGGTATACGGGAGGGCAGGGAAGAGGGGCGGCTTGATTCTCTTTTAAGATGAATGCCTTGTGCATCACAAGTGGTGACGAAAAAAATCATTCACAGTAAGGTGACATTATTTTCACATACCGTTGGAGCTTGCGAAGTTGGTTCATTTATGACATCAAAAGGGTTTGTTGATTTTGATGGTTGTGGAAAAGCATTTGTAGCCTGAAAAGGGTGGCCATGAGCAAGATGCAAGCAAGTTAAGCATGATGTGACAATAAAATAGCAGAGTCAAGCATAAACACTTTGGTCAGCACAGATACCATTGACATGTTGTACTGCATCGCGAATCCATAGCCTTGCTGTGGACCAGCATGCCAGCCTGGAAAAGCTCCAGGAATTGAAGAATAATTTACAGCAAACAAATCCTGCACAGAAACGTACATTCTCAGACTACAGGATTTTTTAAATGTACCCATCTACTAAAGAGAGAACTTCTTAACCTAGGCAAATGTTCATACTTTAGGCTATACAAATCTTCTAAATATATGATTGAGTACTAGATTTAATAACATGATAAAACCATAGAAAACAACTCACCGCAGGCAGTTCTTTTCTTCCAATAGATTTGATTTCAACAGAAGAAGCTTGAGATGCAACTGCAGAAGTGGCTTCCTGAAGGACAGGGTTTACAGCTTGAGGAACTTGTGCAGTTGCTGAACTAGGAAAACCAAGAGTGCTTGGGGCAACTGAAGAATTCCATTGCTGAAAGAGGAAAGATCGTGGTTCACAATGATCAGTACTGAAACACAAGGATACAGCGAGTTGACCTCAAGGACAATGTAGCGCTAAAAAGCTACCTGATTGCCAGAAGGTCCACCAGCAGCTGGAGTAGAAAGCTGTGATATAGCCTGTTGGCCAGTCACAGGAAACAAGGAAGTCTGCTGAGGTTGCATATTAGACCAGTGTCCACCATGAGTATTTGCAAAGGCATTACCACCACTAACTGGCAGTATTGATGTCTGTTCAGTGGGTGCAGCTGGAGCACCACCAAGTGGAAATGCTGCTGAGTTGTCCATAGTTGCAGCTCCAGGAGCAAAACTACTGAAGGGGGTGAATGGAGCTGCACTACCACCAGGACTTCCTGAAGGAGCAGTTGCAGTTGCTGGAGCTGTCAACTCTGAGAATACAGTCTCCAGTAGATTGGTATTTGAAGGAGCTGGAGATGCTTTAACCTCTGCAAATGAATCAAAGTTCGCCCAGTTGTCAGCAGCAGATTTCGTTGGTTGAGCAACGGGCATGACCGTAACAGATTGTTGTATTTGTGGTGTGGGTGCAGAAGCTGGGGGTTCAGGAACATCATCAAAATCAATTAATGAGGTTTCGGTCTTAAGTTCAACAGGGTTCCCATTGGAGGACGCCAAACTACTGGAAGATGCAGTCCTCTGCACCATACACAAAAAATTATTTAGCACCTTAATAATTGGCAAGCTATGAGAAAGCCATAAAAGAAAAGAGTATACTGGTAAGTGGTAAGTAATGTGGAGCATATTTTGCACCTTTTGGTTAGGTGAGCAGTAAGGAGATTACAGGTAAAGCCCATGAAGTTTGAAAATGCTAAGAGTTAAGTGAAATCTAGATGTACATATTTCCTATTTGTTAAATAAAAGGTTTCCGGAACAATCGAGAAAGAGACTGTTGAATATGAATATTCGCATGGAAGACACTAGATGCTGCCTATGTCAATCATCAGTGATGGAGACAAGCAAGCACTTGTTGTAGACTGTGATTATGCTGCAAGGGTGAGAGTTGAACTTCTACAATGGTCCAACATCTCACTGCCTGCAAGAGAATTGAAAACTAAATTGGAGATGATTAAAATGAAGCACTGGAAGAAGTTTAAGGAAGTGGTGGCTGCTCTATGGGGAGCTATGGTGTGTCACATCTGAAAAGCAAGGAACTGGAAGATATTCAGAGGTGTACAGATACTGCATACTGAAACAGTTGGGAAAATTACAAGAGAAATTGTAGAGAGAATAGACATGTATCAAAATACAGAAAGAGCAAATAGATGTAAAAGTTTTTGGCAAATTTATGTAGTTAGCTGTTGGTCTTTCTTAGCCCTTCCTCATTACATCCTTACTAGAGAGAGAGTGATGAGGTTGGGTGCTCCTAGTTTGTATGTGGATGTTTTTGTTAGTGGTAAGATTCACATTGGTTGCCAAAAAAACATTCGAGAAAGAGCTTTTTATCTAATATTGATGCCATCATTCACCAGATATTTACTTGGGTAAGTCGTTTCCAAAAGGTGTGTAACTATATTAAAACCAAAGGAATGTACCATCATCCAAAAAAGGAACAGATAACATAGGATGTCTTGTGGAAACAAACCGGGATCATAATGGGCGTGTTACTAGATAATGTAACAAAGCTTAATACCATCATCCAAAAGAATCAAATACCATATGCTGTTGTATAGGATATAATCCACACCTGGGTCCGCATGGAACTATCAGCAGCAGACCTACCACCATTGGTTTTCGGAGGCTCAATAACTCGAAGAGGAGATACACTCTCTCCAAGAATCTCTCTAACAGGCCGAACTATTGGGGGACTAGATGTGTCAAGGTCGCTTTGATGGTCAGGTGACATGCTTTCAAACTTGGATCCTCCATCAGAAGTTCGACCATTACCAAACCTATCCTCCCGTCGCCAGTCATTGATTACTTCAGCACGGGCAGGACTTCTTTGATCATATCCAGGACTTCTTCCACCACTACTTCTCCCACCAGGACTAGCTCTGTCGCTATATCGACGCTCATATACTTCCTCATTTGGTGGGCTTCGAGAGCCACCCCGGTAGGTATCTGTCTTCCTGTTCTCGTTCATGTTCTCGGCTTCAGCCTGCAGATATCAAATATTATATGAATTAAAAGGAATGCGCGTTCAACTAGTGACATCAAAGGTTTTAGAACAGAAAATATTCTCAAGTGAGGACATCATGAAATTCTTCTAGTGTAAAAGCATCATGAGCAATTCTGAAAGTTAAAATTGTGGATGAGCAGGATAGATTATGTACCATCTTTCCCCTTGGCGGCTTCTCAAAGCTCCTTTCACCGGAGTATCTTCTATCCACATACACATGCTTAATAAAATCACGAAGCCTCTCTACATTACTGAACACAAAGACTATTAGAACTCATTTGGGATCAATAATAAGTATCAAATACATACATTTTATTAAGATCACAAACCTGCCATCTGGTAGAGAATTACGCTGTGGATCCCAGTCCTTCAAATATATTTCCTTTGCACTCTGTGAAAATGACCCCCCCACCCCCAAATAAAAAGCGGCAAAGGCAAAAGGATAAAGAGTCAGGCAACCAGTGATGAAAGGAATATGAACATGACATAGAAGTAGGTGTGCCACTTGTAGCAAAAGGAGCATGCATACCGCATTTCCTCCTCCTTGAAGGGCACTAACTTCTTGTGAGGTAAATTTAGCCATGGATACTGATTTCACTCTATGGGTGAACTCCCGACTGCCAGTATTTTCAAATGTAGAACAATAAGCAAAGAACTAGAAGTTAAAAGAGTTTATAATGCTAGGAAACATTTTAAGCACCGCAGGGAATGATGGTTGCAACATTTATTGAATAACAGCACTTACTGTAAACCACTGCATGTTGTGCAAACAAATGTCCAGAAATTAGTGCAAACATATTGTGGCCCCTGTTAAGACAGAAAAGTATGAGATATATTACTATACATCTGTTATTTCAATAGATAAGAATGACACTTGATAATATTTAAAGAACCTGCTATGCAACTAATTCAGACAAATAAGAGAGGCACGAAAGCAAAGAAAAAGCATCCAAGAAATGACACAGGAGCCTCTACAGTATATACATTAATGAGTCATTTAATATACGGACAAGTTATACATGAATTTTGATAGAAAGATTGTAATATGGTGAATTATAACCAATGGATTGTTAGGTTACTGTATTTACTATTGGTTGTTTAGTTCATCCTATAATATCTAGATACAAGGTGCATCATTTAAAAACTTCTTTGGCTTAAAGTGGATAAAGATTTGTTTTAAATCACTTAATCTAATATTGGTTCTATCAACATATATGCCTAAAATTTTGCTTGATTAAACTTAAAAATAAAATTGAGCTACATCAATTATGATTATAACTTTTAATTTTTCAAGGACAATATATTTTCAAGATGAAATTTAAAAAGAAAGAAAAATTCTATATAAAACAACATACTCAATGAAATCCCACTAAGTGGGGTCTCGGAGGGTAGAGTGTATGCAGACCTTACCACCACCTCATCGAGCTTCGATATACAAAAATGTTATATAAATAAATAAATTTAACAATCATCTATTGAATATGAAAATTTTATTATAGAACTTTCGTTTTAAATCTAAAATGATTCAATGTAAGCTGATACTTTAAAGGGCAATTTAGACATCTACATGTTCTAATACATGTATTGGTAATAGCTGTATCGTTACACCACAACGATTTCAAGATATAATAATGTACTAATAACAGCATAACTAATGCAAGGATTATTACTATTGCAATATAAATTGGCACTAAATCTGCATAAGTAATGAATTTACTACAGGAATTATTTCCAGTAATACATCTAACCAAACGAAATGAAAGGGAATGAGACGGTCTTTATCTAATATATCTGGGTCTCTCATCTAAATATATATATGTAAGTCGAACACAGACAAGAAAATTCAGACCCAAATCAATGTGACAATTCTCTCATAGTCAGTAAAGACATTCTTTCAGTTTAAGAGAAGTAGCTGGAAAAGAGCTTGTAGACTCACTCAACATTTTTTCAAATGAAAATCATGTCTATTTATAAGCCTAATGATATATCATAAGCAGTAGAAGAAACATTGTCATAACTATAGATAAAGGTCAATAAATTAATGATGAGGAATATGGAGAAGTGCATAAACAAACCATTAATGGTTCATTTGGTTCACATGCTAATTATGTGGAACTAGAGTAGAAGGATTATTTATCCGGTAAATAACAATAAAAAGGCTGTTACATGATAAAAATAACAGAGATTTGAATGTAAAAAGTAATATTACAAAGAATGCTATTCATAAATTACCTACTTTAAGGTAGTCTCAAATACTTTAATCTTCATATTGCTAATAAACATATTTTTTATTCAGTTATTTCATATTCTCTCCCGCATAAAATATTGCATAGATTCTCGTACAACTTGATGCAGATATTATTTAGTACAGCCAACCAAACACTAGTTACCAGGATAATTTTTTCTAATTCCTCAAACCGAAGATTTATGTTGGATATTACACTGGAATAATTTCTTTTAATCCCTCAACCTAATGATCCCTTAGACTCTTATTACTTGAAGTATCATATCATCAAAAAAACACCAGGATAAGAAGAGAGTAAGGCAAAGGAGTTGAAGTTACTTTAAAGCAGTGAAACACCGTAGATGTATGTGTGCTCTGTTAAACGGGATATATAGGAAGCACATGCTATCTTACTACCATGGTTGAAGCTACTATTCTTTTAAGTAAAGAAAATCTCTTTATGCAGATTATTTCCGTTGAATGCATAGCATGCCTCAAAATTGAAATATATCCTATAAATCTCATTAATGCTTCTCATCTAAATTTAATATCAGAAAAGGATATTTTCTAAGAAAAGCAAATCTTGAAGAGTAAATACTAAGCTCTTCCTCTTAATACATTCCTTCCACATACAGAGCATCTTCTTATGAACTACACTTCTGGATTTCAGAAGATGTTCAACTTTTTCAAAGAAAGTTAGCACACTTTTTTGTAATAAAGATTAAATGTATAAAGCAAATTAAACTCAATATAACAAGACTTGGAATACTTGTGGCATTTGGAATCAAATGCAGCTTTTCTTGGAGAATGGAATCAAATGTAGCTTTACAAGTGAAGGTCCTCTCTAGAGTAAAGAAATGGTAAGGAAGTGGTGAGGTAGCCAACTTTACAGCCTACGTGATGATTAGATTTAGAGTTTCACCCAATTAGCATATCATGGTATCTGTTTGTGCTTACACCATGTCATATCCAGACCTAGAGGTGGAGAGAAATGCAGTCACTCTAAACAGAACAACATATTGAACAGAAGCCCACATTGGCCATGCATTTCCCCATAGCTCCACTCCTAGTTAAGACAGTTCATCATTAAGAACTTGGCCTTACTTTTCTTGTCATTCTAATGTGTAAAAGTCATGCTAATCTTCCATGTATCCTTTCAAGTTTATTGAAAATTATTAAATAAAGTAGAATGGAACAGATATTAGACCAAACCAAAGGTCATGCACAATTCACAGTTCAAATACAAGAACAAACTCAGCAGCTAAAGAGGTAAAATTAAGACCAAACAGAAAGTGACTAAATAGAAAAATGGTCAAAATGCTAAACTAAAATAGAGCCGAACTAAACAGATATAGAACATTCCTATAACCATTGCCAACTAGTTTTGGATCAAGATGTGGTTAACAGATTGATTAATCATAACAAACTACTCCGTTGTCTCTTTCTATGTGATATTTGAAGAGCCAAAGAAATATTTTTTACCCTGATTTGTTCCTACGTGTTCAAATATTTTAAATCTTTTTTTTATCAAGTAAACTATTTCGAATCATTAACTATAGTGACTTAATAAAATCAATATTCAACTTCCAAAGATGTAAATTTTGTTTCCAAAAAACTTAGAAAATTTTACATTCAACTTCGCATCAAAGTTAGGTACTTTGACATTCCCCCACCTAAAATGGGATATAGAGAGTATTAAATATAGCAGAAAAGAACCAACATATAGGATTCATATAAACGACAGGATAGATCAAACTTACCAAACTATTACAGTTTATACATCGTCGATTGTCGGGAAGCTTAAGCAGATTTCGTATAGTTCTTTCATTCTTCTCATCCTCCCTTCGGTTCGCCATATTTTCACAAAAAAACAGCAGCAATCAAAGCCCTATCTCCTCAACTTACTGCCAAAAATCACACGAAAAATAATCACCAATTCCAGTAAAACGATCAATTAAAGTCACATAGACCAGCAAGCAGAGCCCAAATTTCTCAACTTTCTGCCAAAAATCACATAAATATTCATCATTTCAGTAAAATGATCAACAAAAGTCGCATAAACTAGCAATCAAATCCCTATCTCCTCAACTTACTACCAAAAATCACACAAAAACTCATCAATTCCAGTAAAACAATCAATTAAAGCCACATAGACCAGCAAACAAAGCCCTATTTCTCAACTTACTGCCAACAATCACACAAAAACTCATCCTTTCCAGAAAACCAATCATTTAAAGTCACATAAACCAGCAATGAAAGCCTAAATTTCTCAACTTACCGCCAACAATCACACAGAAACTCTTCATTTCCAGTAAAACGATCAATTAAATTCGCACAATCCAGCAATCAAAGCATAAACTTCTCAACTAACAGTCAAAAATCACATATAAATTCATCATTTCCAGTAACAATCAATTAAACTCGCACAAACCAACAATCAAACCCCTATCTCCTCAACTTACTTCCAAAAATCACATAAAAACTCATCAATTCCAGTTAAACGACCAATTAAAGTCACACAAACCACCAATCAAATCCCTATCTCCTCAACTTACTTCCAAAAATCACACAGAAACTCATCAATTCCAATAAAACGATCAATCAACTCATTTCAAAAAAAAAAAAAAAACGCATACACCCTTACTAACTGCCAAAAACCACACAACAAATCATCAAATACAGTTAAAACGATCAATCAACTCGCACAATCATCAAACAAAACAAATTCAAACTTCAACCACATCAGATCTGGTAAATTCACAGTCATCAAATCCAAACAAAATATATACACTAAAACATTGAAGTACCTTGATCGATGAAAATGGAGAAAACAACAGCTTTCGTACAGCTCAGAATGCTTCTTCCTCTTTTGGAAGAAGAAATTGTAGAGAGAGAGAGAGAGAAAATATAGGGTGCTCCGCGGATACAAGGGAGAAACTGTGTGTCTTCTGTAAAGAGAAAACTGAATAACTTTTGACGGGTGGTGGACTTTGGAATGTTGTTATGGGGACAGGTCGTACATGGCGGCTGTGAAATTATACAAATACCCCTCAAAAATATAATATATAGTTTTTTTCCAAATTTATTTTACATAAAATGAATATTTTTTATCGGAGAATCTTAGTAGTTCTGTGTATGAGTCGGTTCAGTTTGATTTTGAAACTTGTAGATTAGACTTATCGATTATAGATTTGTCGATCGACTAAACTGTTATCGCTTTTAGATAACTTAGAAATAAGACGACAAATCAAATGAATAATGTATGTGAGTTGACAGATTGTGTCTTGCTCAAAAGCAAATATTAGTATATAGGCATAATATGTAAATATGTCATTAACTTGGCTTCAAATTACAATTATGTCCTTTAAGTTTGGGTGTACACAAATAGACACTTAAGCTTATATAAAGTTGAACAAATAGACACACATATCATTTTTTGTCCTGCGTGGTGTCCTATATGTGTATCGTGTCACGTAGGACTCATGTGTCAACTTGTTCAAGTTTATACGAGTTTAACGACATACTCAAAGTTGAAGGCATATATGTAAAATAAGGCCAAGTTAAAAAGCATATTTATGTATTATGCCTAGTGTATAGCTATATTAAACATTTATAATTCACTTGATTGGTTATTTGAATATTATTTATTGGTGAGAGTTCGATTTTTTAATTAATTCTCTTTTTCTTTATCTTCCAATGAAAAAAAGGTGATTTAACAAATGACTAGTCGTTTGTGATTATTTTGTGGTTGTGTTTTTGTATGATTTTTCTATGTGGTGAATTTTATTGGTTTCCATTGCTTTCTTGGTATTAATTGTTGTTGAAAGTGAATATATGTTTGAATGGATTAATATAGTAAAAGTTCAAAGATATAAATAAGGGTAAATCAGTTTTGGAAAACTCTTCTTATCAATAGATTTATAATAAAATGTTTAGTATAATTTCCTAAATAAAAAATTTAAAAACTAAAAAAACTAAATATCATCTCTATGTTATATAAAAATAAAAGAAATTCAAATATTTATTTTTAGTAATTTGAACAATTAATATAAATATTAAATTATGACATGAATACGTATTTATTTGTCTCTTTCAACCATGAAATTAATGTTTTCATAAGAGTAATAGTAACATCAATTAGGTGGAGTTTTCATATTAAAGTGTATTAAAAACCTTCAATGTAGTGAGCGAATTTATTACTCCCTCGGTTTTATATTAGTTGATCATTATATTAAATATATTTATCTCATATTAATTGATCACTTTACTAAATCAAGAAAGGATTAATTATTTTTGTATATATAACCCTTGTAATTAATTCTTTGTTAAAGTGTTCACATTTATTTGTAATATTTCCAAGAAGATTTTTAAAGGGAAAATTAGTAAAATTATCTTCTTGTTTATGATTTTTTAAATACCGTGCAAAATTAAAAGTGATTAACTAATATGGAATGAAAGAAGTACCATTTAAATTAGAATCTCCACGATGAATAGTTTGTGTTTAAATACTAACTAGAGCAATAACAAAGACTATAATAAAACTACATAGACTTTTTGGCTACCAACATAGGTTGTGGACTCGTGATCATATGGTTGAGATTTCTCAAACTTTAATCAGGGTTTTAAGATTGAACGGTTGGGAATAAAAAAAATTGAGAATGTCGTGTACAAAAAGAGACCATGCAAGTTATAAAATCGACTTTAATTGAATTGTAAAATAAATATCGAACAACAAATGAAAATTTCCTAACAAGGTGAATCGTTCATCTAATTAAAATACTCATTGAATTTTGAATTTGCTACGCTAGTATTTTTCTTTTAGGGAATATACCATTTTATGATTATTTAGTAATTGATATATTTTAATTTTGATCTTTATTTTATTTAATAACTAAGTATATTTAACCAACAAAGAAATGTCTCTTTGGTCATTTTAATTGGGGAATATATTATTATATTTGAAAACTATTTTTAAAAGCCCCTTAACTATTGAGAAAATATACAAACTTAATATTATACATTAATTATTTTAAAGGATTAAAGTACACCACTTCATTTATTTAAAAATTCAACATGTCCAGGGGCGGAGCCACTTAGGGTTTCTTCGACGGAAAATTATACTATTTATATATGGTTAAAATAATATTATATATATATATATAGTAGATGTCGAATCCCCTTCGGCTATTTTATGTATCTATTTTTACGAATTTTAAACGCTCTTATTAAAAATTCTGATTTCGCCACTGAACATGTCTAAATACCATTACTCATGAGGGTCAAAATAAAATTTTATAAAATTTGAGTAACTAAAAATTAATATTATTCCTTTGCTTTACGTGATTATGAATGAATTTTAAAGGGGATCTTTGATTATTATTTTAATTTTATAAATGATCATGCTTTGACATGGGTCCCATAACGGTGGAAAGATATGGACATTGATAATTTAATTTTTACTAATAGAATAATAATTAATACAAGGAGAATTATTCATATGATTGTGTTGCGATAGAATCATTCGAGATTTCTTTATTTTTAATTAGATATATTAAAAAAAAATATTTTATTTAAAAATTTAATATCAATATTAGCCATCAAATAAAAAAAAGAAAGACTCTTTTATATCTAATGTATGTATTAATTTTTATTTATTTTTTGCATAATTAGCCACCATCACAGAGACAGCTATCTATATTTATTTAATATTGATTTTTGAACAAATCTAAAAATATATTTATAATGATTTGGTTTGTGGCACATGGACCAACTAATAAATGTTTAAAAATAGTAAGTGATAGTAGGAGTAATATTTATTTAGTTAAAAAAAGTAGAAAATTGCCTTTTTAAAATGAACCTTACTTTACTTTTTATAATTTATGTTTTGTACTCACATGCAATTGCTCTCATTTCATGTCTCATTTTCATGAGGATTTATCATTATAGTGTAAGTGGTAATATAATATATATATATTTTTATATAAATAGTAAGTGGTAGTAATAGTTTTAAAAGTTAAAATTAGTAAATTGTCTTTTTAATTTGAATCTCACTTTACTTTATATATATTTTTTTATGTTTAGAACTTTAGATTACATCTAATTGCTCTCATTTCATGTTTCATTTAGGATGGATCATTATTGTGTAAAACTACCAACATTTTGTATATTGTACTATTGTAGTAACCCAAAAATATATATTCTACAATGGATAAAAATGTGTTTATCCATTTTAGATAATTAAAAGAATGTGATTTCTCTCAATTTGAAAGTGATTACTTAGTAAGTTTTCATATCATAATTTAGTTCGATTCTTTATATTCAGTTACGGATGCAACCCAAAATTTTGTCCTCATTTAGTGTGATAGACTGATAGTGGCTATAGCAACTCGAGAATGTGTTAGGTCAAGTTTAAATTTCCGACACAGTAGTTTTATTGTTTTTCAACTTTTTTGATAAAACTTTTAATTTGATCATTGTACGTAAATCTCATAATAAACAATAACATACTCAGTGTAGTACATAAGTGAGTCTAGAAAGAGCAGTGTGTACGCATGACTAACCCCTATCTTAGGAAATACAAATAATATTTCCAATAGGCGTTATGAAAATAACACGAGTAAAGAAAAGACAAAAGATATTGATAAAATATATCGAAAAAGGACCAGTAACTACAATAAAAAAGTACAATAAACAACTTATAAGAAGTAATATATAGTAACAAAAATCGAAGAACAAGAACCTATATGACGGAATACTACCACACTATTAGTATATATAGATTTTTTTTAGAAAAAATCTCTTTATGATATAAGCACTCTAGCTTGGTTAGATTTCACCTGCAAAATTATAGTTTTGGCCACACCTTTTTGTACTATTGAAGTAATAGTCATATCTTTTATGCATATTTTCTCTTTTTAGTCAGTAAAATAGGACCACAACTATAATTGCACTTGTAAAGAGTATGGTCAAATAGAAAAAAACTCATCACACCAACATGAAATAAGCTTTAATTTCACTAGTGCCACCTATTTATAGATATATAGAGAGAGAGATAGTTTAACTTTTATAGAGTCTACGTATTATAACAATAATAATAACATCAACAACATTATTTGTAGTTAATCTAAGTTATTTGAATCGGTCGTATGAACCTTTACTATCAGAAATGTGATGTTTATGTACTATAACTAACATTATCTTAGGTATTGATGTAACATGTATATAAGTGAACACATTATTTGTAGTGCCACCTATTTATTGATATATAGAGAGATAGTTTAACTTTTATAGAGTCTACCTACTATGACAATAATAATAACATCAACAACATTATTTGTAGTTAGTCTACGTTATTTGAGTCGGTAGTATGAATCCTTACTATCAGAAATGGGATGTTTATGTACTATAACTAATATCATTTTAGGTATTAATATAACATGTGTATAAGTGAACACATTTCAATGAAAGGATGTTACTTGTTATGATAAGTTAAAATACATGGATAATTAAAAAGAATTATCATTCGATCAATCTTTTATCAGTCGCAGTAATAACATCAACGACATTATTTATAGTTAATCCAAGTTATTTGGGTTGGTATTATGAATCTTAGTATCATAAATCCGATGTTTATGTCCAATAACAAACATCGTCGTATGTATTGATGTAGCATGTGTATAAGTAAGCACATTTCACCGAAAGGATGTTAATCGTTCTGATAAGTTAAAATACATAGATAATTAACAATTCGAACCATTTTCTTTATGTATGTTGTCATCTTTCATACATAGTTATTTATCATATATATACATGGGTATACATTATTCGTACAACATCGATACATTGCATATACATAAAACTATTTTTCATATACTTTTCTTTTGCCGACGGTATACATTTACGTAAGAAGCCCTAAAACGTATTTAAGTTAGGCCCACTTCAGACAATGCACAGTAGTCACTGGGCCCAACAAAATGTTAAATCTGTAAATGAAGGCCCACATTGAGTTAAGGTACAATAACTATGGGCCCAACCATCTTGGGCTGTCCATGTACCAAAAAGCCGATAAAATCGGGAAAAATATAAAAAATAGCCACTTTCATGTACTATTAATCATGATTTAACCACTGTTTAAAAAGTAGCCAAAAATAGCTATTTTATGTTAATTGGACACAAGTACTCCTAAACAAGACACAAAATTCTAGTCTTCTTCCATAACTCAAACACAAAAGGACATGATCATTTACTTTCAACTATTTACTAAGCGAGAAAAGAATCAAATATGCCTTTAAATTATTTAAGCAGATATTAAATTGATAAAAATGAAATACGTGAGATTCTTGTAGATTTATTTGTCCTATAAGGGGAGGAGACCAAACTATTAGCTTGGTGTATGTATCACCAATATTTAAAGGTAAGTTCTATAAATTGGTTATTAGATCAACTACATATGAAACTGAGTAGGTTGGCTAAGAATTTAAAGAGTTAAAATATCAAAATGGTAAAAACGAGGATAAATATGCTTGGATGAATGTGTAATCATATTAGGAGAGTTAAGATTAGAAACGAACATACAAGGTAAGATGACGAAAGCGAGATTGAGATGGTTTAGACGTGTGAGGAAGAGAAACACTAATGCCCTATTGAGGAAGTGTGGCTTGTGAGAAGTCGGTTGTGATAGACTTAAGGAGAGGTAGATGTAGACCGAACAAGAATTTAGGAGAAATGATTATAGATAAGACATTACACATTTTCAGTTCATAACCAATGGTATGACTAAATAGGAGAACAAAAAGGCCGAGAAATAGTATAAAAGATCAACATATAGTTAAGTGATTTCTCTTTTTCCTATGGCAGAACATAATTCTAGCTTGGAGTATCTTATTTTCTCCTTCTCCTTTTCAGTATTATTAACATTATTATTCGATTATCTTACTCTTTGATTATATCACTATTGTTATGCGTCTGTTTTGGTTATCTTACTAATTTTTACCGTCAATATTTCACGTTTCTTAGTATTTTCATTATCGATTCTTACACTTTATATTTTTCAAAACCTATTTTAAAATAGTTTTTTTCTTGAATGAAAATCTATTTAAAAAGAACATCTTCAACATACAGAATAAAAATAAAATTTGCGTATAACTTACTCTCTTCGAACTCATGTAGTAGTGAGTGCAATACAACTGGTAGTCAACAAATCTAGTGAAACTATATATTTTAACTCCCATTTAATATAGAAGCTAAACTCTTCTAGCTTCCAAAAGGACACTTACTTTGTCTAGATGCTTATAATACCCCTTTTTTCACACACACACAAAAAAAAAAAAAAAAAAAAACTTCCAAAATTTCCAACTTTGCTATGATGAAAGACATGTGGATAACATGAATATTTTCTTGAATAAATTTGTCTTCTTATTCAAAAAACTCATTATCACATGGACCAAATTAGCTGTGAAAATTATACCCCACTTAACCAAGATGAAAAAAATACATACTTTTATAGAACCAATAATAGAGCTCATATTATATGGCCCCCCCTTAAATAATTTAATGTCATCTACCCTTACTTTATACTATATAATATGATAATTTTATACATGTAGACAAAAAAATTGAGCTCATTTGTAGACCCCTAAGACCCTAGTATGTCTCTATAATATGTTTTATCTTATCCACCAAATATTCCTCTTTGCCTCCCTTAACTAATCATAAAAAAAAATAATCAATTATAGTACTATATGTGTTAATTTTTTATATGTTGTGTATTAATTTTTGTGTATCGTTCTAATTTTATCGAATGTTTTTTAGCGAACGCCTTTCTTAAATATATAGTTAAAGGTATGATGATATCGCCTAGCATTATTAGTGCTATCGAGTATTTTATTGAATGTTTTTTAACGGACATCTTTCTTAAATATATAGTTAAAGGTATGATGATATCACCTAGTATTATTATTGCTATCGAGTTTGCTACGTATATATGATCATGCATTTGAATAGATTTACCTTTTTATATTACAATTATCAAAAGAATTTGAGTATTCAACCTAAAACTTGAAAATAACGAATAAAGTAGCTTATAAAGAATTCACATTCGTGCAGAAAAAATCTCACACTTGAGGTAAAACGTTCTTGTACCATTATATGACGTTGATTTCTAAATTACGAGACTAGAAACTAAGTCTATAGTGGATGATCAATTGTGGTTGTCAGACCGAGAAGTGATTAACAGACTCCATGACCTTCGGGTTGTGGTGTCGTTAATGATCGTTCAGCTCATATCATGTTGTTGATATGATCTAATGGTTGTTTGATAGACTCTTTTAAAAAAATTGTCTCTTCGGGGACATATGATAGAATTGTAATGATATAGTAAAATTAGGATGACCCCTGCTCAAGAACTAACATATACAAATAAAAAAATGATCCAAAACTTAATAAATTGTTATGTCTTACTTTTGGACGGCTTAATTATTCCCTTTTTAGCAATATTAGATATTTATATAATTTCTTAAAATTCTTTGAGAGGCTATATTTCATTTAAATTTTGTACTTTTTGAACAATTGAATTTGGTGCAACAAGACGAAAAATACCAGCTAGAGAAATAAAAAAATATATGTGTATACACACTTGGTGAGTTGCTCTTTCAAAGAGCTCAAGTCATGTGCATTTACAATACATAATTTTTAAAAAAATTATTTAGTTAAGCAGATCTACAATAATATGCAATCAATTAAATTAATAGTTCATTTAATTATACTATCAACATATATAATTTAAATCTATTATATTATATAGTACACTAATATAATTATACTACATACTGAATTGCTGAACAATTTTAGGTCTAGCCAGCACTTTAACTCCTTTTTCTTATATAGTCTTGGAGTTAGATGCACAATGCAAGAGGTTCATTCAAAATTTCCTTTGCGGCAAAAATTACATCGTATATATATATATATATAATAATAATAACAGCAACACATATATTCAATATAATATACAAGTAAATGATAGATGTATATAGGATAAATATATTGATTTTCTTAATTTCTTTCTATATTTTACTTTTTAAAATTATAAATTTATTGAATGAAAATCTTGATTCTGCGACTACTGATATGCTTTGGAATACTTTATGTCCTAGCACCATAAATTTCTTTGATTCACATTGCCTATATTAGTCACATGAACTAGATGCTCTAACTGTACCTTAACACCTAATCTCACATGAAGTCCCTTAAATATGTTGGAGCTTTTGTCTCTCAAATTGTATTACTTTTAGTTACACATCACATGTTCAATTCCCTTTTATGTTAGAGAGGTCATTTTTAAGTGCCTTTTTCATTGATTTATATAGACGCAGTTTCAAAATTTGAAATTTATAAATTTTTATATATATCTTAAATGAATACTATAAAAGTATTTAAATTTATAAATAAAAATTATTAAATTTATGTGAATGTCCAAATTTTTTCTTAGCGCTTTATCCTCCTAGCTACATACACATATAGATGTTTATATTTAATATTTTCAACGCAGAACATATATATATATACATAAGCAATATACTGAATTTCACACTCATAATTTTAAAATAACGAGTTTAAGATAAAATATATTAAATATCGAACTCATTATATTTAAATACTGAATTTTGACTTGTATGTGTCCCCATCTTAACTACTACTACTACATACCTTCTACTTAATTTATCTTCCCTACAAAAATGGATTGTAGAGAGTCTTGTCTCCCTTCTCCTTCTCATCATCAATAACTTCATTTTTTTGGTCATTACAATGAATTATATTTATTGTTTTTTTACCTTATATTAATTAATTCATCTTTATATAGGCAAATATTATTTTGTGTTGTTGTAATGATGAAGATTAATTTTGGTAAAGTTTTAGATTGTTTTAGTACTATTTCTTCTTCTGGATCTTGTTTTTGCATTAATGAATTTGGAGTTCATGATGATGATGATGATGGATTTGAAAAGAAGCCATTGATGAATAATAGTTTATCAAATCAAGATGATGAACATAAGTTGATGAGATTGAAGGATGTTATTAATGTAGGACCTCCAACTCTAGCTTTCCAATTGAAGCCTAAGGTAATTAAATATGTTTTTTTTTTACTTAATTATGTCTTTAACACTTGCTTCGTGAGGAACATAGGTAGAAGCTAGACACGGATTCAGCTGAATCTAATAGCTATTGCTTAAATAGTGTATATCTGTCAAGAAATTTATTAAATATGGTCAGATTTTGAATGAATTGATGTTCTAAAATTCAGTTCATCATGAAGTTGAAATTCTTGCGCTGACTCTGTCTTTCATGTGTATTTGATTCTTTTTATCTAGACCAAACACGTGTAATTTTTATTTTTAATAATGGAGTGAAATAACATAAAACTCATCACTTTTATTTACTTTGATATCATGTTGGATTGAACGATCGTCTATTTATTTAATTATATTGTCATGAAAAGCTTTAAAAATCTTCCATTTTAAGTTAGTTAATTAATTTGGGCAATATTTGTGTATAATGAATTTGACTGATTTTTTATTTTTTTTTAATAATGTGAAAAATAGTTTTAAAGAAATGAAAATATGAATGTGAAATATTATTATTGAATTAAATTATTTGAATGGTGTAGATTGTGGTGCTAAGAGTTTCCATACATTGCAATGGTTGTGCAAGGAAAGTTGAAAAACACATCTCCAAAATGGAAGGTAAATATTTAATTTAGTTTGTTTTAAGTTATCAATTTTGATTTAGATAATTTACATTAATCGTCAGTATATAGAAATTAAACTTGATTCTGAATACAAAATATAATATATGGCCTGTAAGAACTCATCATATACGTGATAAGATTATATTGGATATTAACCTATTACAACTCATCTCCTTTATGCAGAGTTGCCACCTGATATCATGAACAACTCATACATACGATCTAAGATAAACTTAAATGGAGCACTATAGTTAATTAAAAAAATTATTTATTATTATCGTAATCTATAAAACGCACGATATTAAATGTTAGTTACTAAATTCATATTATATTTTTTGTTCAAGCAGGGGTAGATATGTACCAAGTAGATTTGGAGACTAAGAAGGTTGTTGTTATTGGAGATATAATACCTTTTCAAGTGTTGGAAAGTGTTTCAAAGGTTGTCAAAAATGTTGAACTTTCAACATGGAACACTCCTGAATGTTGAATTTTATAGAAAAATTAAAAAGAGAAAAAAACAAAATTAAAAAACAAAACAAAAAATATTTATGATTGAATAATAATAATAAAAGGCTATGCAAATATTGCAACTATATAGTATATTTGCATGTACTATTATGTATAACCAGCATTAAAATGAAAATGAAGCATATGTACATTATGTAATTTTGTATCAGAAAAAGAAAAATTGCATCAAAGTTTCGTAATATATTATATATATGATTGAAACATAATTATTATTTTATTATTGTAGCATAAGGATGATATTATATATATTTTTAAAAAATTTTAATTTGATACTTTCTTTACTCTTTCAGAAAAATAATTAACATTTACGGCATTTAATTTTCTGTTAGCTTTTTCTAATAAAATTACACTATATATGTTATTATTGTTTTTGTACGATCTTTACTCTTTCAATTCACTAATATAAATATGTACTATTTTTGCCATCAAATATTAATAAAACTGAAATTCGTGGTATGCACTTGATTCGTATCATGTGTGAGTTGTGCTTTTATAATTTCACTGAATTAAAGGATATATTTTGACGAGCAACGTTGAAAAAAAGATCATTACGTATTTTATTCTTAAAATATATTTTAATTTTAATCCTGTTATATTATCTATTTTCATGTATTAACTAATTCTTTAATTTTTATTGATGAGCAATCAAATATGTAACTTCCTTTAATAAAAGATCGACCCGAGTTTCAGTAGAAAAAATGAGATTCTTTTACGAATTCATCCTTAATTAAAGATCACAACATTCAGTATCTGAAAAAATGAAAAAGAACCCTTATTTGAAGCGCCATCCTTAGTAATAATCACCGTGATGTACGTTTAGATTTAGTTAAGCTCTAATATAAATATCGAACATCGAACGCAAATCGAAGAAAATTTCGCCACACACAAACTACGTGTCACATTCTAAGCCACTTCACGTTTTTTACAAAGTATACACATTTAACACTTTATCCAATTCATTAGTCTTCAAATCGACTAATCTAATAATCCCCTTTTCGCTAAGCTCAAAAAAATGGCAAAAACCCTAGTAATCTTCACCATTGTTCTTCTCCTCTTCACCATTTTTGTATCTTCTTCGAGTCCGAATCCGAATCCGGACCCGAATTCGGATCCGGCACCATCGGAGGCACACAAGGAGCTAATCAGATTCGGGTTTCCTATAGGGTTGCTTCCAAGGAACGTTAATGGGTATTCTCTAAACTCCAGTTCCGGCGAGTTCTTAGTTTCTCTGGGTGAGAAGTGTAAAATTACTCTACCTCCGGACAATTACCTTGCGACGTATTCGAAGAAAATTAGGGGGAAAATTGTTGAGAATCGTATTGCGGAGCTTGATGGGATTAGTGTAAGGGCTTTTTTTAAGTGGTGGGGAATTACGGGAATCAGATCTAGTGGTGAGAATTTGGTTTTTGAAGTTGGAATGGTTACTGCTAAATACCCTTCTAAGAATTTCATTGAAAGCCCTTATTGTGAAGGGAAAAAGCATTCCTCTTCCTGAGGTAATTTTTTAACTTGTTTTGTTTTATTCTAATAAAGTTGTTTCCTTTTTGTATATTATGTGCATTTTTGGTTTTGTGTATGGGATTAGGAGTGATTCAACCTGTTTGGAGATGGTTTATTTTTAAATCACTTATCTATTGGTAAGGTTTGCGTATACTCTACCGTTGGGATTACACTAGGTATGTTGTTTGTTAGGGGATTGAGAGTGATGTTCTCGTGCTACAATATGATTGTCTGTTATTACTTTTTGGTCAAATGTTGAAGGCTGTAGTAATTATCTTGTTTCTTTGTTAAGCTGTTGATCCCTTTGTTTTCTTTAATATATTCTGAACTTCTTTTTCAACTTTGTTATTCAAAAGATTGAGACTTTAGTATGTTTGGTGACTTTTTCAACTTTGTCATTCAAAAGATTTGAGACTTTAGTATGTTTGGTGACTTTTTCAACTTTGTCATTCAAAAGATTGAGACTTTAGTATGTTTGGTGACACTTTAATTATGACTTTCTCATTTTGCTGTTTGTTTGAGAGTGACAGGATTGTTGAAGAGTATGAGATTTTAATGGTAATTCTAGTGTTGTGTGATATTTAGTTGGTGTTTTATAGTATTTCTCACTTTCTAAACTTCGTTTTCGGTCGATTAGTGTATTGTAAGATGGAAGAGAAGAAGTATTTGGTTTCAGTTTCGATGCTTTGGGTACTCTTTAACACTGTAGTAGCAGTCTGGCTATTAAGCCTGTTTATGTATATATATGTATACTAAGAGCCTGTTTAGATTGACTTATTTTAAGCCTGTTTAGATTGACTTATTTTAAGTGCTTTTGGCTATTAAGCTCTTTTTCTATTTTTTGTGGTGTTTGGGAAAGATAAAAAATGCTCATAAGCACTTACTTTTGTGCCAAAAAAGTACAGAAATAAGCTAAAAGGTGGGTATGACCAACTAATGGCTTTTAGCTTATAAGCTATTCTAAAAAAGCTAATCCAAATACCCTCTAAGTTGGTAGCCACTGTTACAAGCACTATAGCATTAGCAGTAGTGGGTCAGTGGTATATTTTACTCCACTTACTTGGAATCCCGTATGTGTCTTTACCATGTAGGAGACACTACCATGTTTCTTAATGGAGTAGTGAATAATGATAAGGTTGTTACGGTTCCCCATTTTTAACTTTATAGGGATGAGCTGATTTTTGCTTTTGGTTCTATCAAAACTCTACGTTTTCTATTGAAGAAAGGATAGAAAACAAATGATTATATGATTGTGCTACATCTAAGGAAAAAAATGAAAAAGTTAGTACGTGAGTTAAGCAGTCGCATCTAGCAGTAGTCTGGTAAATGCTTATTAGAGGTCCGTTTTCTGGAAATATTTTGTGGTGTTGAGTGGTCTTGTTGGTTGACCATTCTGTAAAGGATATTGATTTTTAGGTGCTCATCATCGCATAAATGTCCTCACTGTGTTTCCATATTCAAAACAGTGACTTAAGTAAAACTTTCTGCGACATCTTTTTTCTATTGTATTCTTGGTCAACTGTACATCATGTACTAATGTTGAAATGATTCATAACTGATTATATTCTTTGTATCCCAAAATAATTTTACCTAAATCTAACATAGCAATGATTGAATGATATCTAGTAATGCTGGTCCATCTGTGAGCTTCCTAACTACTCAATCCACCTCCTTGTGAAAACCTAATATTTTTTGACCAGTTATTGATGATGAGTTGATGTTGATTTGTTGGAAGAGTTTTACAACAATGAGACCCTATTCTTACGGTTTTCTCATGTAAATTGGATTTTTTTTTGATAAGCTTGTCCTTTTTTGTTGCATTGGAAAGTGAGTAAATAAAATGTAAGAGACCATTATCCTTAACAAGAATTGAACTAATAGCATGTTTTGCCTCATATGCCACATCTAAAACACGTGTCTAAAGATCTCTGTATAATTCTTGCTCAACATCCGTGAACAAAGATCTTATGAATTCTAGTTCTTTCACCAGCTCACTTTCTTTTTTTATAAAACAATTGAATAAGCTTGAAATTCAACAAATTATTGTAGTTTTTTATAAGAAGATTTATGAATAGTGAGTAGTCCATTACTCATGAGAAGCAGAATTAGAGATGAGTGTAGGGCTTCCAAGTTAACATCTTTGAGATCTCCCTTCAAATTTTCATATTTTTCGGCAAGTCGAGATTCCATAGTTTGTTACATTGGCACTCTCTTTATTCCTTGATTTCCCTCTCAAATCATAATCAAGAATTGATACCTCCTTAGTAAGTGCTCCAACACTTGCTAAGAGACCACTCAATTGTCAGGGAACATTTTGTGGTGCCTTTCTCTCCCATTGATCATTCGTCTGTTTTCTGCAAACCTGGACTTGAGATAGTTGAATGTCTTGCCCCAATTTCAAATTATGGTTGAGAGAGTGGGCACTTATATTTTTTTTCTTTTGCTCGATGAACTTGGTGAAATGGATAAACATGACGATCTAAATGACTTTGTTGGAATGCTTGATCTTGATATCCCTCAACTCAATTTCAATGTTGCTCATCCAAACTTGAAAATTATTCCTGTTGAACCGGAGGTTATGCATATTTGTTTTACAAATTTGAAATTCAAAGTCAGTAGAGGCTGATGGTTACTGAGCAACTCCTTTGAGCCTTCCTAGATGTTATTACAACTAGCACTTCTACCCGAGATCTTCATGTCATGATAAACTACCTATTGGTTAGTTTGATGATAAATTGTTTAATATGTTGACAAGTGTTGGAGCACTTATTAATGAAGTATCACTTCTTGTACATGACTTGGAAAAGTAATCAAGGACTGAAGAGAGTACCAATGATTTTTTTTGCAACTCTTGACTTGTTGGAAAATATGGGAATCGTGAAGGGAGAGTAGAAACATGTTCATTTAGAAGCCTAGACTTATCTCAACTCCCGCTGCTCAATGAGTGATAGACCATTCTTTATGAATTTTCTACTCAAAAACGTCAAAAAAATTGCTTAATTTCGAAGCTCAGTCAATTGCTTCTGTAAAGAAAGAAATTAGAGCGGTGAAAGACAACTTAGAGTTCATAAGATCTATATTCGGGAATGTTGAGCAAGAATTGTATAAAGATATTTGCACACGTGTTTTACAATGTGGCATATGAGACAAAGATGTCATTAGTTCAATTTTTGCTAGAGATAATAGTCTCTTGCATTTTATTAACCCACTTCAGTGCTTTAGAAAAGACTTATCAGAGAAGAGGTCTTCAATTTACTTAAGAAATTCCCAAGGATAGGGACTCATCACTGTGAACTCTTCCAACAAACGTATTAAGCTCAAATAAAGTATGAAGCTTTAATTGAAAAAAAACAGGAAGGGTGAAAAGATACAAATATATATATATATATATATATATATATATATATAAATAAAATTAGTCCAAAACTAATAATAATAAGCATGAGTGGAAAGTATATGAACAAAGAAAACGGTTAAGGAAAATATCAATTGCTTAGTGTTGCCTCTTCGAAAGAGGGTTATTGGCAAGAAAAGTATACCTTAGAACTTAGATGACAACATTAAAATGCACATTAAGGTGAAGCACTCAACACGGCTTGAGCCTTACTTCAGGGTTTATGCTAAACCCTGCCTTTGACAACACTACAACAAACCAAAAAACTTGTCAAATAGTTGTAGGTTTTAAGGAGACAAATTGGATAGTGAGGAAGCTTATCAATGGATCAACTGATCAATATGTATAGATATTATTTCAATCATCAATATGGTGGGTTTAGTTAAAACTACACTAGCATACAAAGTATGTAATGATAAGTCAGTTATAGTCGTTCGACATTTGTGCACAGTGCACAATCGACTAAGAATATAACACCAAAAAGATGTTGCATAATTATTTTAATCAAGTCACTAAATTGGATGGAAATAGAGCAAGGATATTGATATTGATATTGATATTGGTGATGAATTGTAAAAATTGGTATATCCTTTCTAAAGGCGAACATGACACCATCGGAGGCCCGCGAGGAGTTGATCAAATATGGGCCCCCATAGGGATATCTCCAAATAACATCAATGAGTATCTTTTATACTCTGGTTCGAACGATCTTGTGGTTTCTCTGGGTGACAAGTATCTTCTAAACTGTATTTGCCTTACTTTCTGTAGATAAATAGAGCCATGCTATGTTACAAACATAAATACCACAAATTTATGGTCCTTTGGGTTTTCTGAAAGAATGTAACATTATCAGGTTCTATTTATCTTTTATTAAAAAAAGGATCTTTAGGGTCTGGTGATATGCTGAGAGATCTTCCATGTGAAAGGCTAATGGAGATTTCTGAAATAATACTATCTTTGTTAATATTACTTGCTTAGAGGTATATGGGTACTTAAATATGTTTACTAGGAATCATTTTGAGTTTTTCTTGTTGGCTTTTGGAACATTAGCTTTTGAGAAGTCATTCCTGATTAATGGTCTTTTTTCTACTGTAACTTTTTTTGTTCCTCATTTTTGTTTTGAAAGTTCCTGTTGAGCATACTTTAATATTTCCTTGAGTTCCAAAAAAATTGCTAAGGTCTGCAGGTTCGTTTGACACTAGTAGACTGCTAAAAGCATTACACAACACTACCTTATTTCAATGTTGGGAACTCTTGTTTCATGCATTTGGTCTTTCCAAAGTTTTTGCACTACTGAGTAAAAGTTTGTAAGTGCCCTTTTATTTGAGCAACTTAAGATTGGTGTCGGAACAACTTGCCGGGAGGAAAAAAGAAATGGAAATAAAGGACAACGGACACTGGACAGAATCATGAAGACAAGCAAAATAAATTACAGTTTCATGGATTTTGACTAGACTTTTTTTTGAAGTTGTTGATATCTCATGTTTCTTCCTTTTATGCTGCAAGTGTGATAGGTGACATAAGTGGTGTTTGAGTCATTGAGTTCTTAGTTACCTGTTTGTTATGATTGCTCCTTTATTTTGCAAATCAAGAAGCTGTACACTCCAAACGGTATGAAGGAAAAGGTAAAATATACATCGTAATTCCTTCCATTTTTGTTTGTTAAATTGACCATCTAAACTTTTTGGTGAATTTTACGTTGCTGTAGAACTTGTTAATAAGTTTTTTGGTTAAAGTCATTTCTAGTGTCTTTGTCCATCTGCCTATCATGGGTGTTTCAACTTCCCTCTCACTTGTTAAGTACTACGTCATCTAGCTCTTTGGCAGTATTTTCTGTGCTAGTGATTACATCATAATACATATTTTAGGACAAGCTAAAGGGCTAGAGGAAAAATGCTTGCCAAGTTGATATATTGGGTAACTTTCTGTTATGCTTTTCCTTAAAAGTCCAGTAAAAATGTTGTGATTATTTATGAAATAGTAGTTTTGATATGAGAATTTAAGTACATAATTTTCTTAGGGTTCGTTTGGAGCCGGTTTGGAGTGAATTATGCAGGTACTAAATGTTGCATAAGTAATAGCACATCTGGTAACCGGTTAGGAAGTAAGTTGTTCATGTACATTATTTTTCTCGTCTCGTGTACTAATTCCTGCATAAATCTAACCAGCTATCGAACGACACCTTATGTTTACCTTCAATGTTGATCCATTTTCATCTTCTTCAACCTGCAGGGTATTTGTCAGCTGCTTCCACTCAATGGCTTATGAAATAAGCCCTACAGTATTGGGCATGATGATGGTCGATAAAATCAAAGTTCTCTTAGCACATCATCTTATCCGATCGATCGACGATTTGCAGTTGCTAGATGTACTGTATATATATGCTCTTATGTTAGTTATATCTGGAATGTTATTAATAGCTAATAGAGAGATTGTCGACTCTTTTCCTCTGTATTTGTACATTTGCTGCTCCCTGCTATGGTTGTGACCTTGGACTGATTTTTTAATGGGTAAATGAAAGCATCTTATACATAATTTGGGGAGAAAATAATGAATTCACACCTCTCCATCCAATTATGCCTCTATTAACATGAATAAATAAATAATAATAACATATTTTGTATAATTTATTCTCGTAAAAGTATAAAAAAAATTTATAAATCGATTCAAATAACTCAAAAAAATGATATTTACAATAATACTTGTAACGCTGAAGCAAATAAGTAGATTTGTTTTTTCCAAAAAGACTTTCGATTCAAATAACACACAATAATATAGAGACACAAAATGGACAGAAAGAGGTTGTCGTTTTGGATGACTTAAGAGTTGTGGCTAAGACGATTAGATTCTTGATTTTGAGTGTAACATGAAAACTTGAGGCTCACATTTAATGCAAATGAACTTTTCCCTCTGTCTTCTTCATCATCATCATCATCCATAGCTCCAATTAGCAGAAAAAAAACTAAAGAAAATGACACTGCTTCAAGCTCCATCTTCTCCAACTCTAACATTTCATCGGTATTGTACTTCACAACCCAAAGCAGGTAACCACAGTTTTAGTATATATGAGTTTTGGATCATTTGTTTTAATGGTGTTTTGAAAAAGATTACTTTTTTAATGAATTTTAGTAAATACCCATTTTTCTGTTTGGGTCAAGTTGGGTTCTTGCTGAATTTTGTGTTTTGTTTTGTTGATTACACAGGGTTATATGTAGCTGAGAAGTCTTTTCTTCAGTCTACGTTGAGTGGTTCTTGTTTTTTGTCCTCTCAAAGACAAGAGAAAGGTTTGAACTTTTCGTATACATGTTCAAGATTGAGCTCATTTACAGCTAAAGCTGCTTCAAATGGAGGTAATTTTGTTGCAGTTCCTATTTGTTTACAGCTAAAGCTGCTTCATATGGACGAGATGGTCATGTAGTTCAATATGGTATCACAGTAGACGTGGTCTCGAAGTTCTAATCTCACCACCTTTTTTCATGAAAAAGAATCAAGCTCATGTGTTTGGGGGGCGTTGAGACATAATACGATTAAGTAATTAGAAGTGTGTTTCTTTGACAACTTAAGCTTTTAGATGAAACTGTCACATCCTTTAGCACTATAATTGTATAGTGTTGTCCTTTTTGCACTTAATCTTACTGTCGATAAATGCTTGTACTCTTGCTAGTCTGTTTCGTTAAGTTTGCTTTGGTTTTCTATTTGAATTGAATGTGTTTGCATTTTTGCTTCATCAGATACCAATTTGTTTTTATTTTCTGTTCATCAAACGTTGAACTTTATTTTTCAGAATATTTCTGACAATTTTCAGCCATGGCTGACTCGAAAATTTGCCTCAACTTTCCTGAAACGGTCTGACATGAGGCTCAAAATCTCTGCTGCCCCTTAACATCTGTAGAAATGTTCAGTTTTATAACTAATTTTGAAGTGGATATATTCGTGGATCGTTAGTTCAATCTGACGAACCTAGTCATGCATACAGTTTTGCTTGAAGCATTTTCTTTGTTTCTTATGCTTGAGTAGAACCGGTTTTTCAACTGGTTTTCTCATTATGCTCGAGTAATTCCTTCAAAATTTCCTCCCATGCACATGTTGTCATACATTGTTCAGTTTACGTAGCTGCTCTTTGAAATATTGTCTAAATATACATAAACAGATTTTGTAAATTGCAGCTTGTGCTCCTTCAGTGTCAGGTCAAACAGCCGAGTCTGAAGTCCTTAAAGCCCTATCCCAGATAATTGATCCTGATTTCGGGACTGACATAGTCTCTTGCGGATTTGTGAAGGACCTACTGGTTGATGAAAATTTGGGAGAGGTCTTAAAAACAGTACATTCTGACCTTCACATTATATTTGAGAAATATTCTCCTAAACCAATCTATTGGGATTTTCAGGTTTCATTTCGGTTAGAGCTTACAACACCAGCATGTCCAATCAAGGACATGGTAAATGAAACACAACTACCACTATTTGATCAAGAATTGATGTGTATATGAAGTGGTACATCATTTAGTTTTCGTAGTTTCCTTTTCACTGCATGTTGTTGGCTTATTATTCCTTTTGTCCCAATTTATGTGACACACTATCCTTTTTAGTACCTCCCAAAGAAAAGAATGTCACTTTTCTTTCATTGGAAACGATTAAACTTTGAATTCCTCTTTTATCCTAATGAAATAATGTATAGCCCACAAATATGGTCAAGGAGTGTATTAGAATACATATTTCAAAAGTCTTTTTTTTTTTCTTCTTAAACTTTGTGCCAAATAAATCAGTGCCACATAAATTGGGACGGAGGGAGTATATATTAGGGAACATGAGACTAGGACACTTCCTTGTTATTTCTTTTTAATTCATCCTCTTTGGTATCACGTGAGGGTGGTCTTGTGGATTATCTAAGTATGATAGGACTACAAATCTGACTTTCAATTTTTGGTATAGTTTGAGCAGAAGGCTAATGAAGTGGTTGCTGAACTTCCTTGGGTTAAAAAGGTCAATGTGACAATGTCAGCTCAACCAGCAAAACCTATCTATGCTGGACAGCTTCCTGCCGGGCTACAAACAATCTCCAACATAATCGCTGTTTCTAGTTGCAAGGTGAAGAATTCCACAATTTCAGTTCATATGCTTTTTAACTCTTTAAACATTTCTTTTAGTATGTATTTGTTAGAGTGGATTAGAGTCCCACACTGATTGAGGAATGGACTGGTGGTATATTTATATGGACTTGCGCAGTCCTCCCCTCATGAGCTAGCTTTTGGGGTTGACTTAGAACCAGGTGTCATATATCCGAGCCAGGTCCTCCTTGATTGGATTCCCGGTCCACGCTCCTGTTGGGACTAGAAGTTAAGGGGTGTTTGAGTGGGTTACAGTCCAACATTGGTTGGGGGTGGTTTGCTTATATAGGGGTGATTTGCTTAATATGGACTTGGGGGCAATCATCTCCTCACGTGCTAGCTTTTGGGATTGAGTTAGGTCTATGTGCCATATTTTTAATATTGAAGATTTGTTATACCGCAACATTTAAATATGTTAGCTGGTAATTTATTGCTCATTCATGTCGCTGTTATTGCTTTCCGTAATTCTTGTTTTCAAAAGTTCAAGGACTTGTTGCAGTGACCTAGCTTGTGTGAAATTTTTTCTGCTTTGACCAGTTTAGCATCTGAAATCTCATGTCTTCTTCTTAATTAATATTAACCTTTATAAACCACAGGGAGGGGTTGGTAAATCAACTGTAGCTGTCAACCTAGCTTACACTTTGGCTGATATGGGTGCTAGAGTTGGTATATTTGATGCAGATGTATATGGTCCTAGTTTGCCAACTATGGTGTCTCCAGAAAACCGGATACTTGAAATGGTAACTGTCATTTCCTGGACTAAACTATGTTTTTGCTGCTGCATATAAACCACTGAGAGATTTTTGTAGAATGCAGAGAAAAGAACCATCATTCCAACTGAATACATGGGTGTGAAGTTGGTATCTTTTGGATTTGCTGGGCAAGGGCGTGCAATTATGCGAGGTCCCATGGTTTCTGGGGTCATTAATCAACTGCTGACTACTACAGAATGGTATGATATGCTTTGCATTTGACAAGAAATCAAGAACCATCAACCAATTTACTTGAGCCGTTCTGTTGAAATTTCTATACCAGAGAAATTCTTCAAAGTTCATTGAAATTTCTTACTCTGGAAACATATTAAAAAGATTTATTTTAGTCTAACTTTTTGTCTACATATGATATGTTCCAACTTTTATGCGAATGTGCCATCCATTCTATTGGCTTGTTGGAATCAGATGACGTAATCTTGATAAAAGCAAGCGTAGTACATATATTGCATTAATGTGTTGTTAGAGGATTAGAGCTTATTTAAGTAGCTTTGCATAAAGTCGTAAAAGTTTGTTTTGGATATCACTACAAATGGTCCTTGAAGATACGTCTATGCTCTAAATTTTGCAATCTTGTATTACTTTGTTATCATAAATGTATGCAACTATGCAGGGGAGAATTGGACTATCTTGTTATTGACATGCCCCCTGGAACTGGTGATATTCAACTTACTCTATGCCAGGTTTGCCTAATAAGAATACAACTGATGTGTGCCAATGTTTGTGAGAGTCCTTGGTGGAAATGATTTTTCATATATTCTGCTTTTGCTGATTCAACTGTCAGGTTGTTCCTTTGACTGCTGCAGTTATTGTTACTACACCTCAAAAGCTAGCATTTATTGATGTAGCAAAGGGTGTCCGTATGTTCTCGAAGCTTAAGGTCTGTTTCTTTTGTGTTATCTGAAGTGTTGTCCCTTCCACTATGATTACAACGCTAATTCTTCTTATTGAGCTGAAAAGATGATGTGCTGCTTCTAATTATACATTTCACGTTCAGGTGCCTTGCGTTGCCGTAGTTGAGAACATGTGCCACTTCGATGCTGATGGAAAACGTTACTACCCCTTTGGCAGGGGTTCAGGGTCTCAGGTATGCCGCCTTGTTCTTAGGTTCTATTGATGCGTGCTTCTCCTTCCCGAAAGTTTGCAAATTTATTTTTCCCTTATCTGAGTAAAACAAATTTTATCCAAGGTTACCATGGTATTAAGATCAAGAAAATGATTCAGTTAAGTAGTAAAATCGTTGTCTTCAGTTTACAGATATTCTAGTGGAGTGAAGCTAATACTTTGTTGATCAGTGATGAATTTGGATCTAGATATTATACTCAATGCCTTGAGCCATTATCATTAAACCTGCAATTACCCGTTGAAGAGTACGTTTATACAAATCTCATTTGTATCTCTGCAGGTTGTCCAGCAATTCGGAATACCCCATCTATTTGATCTCCCTATCCAACCAGCTGTAAGTTGCAACGATAATAACTGTTGACTGATTCAAGTATTTGACGTCTTTCTTTAGTTTTCTTCTGTCAATAATCAAAACTAATAGCATCAATAATCCATTATTGTTTTACTTAAAACCTTGAACATGCATATGTGAACAATACGCGGACTTTGTTTCAAATTGTAAAGCTATCTGCTTCTGGAGATAGCGGAATGCCTGAAGTGGTAGCTGATCCTCAAGGTGAAGTTTCCAGAACATTCCAAGAATTAGGCGTGTGTGTAGTACAACAGTGTGCCAAGATTCGTCAACAAGGTACACTTCATTCATTTATTTGTTTGTTTTTTCTTATCCAAGAATTCTTCTTAAGTACTCGAGGGAAACACTTGCCATTATTTCTTAATCTACTTGGCGGAGTTATTATCCAAAGTTTGACCTGTATACGTCGATTATTGATTGCTCCTTTTATTCTTCGAGTACAGTATCAACTGCAGTGAGTTACGATAGATCTTTCAAGGCAATCAAGGTTAAAGTACCTGATTCCGATGAAGAGTTTTATTTGAACCCTGCAACTGTAAGAAGAAATGATCGTTCTGCCCAAAGTGTGGTACGTAGTCAAGTTCTTTTAAGTTACTTTCCAGCTCGAAAAGATGCCTGTTCTGCACTATTTATGACATGATATCATCTAGAAATGCATGCATAACTTCTTTTCGCGATGCTTTCTCTTTGATAACTTCTCTTCTTGTTCATCCTAACTGACAAGTTGATTCTACATAAGGATCAATTTACGAGCCTAGATTTGAATCATACAAAAAATCTATATTTATCAATAATTGTCGCTATCATCTCCAAACTAAACAAGCCAATTCCGTATTCTACTGAGTTCCTACTTAAAATTAAAGGAGGCTTCAGCTTTAGCAATTTTTAGTGAGAAGGGTAGGGAAAAGTGTGATCCATGGGTGCTTAGCCTCATGAAGAATATGATTCACCTTGATGAGAGTTTATGCATCTAACTTCTCTAGGACTTCTTTTTTTACCATCGTGGTGTTCAAGTTAGCTTGTGCGCACCTCGGCTTATTCCACAGGATACTTGCTACCTCCATTAACAAGTATCAGGTAACTCTATCCACTAAGGCTAGGACAGACGGGAAAAAATCACGTAGTGTTCTTCTATCGTGGATGAGATTTGAACCTGAGATCTCATAGTTCTCAATCCACTTCATTGATTACTAGGCCACACCCGGGAGTGCACTTCTCTAGGACTTTTGGTCCCGAGAACTCTTAGTACTTCTCATTTTGTATACTATTGGTCAAAGATGAGCTTAAATGGAGCCATATGATTAGTGAAGATTTATATAGCCGACCCTAACTTGACAACTTCCTTGGCATTGAGGCGTAATAGTTGTTGTAATGTTTAGAGAGGTAAAGTAGTAGCTCTAGACAACCTTAAGCATCTGACTCTAAACTTCTCAAGAAAACTTCGCTAGAGTTTAACTATCGATGAGGCAAAGCAAAAAAAAAACAACTGATTTTACGGAGAAAAAACGATATCTTTGAAAAAGTCACTCTGCGTTGCTTGTTCCACTCAATCATTTGAAGTCATCTGAATTTCGATTTTTTTCTCTCTTCGTTGGCTTTGCTTCAGGACGAATGGTCGGGTGAACAGAAACTGCAGTACTCTGATATCCCAGATGACATTGAACCTGAAGAGATTCGGCCTTTGGGAAACTATGCTGTGGAAATAACCTGGCCAGACGGATTTAACCAGGTCTTGTCCTTCACTTATTTCGTTTACATGATCATTCATCGCTCTCCATGAAGTTGTTTATCATATCCTCTTACCTCTTTTGGCAATTTGTTAATTTCAACTTTCCACATGACATGTTTAAGACCACAAGATTGAAGCGGAGGGGTACCAAAAATAGAGATCAGTCGAAAACTAGGTTACTCAGATAAAGTTGCATTTGCTAGCATCAATGAGCTGTTTGTGACTAATGAAATACTCATACTGTTCTATTTTATACGATACTCTTTACTTAAACATCTCGTTTTACCCTGGAATGTCATGACATGTATAACGCCACATGTTCTAAGCATACTTTTGATATGTGCGGAAAGTCTTTTCTTATTTTCTTCAACTTCATATCTAGTCAAACTCCGTCATACAAAATGAAATGGTTGAAGTGCTTATTTCAATTCGACTCTATTAAGAGTTAGGTTTTTCGATTTATTTTTGTTGTTGCAGATTGCTCCGTATGACCAGCTGCAAATGATGGAACGGTTAGTTGAAGTTCCTCAACTTACTCCTGCATAGGTAATGATCTCTACGTAGAGATGGATTCAGAATTTGAACTCGATGAATTACTCAGTTAGCCTAATAAATCTTCACCTTCCGACTTTCCTGTTTTATTTGTAGGGATGATTTGAAGTCGAAATACAAATACAGTTTGGAAGAACTTTTGTATTTTAATTATATGTAGATAGAAATATTCACTACCTTTAGTTCATAATATTGTTATCTTTGTAGCAAATCTTCACTAGTGTGTATCATTTTGTCACAGCAATCTATGCTTCATTATTGTTGTACATCATGCTCCAGTGCTTGTACCTTGCAAGGTCAACCAAAAAAAAGGGTGTCACCTTCGGGGTGGCCCAAAGGTTTGGGTTTGAGACTTTTATGTTGGAGGTTTCAAGTTCGAAACCCCTTGCCAACGAAAGCAAGGGGTTTGCTTTCTGTGTCGAGCCCAGTGCGAGTTACTTCTCCTATGTGGTTTGCGAGCTATTGCATAGAAGCGGGGTTTTTACCCTGTGCACACCCAAAGGATGGCAATTGTGCGGTTTCCGTTGTCATAAAAAATTGGTGATAAAATGAATTACATTGAGGGTCTAATCATACCTTAAAATTATGAAGATAAAATTGTATTAATAGTGTAAAAAAAAAAAGTAAACAGGTTACACCATCATGGTATGTAATTTTAAACTATATACTATATTTTTTCATGTATGATATTTGACATTCGATGAGTGGTAGATACGATAAATTTTTGTCATCTCCTCCACCAATGGCGAAGCCATATATAGCAAAGGATAGTCAGTTGAAAAAATATACGCAGTGTATAGGTTAAAAATTATTCTTCATACATATATATTAAATCTTGAGTATTTTTAACCAAATTTCAAGCTTTATCATTATCGTCTGCCGTTCATTATCTTAAAAGCTCCAAAACTAAAAACAAAATAAAACATTATAGAGAAGTCAAGAAGAACATGAATTTAACCACAAATATATATGTTATTATTGTTATTTTTTTTTTAAAAGAATGTATTAGTCAAAATATTTGGCTAGTGTTTGACCATTCTTTAAAATAAAAATTATTTATGTTTGTAACAAGGCTTCATCTAGAAGCATTAAATAGGTAGGTATGAAATTTCATTAGTTAACACCTTATTTTAAAAAAACATTTGGTGAAAACGTGACATAATTCAATTCTATATTTTTTATTTGCAAATAAAACATTTAGTAACATGCAAATACAATGAATTATGTATTAAAAAACAAACAAGCAAAAAAGTACTTAGTTATCACTTTCAAGTTTCACCAAAAACTTTGAATTGCTCGTCTACATAGACAAAGTAGAATAAAATTAAAAGATGCTTCTTCCGTTCCGTTTCATTTTAATTGTCATTTAATCTTTAAAATTTAAATTTAAATTAGTTATCGTTATATTTTTTATTATATCATTCACATTGAAAAAATACAAAGAAAAACACGACGTCATTTTGATAACATGGAGATTTGGTCCTAAAAAGGGTATGAATGATCTCAAAGTGTAACTGAAAAAAATTGAGTGATTCAAATAGCACATACACAAATTTATAAAACCTTTCTACTTTTAAAATTGGAAAGTAATTGTGATTTAATCATTTAAAAAAAAATGCACAATATGTAAGAAGAAAAATCAATTTACAAAAGTTAAAACGATAGTTAAAGGTATGAACGATCTCAAAGTGTAACTGTAAAAAATTGAATGATTCAAATAGCACATACACAAATTTATAGAACCTTTAATTTCTACTTTTGACATTGGAAAGTGATTATGAATTAAATATTTATTTTACTTGATGTAAATAGCATTATACAAGTGTGCATAAATTACATTTAAAGTTATTTTTTTCTTATTTAGTATATGATATTCACATTGAACTCTAATTAAATTTAGATTCGCATCGAAAATTTTTATAGCAAAACACTTTTTAACAAAAATAACTCTGTATTCATAAGGATCAAAATCCGATATACATGATTAATGATGAAGAAATATTATCAAACTTGGTCACATCTAAAAGTTTATTAAATTAGTAGATAAAATAATTTCATTTGTAAAAAATATATTATAAATATTATGTCACCTTATAAAGTAAAACACGTGAAGATTTTTGTTAGTATATAGTTTATAGTTGATGATGATAAAGTCTAATCAAGAATATCTACTTGATCAGATAAATAATAAATTAATTAAATAAATAATATTTTCTTTTAGAGAAATTAAATTAAAAAAAGAGAGTATATATGCAGTATATTCAAAAAAATAAAATAAAAATAAAGTCAATTAGTAGGATAAGATTGGGGGTAGGCAGATTCTATGATTTTGGTTTCATTGGCCCTACAAATAACACTAGAAAAAAGCCTCTTGCAATCAATGAGAGGCCACAATTTTATTTATTTTTTGGTGAAATTTTAAAAATATAACTTATTAAAAAATATTTATGAGGTAAACAAATAAATCCATAATTTTAAGGGTCATATTCCAAAAAATATTAAGAATTAATATAAACGAAAAATTAAATTGATTTTGAATTACTTTTTCATAATTCAAAAACTTCAAAAATCGATATCGACCATTAATGAATTAATACAATAATATTGATCAGACCAACCTTCTATAAAACTTTTCTTTAAGCCTAGGTCGTCACCTTCTTATTATACAATATTTAAAAGGTGAGCCTCTATTTAACCCATTTTCAATAAATTTTAAATGTGCTACATCATCATTAATCTCTCCATCTTTGTATATCATCGATCCAAAGTACTTAAAACTCTCTCTTCAATATGATTTAATAATATCACATAAAATAAAGAGAAAATTTAGCAAATAGTCACTATAAACTTAATTAGGTTTCTTAGTCATAGTTTGCATATTTACGAATCATAGTTATATATTAAGTTGTTACATTAACGACGACCTTGTTTGTATAATTTGTGGGCATGTTTCTATAATTAACGTGTATTTGTATTTATTTTTGTAATTATTTTCGATTGATTGAATCGACTAATAATTGTAGTTTTGGTGGAATAAGTATTTGTATAAATGAGTTATTTTCGTCTGTGGTTGTATAAACAGAGTAGTAACAAGTGTTATATAAATTATATCATACGAATTTCCAAATTATACAAAAATATGATAAAACTAAAAAAAAATGAATTTATACATATATAAACATCTGAACTTCAAACAGTTATACAAATGATATTATACAAATATGATAAAATTCAGAATAACAAATTTATACAAACACAAAAACATCTGAATTTCAAATAGTTATGCAAAAATTGTATGAATACAAATTCTGAAAACTACACATTTATAAACTCAAACTTAACTGCGTAAAGAAGCAAATGATAATAAATTAAAACTATATCTATATTAACTATTAAACTGATATATATATTTGCTTATATATGTAATTTTCATATTTAATAAATAAAATATTTATCTTCATTACAAAAGACAAAAAGAAAATAAAAGCTCTTTTATGGGACCATAAAAAAATGAAAATAAAAACAAAAAAGTGCTAAAATCTTAAGCCTATAAAACAAACAAATTTATTGTTCATTTCTATTACTTCTCCAAACAAACTTTCTATTCTGTTGAGCCGCCAATGAGTTTTTCATCGTTTTTCTTTCCCTCATCGGATTCTCGCCGGAAAACCTGCCGGAAATCTGGATTCCGGCAACGATCTTTGACTATGGTGAAACAACAGAAAACAAGATTTTACATACTCAGACGTTGTATAATCATGCTTTTATGCTGGCAGAGTCATTCTGTTGCTGATTAATTGTGAAAAAAAGATTCGATTTTCTGTGTATATTTGTGAAAATTGAAACTTCACATATACTCCCTTTTTGTCCCTTTCAAATGGGTAAATCTCAATTTCAGATATGGAGTTATCATTGGTTCTTTTTTCTGATGCGTTTGAATAAGACAGCTCGGTGCACTAAGCTTCCTGTAATTGCGAGGTTCAGGAAAGAATCGGACTACGAGGGTCTTTTTATTGTTTTCATCGAGGATTGGATACATGACAATAACTTTACCAGATACGTCGAGACTCGAGATATCAAAGATTGAAATAGTTTTAGTTTCTTTCAGATGGGTAAAGCTCTGTTTCAGGTAAAGATGAAGTCTTGATGATGAATATGTCAAAAAAATTCAGATTTGTGAATTTGGAAAATTGAGAATTGTGTACAAAAAGGGAAAAATATTGTGAAAAAAGTGGATTTTGTTTTCTCTTTGTTGTGTTATTATATTTATCATTGTTTATATTTATGTACTATGATGATTATGAAGAGGAAAGTTTACTTTTCTGCAGAAATGTTTGTCTTGATTCAATACTAATTTTTTTTTTCATTCATGTAAAAATCTTGTATTACACTATGAAATTCACTTATGTATAAATAATTTATTTGATATCGACTAAATAATATTTTTAAATTGTAGAGTTACGAACTAAATGTATCTATCTTTGCTCACCAATAAAAGATGTGATATGATAGTATCAAGTTCGTTCATCCTTAACAACAAATGTTAGGTTTGAGTACACATAAAATAATTCTTGTCGATACAGAACCCTATATTCTTTTAAATAAATTTTCTATATCATAACTTCGAATTAATCGATCCATAAATTTTGTAATCAAAGTACTCAAAGAAAAAAAGAAAGAAAGAAAAGAAACTTCTACAAGTAGAAAAAAGTTATTGCAACCTTGATGGTCCAAACTCCAAATTGTAGGAGCAAAAATGTTCCAAGTAGATGAAAGGAATATGTAGGAAGTAGGAACTTTTATCTTTTTACTTTACATTCAATACAAATGAACCAACTTTTTTTTTTATTATCCGATATCCATTGAAGTTCGATTAAATCTAAATTCGTGCATGACAGATAATACAGAATCACCTTCAGTTTACATAAACAACCTAACAACTTTGAGCTTTTTGCTACTAATTCTCCAATTGTGTGTTAAGCAATTCTCCAATTGTGTGTTCAGCAATTTGATGTGGTATGATTTGATTAAACATAAACATACATAAACTATCAACTTTTAGATATTCATATTTTTTACTTCAACTTTAGTTACTTTTTTTATTTCTTTCAGATTTCAACCAAATATGGTTGATAGATTTATTCAAATATATTTTTATTTATTGGCTCCATAACTATGACTCAAACAGAGTTTATTGAATTACTATGTTTATTTCATAGATGAAACAACAAGCGGGGATAGCTCAGTTGGGAGAGCGTCAGACTGAAGATCTGAAGGTCACGTGTTCGATCCACGTTCACCGCATTTTGCTTTTTCTCCTAAAAAGTTTTTTTTTTCCTCCTAAAAAAGTTTTTTTTTTTTTTTTTTTGGTTATGAACATTTTAAAATGAATTTGTATGGTTAGAAATAAATATTACTTTTTTCATATAAACATTAATTCACATTATGGAGTTCTTTAGAGGTCTCGGTTGTAAAATCACGAATGTCATAATAATGTTAAAGCTAAACAATTGTTCCCAACAGACCTTTAGCTTAAGAAAAAGTAAATCAAAGTCTCTGGAAAAAAAATATCATATGTGACAGTAATTATTGGATCTTGTAATGTCATTAATTTAAGATTCAATAACAATGATAATATAACTTCTATCACAAATAAGTAGAAGTTTGAATATAGATTTAATTGAAACTTAAAAAATTGTTGGAAATTGAAAGTTTAAAATTTGTACTTAAAAGTTAAACTAGTTGTATTTGAATATGAATTTCAATTGAAGAAAAAAAGTTTGAACAATAAAACAAGCTTTTCCATTTGAAAAACTATTTTCAATAACTAACCAAAAAATCTATAATCGAAAATATGGCTAAAGAGTCTTATCAAATATATATTGACATTTCGAAAGTTTTCTTTATGAATTTGTCTGAACAACTCTTATGGTTCACGTGATTGGGCCGGTCTATCGAGCCCAATAACATGTCCAGCCTACCCCTCAAATATAGCCCATTCAATTCATAGCCGAGTCACTCTTACGCCGATTCCTTACCGTTTCAAGCTCAATCCAACCTAACTCAAAATTGATTATTTTAATTGAACAACTCAAAATTTTGGAGTCGGTATCTTTGGACTTATTTTCTACTTTTTATTTATCTATATGTGGTTGATAAAAATGTTCAAATGAATTTCTCATTAACACCTTCCCCATATTAACAAATAAAAAGTAGAAAACAAGTCAAAGCAACATACCGACTTCAAAATTTTAGAGTCGGTATCTTGGACTTATTTTCTACTTTTTATTTGTCTATATGTGGATGATAAAAATGTTGAAACGAATTTTCCATTAACACCTTCCCCATATTAACAAATAAAAAGTAGAAAACAAGTCAAAGCAACATATCGACTTCAAAATTTAAATTCTACTTCAAAAATATCTATATCCAATAATTTACTTATTATAGATAATTACGAATAAATTACTTCATCAATAATACGGTTATTAATAATCCAAAAGAATGATATCACACTTTTATTGCACATTAAAATTCCGTTTGACCATAAATAATTTTTACGTTATTTACATTCACATGTATATATAATTTTCAATCTAAAAATGAAATTAATTTATTTTTTCTTCAAATTTCATAATTTATATATTCAAACGCAGTATTAATTAACCGTTACGAATTACAACCCATAAAATCCCACCTTGTCACAACTTTTGAATCTCAAATTCAAAACTTCAAAAAAACATACAATTATTATAATACCGCCTCTCCATTTTTTTGAATTTCACTAACGGCCATTTCTCCTTCTTCTTCAACCCCCCCCCCCTATATAATTTGCTCTGTTTTTTTTTGTTTTCGCCATAGCTAACAATGGCAACTCTAACACCAGGAATTCTACTGAAGTTACTTCAGTCGATGAACACCGGTGCCAGAGTCACCGGCGACCACCGTACGCCGTTGTTACAGGTGATTGGAATTGTACCGGCGCTTTCGACTTCTGATTCCTTGTGGCCTCATAATGGTTTTTTTGTTCAGCTTTCTGATTCTCTCAACTCTACTTATGTTTCCCTTTCGGAGCGTGACACAGATCTCATCCTTACGAATCGGCTTCAGCTTGGTCAGTTTGTTCATGTTGACCGGTTCTGTTTTGATTCTCCGCCTGTTCCACGTGCTGTTAATATTCGGTCTATTGCTGGTAGACATGGGTTTATTGGCTCGCCGGAACCCTTAATTGCTCGGATTTCTGGTGGGGGATTTCTGATTCAACCTGTTTCTGATTCGGATCCTATTGCTGCTTATTTATCGAAAAATGGAAGAACAGAGACGGGTTCAGGTTCAGGTCAGGGTTTGAAAGATGGGAAGGAAAAACTCAGGGTAAGAGAAGTGCTTGCACCAAAAGAAAATGTGGAAATGAAGGAAGATTTGAGTAAAAATTGTTCTGCTCCGAAGAGATTTTCGTCTCCGGCATCAGTTAAACAGAGATCAGTATCAGCAGGGAAGAAGAATTTGGTAGCTGAAAGGGATCCATCACCAGCAGGGAAAGTGAAGAGATCAGCATCACCAGTGCCATCAAAGTCTGTGGTGCCAAGTTTGGTAGCTGCAAAAGAGGAAAATCGGAGGACATCGAAGGAGCCAGCTATTATAGTTCCATCAAGGTATAGGCAGCCATCACCTACATCAGGGAGAAGGCAGGCAAGTCCATCGGTGGCAAGACGTATGTCGTTATCACCTGGACGACGATTGTCTGGTGGTCTTAAGGTTTCTCCTGCTGCAGATTCTTCTGGAAAGAAGAAGATGACTACTATTGCTGCTGGAATATCCAAAGTTTCAGAGGCAATTGTGGGGGGTGGTAAATCAAGTAGAAAGAGTTGGGATGAAGGTCCAGCAAATAGTGGTGATTCTTTGGAACACACAGAGAAGGTTTTTTCGAAGAAAAAACCGGATATTCAGGCAATTCTGAGAACTCAGGTGATAATTTCATGGAAATCCATTTACATTTATGATGTGTGCTCCATGTTTATTGTACCACTTTAGGATTGAACAATATATGTTAGCTCCCGTTTAACCATAGATTTCGAAAGTTGTGATTTTTGGAACTTGAAGTTGTGTCTTGAGAAAGCTTGAACTTTGGTGAGTGAAAGTGAAATCTGAGACCAGTTTTTGGAACTTGAAGACAAAATCTGATAAGAAATCTATAGCCAAACAGATATTTAGAGATGAATTTTCAGGATCTGATCAAATATTGATGCTTAAAGCTTAGCTTAGTTGATTCTAATATATGCAGAAATTATATGTAGCTGATTGCACACTGTGAGGTGTATCTGATTGATAATGGCTTATACAATTTATGTTCATTTCTCAGGCTGCTATTTCTAGGCGTTTGAGTGATGTAAGCTGTCATGCTGAGGATTTTGGAAGTGAGGGAAAACTAAAATCTGGTGCCGCGGAAAATTCCCCTGACGCTGAAAAGTCTAATAATGCAGCTCCAGTGATTCCAGTTCATGAGAAGAAGTGGACTGATGGAAGTGTACCACTACACTCCGTATCCTCAGAACTTTCAAAGCTTGGAAAGGTATGGATGAAAGCTTGTATATTGAATGTGCTACTATCCTATGTTAGCTTATCTGTTGCATCTACTGATTTTGTTAAGCTTACAATGATGTCTATGAATTTGGGTAAGATTAACGGAAGTAGCTTTACTTATTTGGCTGTTCTTGTATATATATATTTTTGGTATGTAGAAGTCTTTGTACGAAAAGGCACCTATAAATGGACTATCTAGAATGGTGTGGACTAGAAAATGATGGCAAGTTGTCTCTATACACGAAGGAACTTCTTTGTTTCTAGGTGTACATAAAATGGTTCAAACATGTAGTTAAATGCTACACCTAATGTATTGAATGTTCCAACTACTTAAAGGGTTCCAGTCTGTGTAAATCCATTGAACTATCATGAGACAAATAAGCGATAGCAAGTAGGAAACAAATATCCCTAATGTACTGAATGTTTCAACTACTTAAAGGGTTCCAGTCTGTGTAAATCCATTGAACTATCATGAGACAAATAAGTGATAGCAAGTAGGAAACAACATCCCTATCTCTACGAGGTAGGAGTAAGGTCTTACACTTTAGCCACACCTAACCCCACAAGTGGGATTGCACTGGCTATGTTGTTGTTTGATGTTGATCATTCAAATGATGCAGGAGGCAATGCAAAGAAGAATAATTGCTTCAACAGCTGCAGCTGAAGCATTGGAAGAGGCCCTTGCCATTGAGACTATTGTTAGAAATTTGAGGTAAAATGTCACCATCCTTATAGAGCTTTACCATGCTATCTCATTATTAGACCAAAATGTATGCACAACTGTTGGTAGTGTAATGGAAAGATTGGAAACATTTCATTGTTTCCAAACATGCAAATGAGAAATGCTTGTTGGACAATGCATTCTCGATTTCTCTTTCATTTTCTTAAGTCCTGTCTACTTTTTTTGCAGTATGTTTGCAGATTTACGCTCAACATCCAATCCTAAAAACCCTCTACCAAGTATTGATCGTTTCATGTCAATTTACGAAGATGTGGTGAAGTCAACATGTGTTGCTGAATCAATCACCAGCAATCGTGGCGTGCAAAAATCTAATGAGAATATGACTATGATGGAGCAACCAAAATCATCTCTTCTTTGGGTGGAGGCTGCTCTAGCAACTGATCTTGAAATTGTCTCTCTCTTGACAAATCAGAACAGTGGAACTCAATCAGCATCAGTGAAAAGCTCTCCGACATATCAGTCAACAAAACCGTCTAACAAGAATCCTTTGATTGTTTCACCAGTAACTGGATTCTGGACAAGGGGTAATGGGATGAATGAGACTGTAGAACTTGCAAAGAAGTTGCAATCTGAAATGCAAATGTGGTTCATCACTTTTGTTGAAGAGTCACTCGATGCAGGTTTTCGTGTGTTCAAGAACTGCTCCCTGGCTTCTGTTGGAGCTTCTTCCAATTGTGATTCAATTCAAGCTATTTTGTCACAACTCAAGCGAGTCAATAACTGGTTGGATCGCGTAGTCTCTAAGAAAGAGGAGCAACTGATACAGAAGATAGAGTGCTTGAGACGAAAAATATATGGATTCGTCATTCAGCATGTTGGAACTACTGCTGAAAATTCTTAAGTTTTGTGTTTATTTCTTTCTTCAATGTAAGGATAATAACTATTTTAGCAGAGTTGAAATTCTTCAACTTCATGTTTCAGACATTCATCTATTAAAAGATTTTAATAATTCAAAAATGTAGTCGGGTACATATACGATAGTATTTTTTGGAGAGTCCGAGCAACATCTAGGATAAACAGAATCCACAAATTCTTTATTGATGAATATTCAACTGTGTGAAGTTAATCTTAATTTACAGCCAAGGAGAGTTGTAAATAGGGGTGACAACAGATTTAACTTGAAGAAACTTATGAAGTCCTTCCATTCCTAAATCTCTTTCAAAGCCACTGCATTTGTATCCTCCATATGGACAATCCGGATCGAAAGCAAAGTAACAGTTTATCCAGATAACACCAACTCGAATCGATCTTGAAACTGTGTTAGCAATGTTCAAGTCATTGGTCATAACACCTGCTGCTAGTCCATACTTTGTACAGTTAGCTCTCTTGATCACCTCCTCTACCGTCCTGAAATTCATCGAGATATTGATTTTTTAAGTTATATCACGTCAGTGCATAGAAATTAAACTCTGTTTACGGTGAACTTACTTGAACTTCATTACTGATAAAACAGGTCTAAATATTTCTTCTTTTGCAATTGTCATTTCATCCTGCCAAATGCATTAACAAGATATGGCATTATGCATATCTGATCGCAACGATCATCAGTCATGGTTATAGAATGCTTACAGTAACGTCAACGAATATGGTTGGCTCTATGAAATAACCCTTTCTATCCAATGAGTTGCCTCCAGTTAACAACGTTGCCCCCTCTCTCTTGCCATGCTCAATGTATGAAAGTACCTTTTCAAACTGTATTTTGTCAATCTACACCGAAGGTAATAAGCTGTGTTAACGGACACTTGGTAAATGAAGCAAATGATAGCAACAGCAACATGTTAAACAAAATTTCAGATGTATACTTGTGGTCCTTGACGTGTATTTGGATCGAAAGGATCACCAACCACCCATGTCTTTGCTATCTCCACCAGTTTCTTGACAAATTTATCGTAAATTCCTTCTTGGATGAAAAGGCGTGATCCAGCCACACAAATTTCTCCCTGATAGGAAACGGAAAGCATAAAGAACAACATTACTATCTCACTGATTCTATTGAGAACGTAACAAGGAAAGACAGTATCGAATTCAGTATACCTTGTTGTATACTGCTCCAACAAAAGCAAGTGGTGCAACTTTGTCCACATCTACATCATCAAATACTATAAAAGGCGACTTGCCTCCCAATTCTAGTGAGACAGGTTTCAAATTGCTCGTTGCTGCAGCCTGCATTACTAAACGTCCAACTTCTGTTGACCCCGTGAAATCGATCTGTAATACATGTTATAAACGGTGACATTAGCCATGACAGTATGCTAACTGTTGGAAATATGTGCTGGTTCGTCCGTTAGCCCATTAGTTTGTCTTATTGTTGGAAGAACAATGATTTTCCACCTTAGTATGACGTCTATCGTTACCTATCCAAAACAGAAAACTCTCTGCATAAAGTAGTTCATCCGCATTGTAAGGATTCCTAAAGACCGGTGACTCAAGTCGTGGTTGTTGCAGATCCGCTTCCTCTATAGAGAAACCAATAAGTCTCCAAACTTAGTCCAAAGAGTGTCCACCGACACCCTTTCGCTAAAGAGTAACTCTGTAGATAGGTGAACTTTTTTATATGCATATATATACTATATGTTGAATCTCCTTTACCTCTTCGTATGTTTAGTTCTTTATATTTTGAGTGAAAATCCTGGTTACGTCACTCTATGTTTCATAACTTTCATCGACAGTCGGGAATTTTACCTTGTCTACATCCATATGAGAGCTAAGTGCAGCACCAGCAGTAGGTCCAATCCTGTTACCACATTTACCACTCCATCCGGAATTCCAGCCTGATTCAAGAAAGTATACAACAAAATTGAAACGGAGGGGGTATTTCTATAACACAACATGAACAGTTGAACCTATAAACGTTAAATCTTGGATCCACCTCTGAGTACAGATGAATACCTGCTTAGCCAAATAAGCATAATAGAGAGCAGAAAGAGGAGTTTGTTCAGCAGGCTTAACGACCACGGTGCAACCAGCAGCTAATGCAGGAGCAACCTTATACATAAGCAGCGGGCTCGGGAAATTCCAAGGAATAATGAGTCCAACAACACCGATTGGTTCGAGCAATGTGTATCCTTGTAACTCACGTGACATCTTGAGAGTCGTTCCATGAATTTTATCCGCTGCACCAGCATAATAACAGAGAACGTCCGCTACATTAGGTATGTCACCAGTCTTAACAACACTAAACAACTTTCCAGCATCCATTGCATCCAAAGCTGCTATTTCCTCGACATGTTCTAGGATTAAGTCCGCAAATTTTAGCATTATCCTTCTCCTCTCCTGAAATAAGCAGTTCCAACATGAACAAGAAAGTACATCATTTGAAATGAAAACAAAGACAGTCACAACATATGACATAGGAATCGTGATCGCTATCCCATCCATTGAACTGTCAGTATCGAGACAAGTTTGGAATGTGAACTTAGCTTAGACTAGTATGTTCAAGCAACAATAGGCTAAGGTAATGCATATCGATCACCTGATCGTTCATCATTTGATATAGTAGTACTTACTACTAGTATTTTAGTTGTTACATAAAGTTACCTTGGCTGATAAGCGAGGCCAAGGGCCATTATCGAAAGCTTCACGTGCAGCTTTGACAGCCAAATCAACGTCGTCTTTGTCACCTTCAGCAATACTTGCAATCACCTCCTCATTTCTTGGATCAATCGTTTCAAACGTCTTTCCTGCACAACAAACATTTTCGTATCATGCCTAGTTTGAATTTGTTCATAATTCAGTCCAATAAACACTCTCTTCTACGCTTATTATCCGTTTCAACGCTCTATCCAGACACACGAGGGCCAAGGCGAGTCTCGAGGCCTGGTTACAGGTTCACGTGAACCCAATAGCTTTTGTCAGATCAATAAACACTCTCTTCTATATCTTCTACATTTTCATATCTTATCATGCCTAGTTGAATTTGTTCACACTTCAGTCCAATAAACACTCTCTTCTATGCTTATTATCCGTTTCAACGCTCTATCCAGACACATGAGGGCCAAGGGCGGACCTCGAGGCCTGATTACAGGTTCACGTGAACCCAATAGCTTTTGTCAGATCAATAAACACTCTCTTCTATATCTTCTACATTTTCATATCTTATCATGCATAGCTGAATTTGTTCATAATTCAGTCCGATAAACACTCTCTTCTATGCTTATTATCCGTTTCAACGCTCTATCCAGACACACGAGGGCCAAGGGTGGGCCTCGAGGCCTGATTACAGGTTCACGTGAACCCAATAGCTTTTGTCAGATCAATAAACACTCTCTTCTATATCTTCTACATTTTCATATCTTATCATGCATAGCTGAATTTGTTCATAATTCAGTCCGATAAACACTCTTTTCTATGCTTATTATACGTTTCAACGCTCTATCCAGACACACGAGGGCCAATGGTGGGCCTCGAGGCCTGATTACAGATTCACGTGAACTCAATAGCTTTTGTCAGATCAATAAACACTCACTTCTATATTAAGAAAATCTACCAAGTATCTATAAGTATTCGACCATGAACATGTTATATTAACTAGAAATCGTTGTATGAACACATAATATTCAAATCCTGAATCCGACTTTACTGCTTATCAAACTTTTAATCTAATAAGTCAAACAGGCTAGCTCTTTCAAAATCAAAACTTTTCCCCCTTTCATCATAGAGCTTTAATGTCATAGTATATACTTCTTTCTGTCCCAATTTATGTAACATAGTTGAAATTTCGATATTTAAACTTTTATAAAGACCGTAAATTCAAATATAAAAATTACATGTTTAAAAATTACATAAAAAATACTATAAATCACAATTTAAAATACATGCAAAAGAATTTTGCTCGATAAAAAACTTGATTGACTCTCAAAATTCCAACAATTATGCAACGTAAATTGGGACAGAACAGAAAGAATAATATCATTAGGAAGAGGGAATTGAAACATGTCGTCGGGTGCATATTAAATACTTCGTACACAGATTCGTATACAGATACAATAACACTTTTAGAGAGTTCGAACAACCTGTAGGATAAACAAATAGAGATAAAAGGTAAAACTGATAAAGAATAAAACCTGAAATAGAATCCACAAATTCTCCATTGATGAATAATTGTGTGAACTTAATCTTTGGAATAATGAAGTTGGATTTTGAACTATTTTTAGACTGCATTTTTTTTTTTGGTTGCAAAAAACTATTATTGTGACTTCAATATGAGTGTATATGTAGGCATATAGTGCTGCCAAATTAAGATAAAAACTTGTATGTGGCTATTATTTGCACCTAAGTTAATTTGACTTTAAGGGTGTGCTGTGTGTACAATTACATTTTTTGAAATATTTTTTTTTTTTAAATGAGAAATTATTTTTTTTATATTAAATGAAAATAGGGAAAACAAGTTCAACAAATAACATTTCATATTAAATACGAAGTATATTTATCTATTCTCCAACACATCGTAACTTCATTTATAACTTACAATCCTATGTTGCTTGGACTCTTTTGAAATATCAGTTTACAATAGAGATACAATAGAAAATCTGGAATAACAATATGTAGCCCACTAATTTAAAGGATAGTAAAAACTAGAAAGAGATGAGAAGCTAGACACTTAGAAATAGAACGAGGGAATATAGACTTTTCATAACAATTTTCCTTAATTTTTTTTTTTTCATTCATCGTTCTTTTAACTAGTTGTTAATTGAGTCTGGATCCCAAATCAACCTTTGAGAAGGCCTTTCATTTTTGTTGTTTCTGGTTGGCCCGATAACTAATTATGTGGCATTTGTATAGGTGGTATATACTGACATTAATCAAATATTATTATGCTTTTTAATTAAACGGATTATAAGTAGTTCAGTTGATTGCTTACATGAACTTTCACCTTATCAGTGAAGATCCAATTTTCACCTTGTAATTCCCTCTCATTTTCCTTTTTTCTACCTCCAATATTTTTTATTTATTTTTGTGATTTTTTTTTTTGTGGAAAATATATTTTTTCATGTTAGTGGAGATCTGGTTATGAGTAGAGTTGTAGAAAAAGTCTGTAGGAAACTATTTTTATGTTCGATTTAGATAGCATTTTTTTCATTGGTTTTCTTTCGTGTAAATTTTTCCAATAACAAATTTCAAACTTATGAGGCCTTATCTATTCCATCTAGTACGGCCATAAGTCAAGATAATTAATAATTATTAACAGTATTTTAATTATTTAGGAGTTTTATAGTAAATCATTTAGTCATGTAATAATTATTATAAAGTTAATTTATTTTGGAAAGAAATGGAAAAAAAAAAACGAAAAAAAAAATACAAAATGTACTCAAATATTATATTAGAGGATACGATTTGTATTCAATTATTAAAGTGGAATATGCGATGCAAAAATAATGTTGCATTATTAAACTGTCTCTGTGTAATGGAGTGTTGGGTCCGAGGCGGGTATAGTTTGGGTCAATTCGAAATTGAAAGAAGTGTATTCATACTAGTAGGTTGTGTCGTATGATTATTTTTGTAGTTTTTTGTTCTTCAATTTTTATTACTATATGTTGTTTTGTGTAGTCCGATTGTAGTATTATTCTGCTATTATTTATTATGTCTTTTCCTAGACTATTTTTTTTGAATTGGGAATCCAATGAAACCAGTCTTTTTCAGTGGCGGATCTAGAATTTTCAATGAGGGGGGTCAAAATTCGTAGAAATAGACACACGGAGTAAACGAAGAGGGTTCAACATCTACTATATATACATAAAATATTATTTTAACCATGTAAATAGTATAATTTTTCATCGAAAGACGAACCCCCTTGTACCAAGGTGGCTCCGCCCCTGGTCTTTCTACCTCACCTTTAAAATAGAGGTAAGATTTGTGTATATTATATCCTCCTCAAATCTCACTTCGTGAAACTACACGAGTAAATTTTCAGCATCTCCATTTCACTTAATTAAAATTATATCATATCACCTCTCTTGGTAGATTTATATTATGCAATAGAAGATGCTTGTAGAATTCAAAAAATTTGAAAGTTATGAAACTTATCACTCCATATTCATTAAATTTCTCAATTCATACGGTTTGAACAAAAATTATTGAATTCTATCGAGCCAGATGTCCCAAACAAGATCAAAATCCAAATCAAGAACATGCAAATTTTGTTCAACTGAACTTTTTTAATTGCCCAAAAACCAAAAGGCAACAAAGCAACAACAAAAATTTATTTTATGGTCATATGGTTTAACATTAGATACTATAGCATATAGTAAAAATCTATTTGATTTTCTGCAAATTTACAACCAAGGAGAGTTGTAAATAGGAGTGGCTACAGATTTAACTTGAAGATACTTATGAAGTCCTTCCATTCCCATATCTCTTTCAAAGCCACTGCATTTGTATCCTCCATATGGACAATCCGGATCGAAAGCAAAGTAACAGTTTATCCAGATAACACCAGCTCGAATCGATCTTGAAACTGTGTTAGCAATGTTCAAGTCATTGGTCATAACACCTGCTGCTAGTCCATAGTTTGTACAGTTAGCTCTCTTGATCACCTCCTCTACCGTCCTGAAATTTATCGAGATATTGATTTTTTAAGTTATATCACGTCAGTGCATAGAAATTAAACTATGTTTACGGTGAACTTACTTGAACTTCATTACTGCCAGAACAGGTCCAAATATTTCTTCTTTTGCAATTTTCATGTCATCCTGCCAGAAGCATTATGAAGACGTAAGTAACCAACAACAACATACCCGGTGAAATCCCATAAAGTGAGGTTTAGAGGTAGAGAGACTGAATACTCCTACATGAATAAGGCTAATACTACGACAGACACGATGCACCAGACTACCATCAAGCCTTATCTCGTACTAGCCTTCTATTCTAGTCCGTGAACTTCATACCCTCTTATCTATGAAGATGTAAGTAAACTATTGTATGCTTCATCTCAACATTCAAAATGCAACAATGATAAGTTTAAAATGCTTACTTCAACATCAATAAATATGGTTGGCTGAATGTAATAACCCTTCCTATCCAATGCATTGCCCCCTGTTAGCAATTTCGCACCCTCCCTCTTGCCATGTTCAATGTACGAAAGTACTCTCTCATACTGTTTTTTATCAACCTGCATCACGTAAACAGTGAGTTAGATATAGACACGGTGAAATACATTTGCGATTTTGGTAAAGACAAGTTGAAAAATCTTTAAAAGAATAGTTGAAATGTATACTTGAGGTCCTTGATGAGAATTTGGATCAAAAGGATCACCAACCACCCATGTTTTTGCCATCTCTTCCAATTTCTTGACAAATTTATCGTAAATACCTTCTTGGATGAAAAGTCGAGATCCAGCCACACAAATTTCTCCCTAAAAATGAACGAAAGCAAGGAACAACACAAATTACCTCACTTTATGTTTGATGATATACATAATAAGAAATGGTGTACAGTAAGAAATATGAAAATTTTTGTTTACCTTGTTGAATAGGATTCCTACAAGGGCAAGTGGTGCAACTTTGTCAACGTCTACATCATCGAATACTATAAAAGGCGACTTCCCTCCCAATTCTAGCGAGACAGGTTTTAAATTGCTTAATGCTGCAGCCTGCATTACTAGACGTCCTACTTCTGTCGAACCTGTGAAGCTTATCTGAATAAAAAACAACACATTACAAACCGGTATGATTAGCTAAGGCAGTATTTGCCTTTCATTTTTCATTTACAAATATGTGAACAGGGAATCACCTTGTCTACGTCCATATGCGAGCAAAGTGCAGCACCAGCAGTAGAACCAAATCCTGTAACGACATTGATCACTCCATCGGGAACACCTGCCTGTTTTGAAACAGAGAAAACAGAGAATTTCAAGGATCTTATAATTAACTGATATGATATGATATGATATGATAGTTTCGTGTGGATGAAGAGAACGAAATGTTACTTGTTTAGCCAATTGAGCATAATAGAGCGCGGAAAGAGGAGTTTGTTCAGCAGGTTTGACAATCATAGTGCAACCAGCTGCTAATGCAGGGCCAACCTTCATAACAAACATCTGAGTTGGAAAATTCCAAGGAATAATGTGTCCGACAACACCAATTGGTTCGAGCAACGTGTATCCTTGCACCTCACGCGACATTTTGAGAGTCGTTCCATGGATTTTATCGGCTGCACCAGCATAATAGCGAATAATTTCAGCTGCAGCTGGAATTTCCATGTTCTTTACAGGAACAAATAACTTCCCTGCATCCATTGCATCCAATGCTGCTATTTCCTCTGCATTTTCTATGATTAAATCCGCGAATTTCAGCATTATCCTTCTCCTCTCCTGAATGTAACACCAAGGCAAAGTAAGACGATGCAAATTTGAATTCAACAAGTTACAAAATCAACTCAAAAGTAGGTTAATTGAATCAAAATAATGAGTTTAACCATGAAACTATGCATAACATCTTAATTACATTAGTTAAAGGTCATTCCTTCCTTTCATCTTTTTGTAACCTCCATCCGTTTCAATTCATGTAAACTATTTTTATTCTGCTTAAAAAAGAATGACGTCTTTCTTAATTTGAAAACAATCTTATTTGAACTTCTTATATGTTATGCTTAATGAGAAGCTTTTATATCCATACAAACGTTGTGACGATCATGAGTTTTGAAAGTCTTGCTACTGCACAAATGTTATAGCCAAATATTTTTAAAAAGTCAAAAAATAGAAGGAGAGGGGAAAAAGTCTTTCCATTTTAGTGTCAAATCTTGCAGAAAATAATTGCAACTTGTCATAATTGTCTGCTTCCCAAGTTATACATGTTTCATTTCAATTTTGTTTATGAAATCTAAGAAAATGAAGAATATTTTTAAATATAATAATTTTTAAATAAAAAATATATAAAATATATTAAAAAGTCTATAAATTTGTGATATTAAATATTTTATACGAAAAGAAGTATTATTTTTTAAATGGTCAAAAAAAGAAATTAAGAGAAAACGAAGTGAGTAATAAGTGTATATTAGTATACCGTTGGCTATAGCATTAGCCAACTACAATTGATATTTGGAATTTGGAAAGAACGATATGCACATCGATTTGAAATAGAAAAATTATTTTTTATAGATTTTCAATTTAATAAAAATATTTTTCAAAATAAATTTGAAAAAACACGAGTAAACAAGCTATATAACATTTCCATCATTTATAAAATATCATGTTGTGACTAAATAAAATAAGATAAGATTCCATTCATTCAATAGCGTGTGACCAATTATTGATTGAAAATATTAATAAAAATATATGACCTTTTAAAAGTAAATTTTCACTTTATGGTAGTTGTCATTAACAATTAAAAAGACAATTATCAAAAAAAAGAATTTTGAAATTTATTAGTAATATTTTTTATTTTTTAATATGGTGTAAGTCAACTTGCACACAATTTGATTACAAACAGTATATTAGGTAAGTCGTACCTTTTGAAACAAATGAATGTCAAAAGATACATTTGGTGCGAAGAACGGTAGAGTATTTATCCGAATCTTTTAGTAAAATAATTATACTATATATATATTCAGATTTTTAATTTTCTAAACATAAGATTAGAAATAAAATAATTTAATATTTTTAAGATCAAATTTCAAGTATTATATTTTTACTTTTAAAGCTCATTAATGAATTTTTTAAATTCACGGCTAAATTTAGTTATGTTTGTGCCTTTTGAAACAACTTAGTCAAGAGAAGTGTTCTACAAAACTATTTAATGGATGGTCAAACTTTTGACATATCCTATTCACACCTTTTGTAATCGTAAATTATTATTCTAAACAAGTACATTTCTATAATTATTACTTAAATAGATCACCTAGAAAAATAGTCTATTTTTTTTATTAAAACATGTCATTATAATATCAACGAAATAAGTAATACTTTTTTTTCCAACTTTTTTATACTATATTACATAAAATAAAACGAATAGAACAGAATTTACCGCGGGGGTTAACCGAGGCCAAGGGCCATTATCGAAAGCTTCACGGGCGGCTTTGACAGCCAAATCAACATCCTCCTTGTCACCTTCACTAATTCTTGCGATAACCTCCTCATTTCTTGGATCTATTGTTTCAAACGTATTTCCTATATTTAATGTAATATAGTTAGATTTTTCACGAAAATATAAAAATCTCAAAAAAATTAATATCTAATAGTATACTTTTTATCTCATTTATATATTATTTTTCTTTTTAATTCGTTCTAAAAATAAATAAGAATATCTAGACTAGATCTCACTTATTTAGAAAAAACACACACTAAAATATGTGGCTTTCTTAGAATAAGCACATGACACAAAATGCCAAAAAATTATTTTAGCATTGTAATTGTCGTACATGGTGCAACTCACGAGAGGGCCATTTACTCTCTTCGTTTTATTTTACTTGTCATATTATACCTACGTAATGATTATATAATATTATATATATAATTATTTCTTTTATATATATCGGGTGATTTACTGTTTATAAAAACACTTTATTTTATTTATTTTTTATAGGTTTCAATTTATATATCATAATTTAAATATGAAATTCAAATAATATAACTTTAACCTAAATTTAGATTAAATTTTTCAAAAACTTACATGCTTAAAAGCTATATAAAAATTATTATAAATTATAATTTTGATAATTTAAAATATTAAAATATACATATAAAAGATTTATTTAACTTCCAAACGTGTAAAATATATTTAAACAGAGCAAAAAAGGGTGATTTGTGTTTGATCGTTGACACATCTCAAAAGTTTTTCCTATTTTATCTGGAGATAAGATAGTACGAAATTTGATTTGTGTTAACTGACCTCAAAAGTTTTTCCTATTTTATTTCGAGATAAGATAGTATGAAATTTAATTTGTGTTAACCGACCTCAAAAGTTTTTTCTATTTTATCTCGAAATAAGATAATCCTAAATTCGATTTGTGGTAACGGACGTCAAAAGATTTTTCCAATTTTACCCTGGGAGATAAATCGGTACTAAATTTTTATCCCAAAATTATCTATACTCGTCCAACCTAACAAATCACTCTCAGAGATTTGAAGAAGCTGCTGCAACAGATTCATTGACAAAATTTCACAAACAGAAAGAGAAAAAAAAAATCAGTGTAATTTTTTTTTAAAAAAAAGTATAATTACTTAACTTGAAGCAGAATCAATCAAATCGCCATTAATGGCGGGCAGAGAAACTCCACACACACAGTCACACAGAGATTAGATTCAAAAAAAAAGTTTTACAGAAACATTCAAAAGTCGAAATCTGCAACATATAACTGATTTCCTTTACTTTTCTTCATTCACGGAATTAAACAGAAGAAAACAGAGATTAGAAAGTTATAAATCAATCAAACCTGAAACGGAATCGACGAATTCACCATTGATGAACAGCTTTGTGAACTTAATTTTCGGAATTTGGAATTGAGTTTCTGAATTTCCATTCGATTCCGCCATTTTTTTGACTTTGATTTTTTTTTTTTTTTTTTTTGGCTTCTGTTACTGTTGCGTTGCTCTGTATCTTATGGAACTGGAAGAGAAATAAAACATGCTTACATACACCCCTATTTATAGGCTGGAACTCTGCCGGGGTCTTTTTCACGTGAGGGGCTGTTACATAAATAATTTTTAAATAATAAATGATTTGGACGAAAAAAATAATGTGTACGACAATTTTATTAGGTAAAAAAAGTTATTTTTAATAAATATTTGAGTCAAAGTATGTGCAATTTCATAGTTAATGTTTGGGTCAAATTTTTATTTTATGAACTTAAAAAGTAAACATTGTTATTAATAGATTTTTAATATAGGTAAATGTAATTTTGAAATGAAGTATAAGAAGAATAATCTTTATTAGTTTTATTTCTATTTTGAAAAGTTATTAATAAATTTTTAATTTAGGTAAATATAATTTTAAAATAGTTTATTAGTTTAATTTCTATTTTTGAAAAGGTAGGGAGATTTATTTTTTTTACATATTTGACTCAAATAAAGTAACTATATATAATATAGTAAAAGAATTATTTTCATATATAAGTTAAAAAGTATAATTTATATTGTCACGATTCAGATTGTTGTGATTGACACCCACGCTAACCCTCTAGTGGGAGAACCATTAATACTAATTAGCTAACCAACTTTATCAAAATATGAAGGCCTTTAAGTCACGAAAGCAAGTTAAATAGTTGAAGAGTGAAGTTCTAATACACTTCCAAAAGATCTAACAACTAAACAATGCGGAAAATAACTCCTAAAACCTGAAAGTTAATATACCAAAGCATCTAATAATGAACCAAAAGTCTAAACAAGAAGGGTTACAACCCCAACTAACGAACTAATTAACTAACTAGAAAAGCTTAAGTCCGAAATGATGGACACAAACGAAAGAGAACTCATGGCAGTCCGAAATAAGTGGTTCATCCTTGAATTCAAAGGATCATTGATCTTCTAAGCGAGATCCGAAAGATACCCTGTACTCAACAAAAATAAGAGCAAATGTAGTATCAGTACACAATCACCGTGTACTGGTAGGATCACGCGGCTATCCCACTAAGTGTAATATAAGCAAGTCAATACAACATTATAAACATGCAAAATACCGAACATATACAATATCGATTATCACATGCTCAACAATATACATTTATAACAAGTCATTGGTCCTCTCATGGAACTCAAACTCAAACTGTTAGCATATCAGAACGTGATACTCAATTCAATGTTTATGTAGAAACGTGACAATCGATTTCATATTTATGCCGAAACGTGACAATCGATCCCACTTAGTTATGTCGGAACGCGGCAACCGATCCAATCAACACGCCACAATCACAATCACAAGTACATTCTGAACCATCATACAATCAAGAAGTGATTCATGACATATGTTTATTCATCTATCTCATTTACAAGGCCTAACCCATCGGTGGCCCCCTAAAGTTGGCATGATCTTTCACTTAGACACCTCAACTAGACAATGTTCATTTTAGACACCTGATATGGAGTCCTGCTATGTTATTTTGATACTTTTTGCTTACATGGCATATTGAGTGTGACACACTCATTGACCAGCGCGTGAAATAATTTTTTAGTTAATTTTTAATTATTTTTTCATCTTTCTTCTTTAGCCACCATTTTACCCAAAGTTAAATATCATTCATTATAGATGAAGGTTTGAACAAAGATGACAAAAGATATTTTTAAAATTAAAAGTAAATCCATTTATGAAATTTCTCTTGAAAGAATTTAATATTAATTTCTTTAAACTAAGCTAAAAATGTGGGGTGGGGTAGTCTCTGTAAAAGGATTGGGGAAGTTGTTATTTCTGAAAATGAAATTTTCGAATGGCGTGCATAGTAATTAGAAGGTGTTTTCGAGGCGGGGGTTTGGGGGTTATTTGGAGGTTGGGTTTTTGGGGACTTTAGAGAAGACGATCTTGTGGGGAGGAGGTTGGGGGTTGGGGGTGGGGTGGAGAAGATGACTGGGGTGGTTATTTTATTTGTTTTTTAAAATTAGTTGCATAAAAAGTATTATGTGTCATTTATTCCTTGGTTAGTTTTTATGTTTATTCAAATGTAATTGTTTAATAATTATTTTTGATATAAATGACAAATGTCATAATTTAATTCGTCACTTTACACATCATTCGCGAGTGTAACACACACACTTTATATATTTTTGCTGAATTTTAAAAAAAGTGTCAAAATGACATATCGAAACTCTACATCAGGTGTCTAAAATGAACATTTTCTAGTTAAGGTGTCTAAGTGAAATATCGTGCCAACTTTAAGGGGCCACTAGTGGGTTAGACCCATTTACAATAAGTGTGATCAATAATGCACATTCACATACATACATGTATCATAATGAAGCAAGAACAAACATACATCGAATACATATATCATAATGAAGCAAGAACAAACATGCAATAAGTGTGATCAATAATGCACATTCGCATACATACATGTATCATAATGAAGCAAGAACAAACATACATCACACAATCATAGAATCACGACCATCATCTAGCTCAAAACAAGCTTGAAACCCTAAGAAACTTGATATCTCCCTTTCCGAATTTGTTCTGCTTGTTCTTGGTCTACAAATACTCAATATAATACGAGAATCATTAACATCACTAATTACCCGAACTACTAACAATGCCATCAACCCCATATCAAACCCTACGTCTCCATACCAGATTATGACTTTTCTCGCCATAATTCTTAGATCAAAACCCTTTCCCATCGATATAACCCAAGAAAATAGATTTCACAGATCGAAAAAATAAATTTGGGGAGTGAAAACCTTACATTTAGCCTCAAGAATGGGGGAAAACTGTCAAGAAGACTCTTTGGTTCATTCCTTAGCTCTCAAAGTAGAAAAGTGCAGAATAAAACGTTTTTGGGATTTATTTACGATTTTAAGTCACGTCTGGCCCACCACAGCGGCACTAGCCCGCTACAGCAACCCAGCCCTGGCAACCAAAATCACCGCCAAAGCGGCTTGTATAAAACAGTGAGATATTGTAATAATTTCAAGAACCATTTCACAACACACCTTCAATTAACGACACCCTAAAAATACCGTTCACGCCGAGATCAGTTTCGAAAGTTTTACTCACCCGAATTTAATTATGTAAAGTCATACGAGTTCTTTAACGACTTGCCTATCTACTCATGTAACCAAAATCATATTTAAATCACTCAATTGCTACTAGATTTTCCTACACCTTAATGACTTTAATTTCGTTCAAATTTGAACTAGATTGGAAAATCCCAAATTGCTATGAAAAATTTTTCTGGTCCAAAATTTTTCTCTATTGACTTTTCTATAACAACGGAACCAATCATTGCTAGTTCACTTTGTTACATATCAAATAAAATAGTGGCTTACTTGAATATTTGCTTCTATATTTGTAAAATTGTATTGCTTATCCATAATTTTATACAGCATTATTTTTATAAAAAAAAATTGGATCCATTTAAATATTGTCCATTTTACTTGTAATTGGGACTCTCTGTATATTTCTAATTTATTCCATTTGTTTTAAATGTTCATTTAAAATTTTATATACCTCTTAAATTATAATATGAGTATTTTATTAAAAATATTCCTATTAACTTACACATAATAATAAATTCGAAAAAGTAATTTGAAATAAGTAATTAATGTTCGATATGCTAATTATGTAATTTTATGTAAATATTAGTTATGAAAATTTAATTATTTATGTATTACTTATTCATATTTTAGGTGTTTCTAAATTTTACATTATCAAGAAAATTATACTAAACAAGTACTACTTAATTAAGTGTAGCGAAAATCTCTGATGATTTAAATTTAAACATTCGGTTTAATTATCTAAAATTCTATCATATATTATTGATATGTTGCTTATTATTTCTCGATCTTTTATCCATAAATTCCTTTTGATTCCTAATACTATATATATAGAGAGAGAGACTTTTCGATTGGTCATTTTTTTATTTTATTTTCAAGATTATAACTAATTTGTTTTTATGAAGATTTCGATATTTTTTGGATGATTTGATTTTATTAACTATTGGTAACTTTAATATTTTTTTTCATTAATTAGCTTAATTTACATATGAAGGACAACTCTTTAGAGTAAAATCAAACTAATCTATCAAGATTAATCTTTTAAACTTTGTGGTGATTATTGTAGTCTCAAGTCACTTTATTTTCTAGAATATTGTAGTCACAATCATTATTTATTCGATTGAACTTTTATACATTTTCTTGTTCTTCCTTTCATTTTAATTATTAAAGATAAAAGATAGAATACTTTTATAGTTGACGTTTACTTGAAAAATCATTTCTTAAATGTTTAAGTAAATACCATGACGATTAGTTTAACTTTTTAAAATAATAATATTAGATTATATATATATAATATTAAATTATTTTTTATATATATGATAAAGCTAAAATTCCTTGACTTCTATGGGTATTTTCTAAAAAAAGTATTTATAAATTCTTTTACTAAATTTTTTTGATTCCACCATTAAATATGTGTATGCAATAAAGATAATTTACGAGTAATAAATTTTAAAAGTTATCTGAAGAGATTGATTGGCTAGGCAGGCCAAAAGATTTTGAGTAAGGATATCAAACAGCAAAATGTGTATCACACATTTAAGTCATGGCTCGTCCTTGTCATTTTCATAAATTTGATTTAGAATAATAATAATAATAATGATAATAATATCGATTTTATCGGGGCTCCCATGTTGTGTATGGTATATTGGATCAGAAATTGAAAAAAAAACAAAGTATAGAAGAGAACTTATGGATATATTGCTTCTTCACTCGCTATGTAATGAACGATATATAAGTTATGTGTCAAATATATATATAAATCAGATTCATGTTGATTTATATTTGAAATAATTAGAGTTTTGTAAGTTGTAACAACAATTATATTTGTACCAGATATATTGTACACAAAAATTTTTATAATATATGATAGAAGTAGAGTGATGTATCCGAAAATTAAAAAATGAAATTTGTATTAATTCAAATAATATGAACTTTTAGGAAATATATTATTTTAAGTCATGTAATTACGTAATTTTTAAAAAAATAAAAAAATAAAAATAGAAAGCGAAATAAAAAAAGGCTATACATAAATGTTTGATGAAATTAAATTATGGAGTAACATTAATTATATGGGATATAATTAATATAATATATATGGTGCAAAAAGCCAAAAAGATTATTATATATGAATATTATCACCAAAAAGATTTTTCGAGATCCTAACTATGTGATAAGTAATGCCCCACAAATAAGGACATCACCATATGTCCTTTAAAATTATTGTGCATCTATCCAAATGGATATACATATAAAAAAATATTAACGTATATTATAAAGATAAAATCAAAATTTAAATTTTATAATAATTTTATTTAAATTAATTTATAATTATAAATAAATTCATGATTAAATATTTATATATATTTAATAAAAATATATGTATTGAGCATAAGCTATTGAAATTATGTGAATTCGTAATTATAATTATAAATGAATTTACAATCAAATAGATTCTTCTTTCTATTTATTATTATTTTTACGTATAGCTACTTTTTGATATTTTAATACACAACACCATTAAAAATAAGAAAAATTAATAATTTTTTTTATTCCACCACTAATATCGTATCTCACTATAGGTGTAAAAAATATGAATGATTCGATAGGTTTTCATTAAATTATGGTTAATTTCTTCTGACTTTGATTTTAAAAGAGTAAATAAAGTAGTCTTAAATCAATTAAGTATTTAATCAAATGGCATCTCTCCACAAGCAATATAGTTGCTTAAAAGAATATATTAGCATTTTAAATTCCTCAAATATTAATAAATTTCAATTATTATTTTTTGTGATTACGGATTTTCTTAGATGATTTTTATCGTGTTGTTGATAGTCACCGCTATTTTTTAAGTTTATTAATCTATTAGTGGAACTAAATAAAAATAATATGTTTAGAGTAGTTGCTAACCACATTCCACATGATTAAAACTATTAAAATGTAAAATAATACTAGTTGTAACAAAATATAAGAATGGAGAAGACATAAAGTAAACAATGAATTATGTCATAATTTATTCTTGTCATAGGCTTAATAATTTTTTATAAAAAAAATTATAAATTAGCTATTCAATTCAAAGTAATAATTTCAATTGGTTTTCTTGGTTTTTTCACTCATATCGTCGTTGGTCATTCCCGTTAGGCCGAAGTGTTTGGCCTTAGATAGAGTACCAGTAAATTTGGATACACATCGGAAAAAATTTCGTTATAAATTAAAAAGTAGTTCTTAATAAAGGTGATTTATGCACCCAATGCGACTCAAATTTAAGCCGTTCAAATATAAATACAAAATATTTATAATTTTATCTTAACACTCATACACAGGGGTGGAGTCAACCTTGTAAGAAGGGTCCATTCAAACCATTTCAGCAGAAAATTATATTATCTAAATATAGTTAAAATAATTTATATGTATATATATAATAGATGTCGAACTCCTTTCAGCTATTTCATGTGTTTATTTCAGCAAATTTTGAATTCTTTTATTAAAAATTCTGACTCCGCCTCTATCATACATTTACGATAGAAATAATTGTTCCATACTTGCATTAATCAAACAGATAAGAAAAACAATAACAATTCAATACACTAAACTTTCGCTAAGAAAAAAAAAGTAGAAAAATTTAATATTGTAATTTTTATTCTAAATTCTGAAAAAAAAATTGTTTTCAAAGAGCCAGAACTCAGACAATGACTCTGAAAAAACATGTCAGAATTATAATTAATTTTAAAAAGATGTGATTTCTAACTATATATGTCCAATCCAAATAATTGCATCTAGAAGTTTTCTTTCGATAAAAATTGTACGAATTATATTTGTATAATTAATTTCATTATTTTTAATTGCACCATATTTAAACCTCAATTAGTAGTATGCAAATGTACATCTAGCAAATTCAATCAAGAGTACGTGAATTTAGAAAAAATAGAGCATGTAAAATTAAAGTATATATAAAATTAAATATATGTTTCAAAATTGACGTTCTCACTTTAAAATATATAACGTTTAAATTCTAAATTCATCAATATCAACTTTGTTCATTTCATTTTTTTTTAAATAATAGGTGGAAATTTGATTCAAACATTATATTTGTAATTAAAATGATTAAGTATGTATAAATTATTTATTAAATTCCTAATATCTTAAATAAATTAAAATTTTAAATTTATAAATTTCATAATCTGAATTCGCCACCCATAAAAATATATTGATTTTTTTCTTATTTGTCAAAGTTGGTTATCTTTCATTATATATATGAGTACGTAACAATTCATTAGAGATTAATTTGTTTGTTTTACTTATCAATCACATTACCTTTACTAGCTTGTTTTGTTGTGTATATTACAATAAAAAATTGACCCTTAATATTACTTTGTTTGGTTGGTTAATAAAATAAGAAAATAAAAAAGAGAAGTTGGAAAAAGGATTATTCATATGGAGAAAAGTCTAGAAGGAAAAGGTTATTTGATTTTTTAATAAATCGAATATAAGACATGTGATAGAATGGATAAATTTTTTTCGATGTTTTAAGTTTGAGATTTCTAAATTAAAAAAAATTCTAATTAAAAACTCTTTCACATGTCTAGAAGTTCACATTTATATTACATAATTTGAATTTCAAGAGTCAAATTTATTTATTTTAATCGTACATTTGAATATATAATTTTTAAAATTTTTAAAATAAAATTTATATATTTAAAAACTATATAAAATATTATAAATTATAAAAAGTAATAATTTAAATATTGAAAAGAATATATATAAATTACAATTAATTTTTTAATTGAACTTTTAGAATTTTAACGATGTCTCGTAAATTGAAATGAGAATAGAACAAGTAGGAATTTTCCAACTTCTTTTAAATTCAAAATGGGGAAAGTCTTTAGCAATGAATGGCCTTGGAAATTAGAACATGGAATATAGAAGAAAAAGTAGAATTCCCTTTTACAAATAATTTATTGAATAGGAAAATTAAATAATGTATTTTACTTTGCTCATAATAATAGTTTTTTTTTTTCCTAAAGTCGAAAAAAGGTGTATTCCTTTGATGGAACAGAATAGGAAAAAACAAAAATCAATTTCTCATCATAGATAAATTAAAGAAAAGGATACAAGATTTTAGTTATACTGCGTAATTACTAATTAAAAGAAAATTTTATTTTTTATATATATAAAAGGTGTTGTTGAAATAAATCTTTTTGATCTAAAATAGGATATTTTTGAATCGCCTTGTATAACTTCTTGATCCGCCACTATATTAAGTAGGTGTTTGAATGTAATTATAATTTTAAATTTAAATATTTTAAATAGTGAAATTTAGGATTTGGAAAATATTTTTCAAATCAACTTATTTTCCTCAAAATTAAGAAAAATGACTTCCCTTAAAAAACTAAGGAAAATATTTTCCAAAACTTTCCTCTAATTTCAAATTATATTTTTTTTGGGAAAAACATTAATTTTAAAAAAATATTTTCAATTTCAAAATTTAATTTTTTCACCCGATCTCTGAACCCCCACCCACCCACCACCAGCCAACCCCCACCCACCCACCACCGGCCAGCCCCCATCCCAACCCCACCCCCTACCCAAAAAATTAATTTTGCTTTTTAAAAATATTTTCAACTTTAAATTTTTATTTTTAAACTCCTATCACCCCCGGGCCGGCCAGCCCCCCACCCAACCCCAACACCCAAAAAAATAATTTTGTTTTTTTAAAATAATATCAACTTCAAAATTTATTTTTCCACTCCTAACCCCTCCCCCTGCCCCCACCCACTACCCCCACCCCACCCCACCACCACCACCACCCCAAAAAAATAATAATTTTGCTTTTTAATAATATTTTCAATTTCATAAAAAATTATTTTTTACTCTAGTAAAATAAAAAATGTCTCTCAAAAATATTTTTCATTCATATATCAAACACTAAAAATCATTTCCGAAAAATATTTTCTACTCACCAACCAAACATGAGAAAATAAGTTCAAAATCAACTTGTTTTCTAGGAAAATATTTTTCATGAGAAACATTTTCCTCCATACCAAACACACCCTAATTCCCTATCCTTTTCAAGAACTAGGAGTCTCATTCATTGGTTTATTGGATCGATTCTATCCATATGTTACATATTATATGTTTTTATAATGTATCTATATATATTAATAATATTATGTGTGATCTAAGTTTTTTATTTTTTATTTGTGTGGGTGGTGAGCAAATCAAGGAATTTTGTCCGATTTAAATTAGCATATGATAACTTTATTAATACGTCACAACTCACAACCTATAAATTATAATAATACCATTTGTTTATCTAAATTATAAATATTACTATAAGTTTAAAGTGATAGCAATGTTGACAACTAATTAAATATTTAACTAGAAAAAAGTGAAATACATCAGAGTGAGAAGAAAACAAAAACAAAATGTTAAAATTAGGTTAAATGTTCGTCACCTACATCGTTTTATTCTTTGAGAATAAATAAATAATCAATTATTAATAATTCAATTAGCATGACAATTGTTAAAATTACACTAATAAAAAATGTTGCAATATACTTTGAATTGGATATAATATACTCGTATAAAAAAAGAGTTCGAGTTTATCTATCGACGTTATAAAAGATTTTTTATATAATTAAAATACTGAAAAAAATAGCAATCACAAGAAAATATGAACATAATAAAATTATTATATATTTTGGTATTAATTTGCAATATTTACGGTGTTATAATATTGTATTATTTTATTTAACAACCAAAAAAGCAAAAGATATCAATAAAGCATGCCTTTTTCACTTTTCAACAACTTTCTTTATGATATATATAATTTGCTATGTTAATTAACGACTAAGCATGGACTTAATAGCAAATTGAAATAAATATAATTTTAAACATCGAGTTAACGTGTTACTTTTTATTTTTAAGTCATTCTTTTTAATTAAATTAATGAATGCTCAAATATAGGATTAGTTAAAAAGATAATGTGAATACGTGTTTATTTAAAGAAGGCAAATTCCAATAATATTTGTACCTCATATATTATTATTATTAATAATAATTAAAAACTACTTGTACTCATGAATCATGTATATGTCAACGGTCTAGTTAAATTTATTTCTTAGTCAATGAAATATAATTTTAGCTTTAAAAAGTTACGTATCATATTTTTATTGAACGAAAAAATGGGTCTCAAACGGTTGATATTTTATTTTTTATTTTTAAAAAAATTGCAAGGTCAATTTTCTATATATTTAAAATGATGCAAATTGAAGAAACAAAAAGAGTCAACAATTTTCTTTTCTCAAAAAAGGTTTTACTTTTGGACTTATAATGGGAATATTCAATAAAATTATAATTAAGTTTTAAGTTCTATGAACATATGATGAAATAAGTAATAAACATAATTTGATTGCCTATAAGATAATTATAGATATTTTGTTATTCTAATTTTCAGCATATTTAGATTAAAATGTGGTAGTTTTCTTGACGATTGTCGGCTACAATAACAATAATAATATACTAAATAAAATTTTCGTATAGTGAAAAGAACTCTTTTATTTTTTATTAAAGATTTCGAATTTGAATCTTCCTGAATATGAAGTTGTCGTGTCTCCCCATACTCAATGTGAGACTTCCCAATATAAATTCAAATTTTGATCAATTTCTTGTGTGATTATCAGATATCAAATAAAAAAATAAACATACATAATCAAATCTGGAGAAGGTAATATATAAATAGGCTAACGTCTATAAAACGTAAATTGAGAATGACAAAATATTTATGTCTAAGCATATGATTGGACTATGAATAATGATATTAATTAAGAAATAATGATATACATAAAGACATCATTCAGTTGACATTTTGTGAAATGATCTTATAATATATTACTCAATCTTGATATATTTTAGATATTGAAGTTTATCAATTTCTGACGTACACTCTCAATAAGACCAATTCCAATTTTAGTATATAATTGAATTTTCAATCTTATCAAATTGAAGTGTCAGATCGAATTTAATCGGACGTTATATACAAATATAGAAAAATAAGTAAATTTGTGTTTATTTTTTTGAGGCTCGTTTAAACTTGAAAATGCATTCGTTTTCTTCGCGGAACAAACTAGATACATTGTCAACGTCTTAACGGATGTTCATGAAAATTTTTGGCCATTTCATTTCAGAAATTTTGGATCACAAAAATTTCATGGACTATAGATACAACAAATTGGTAAAATTTATGTTTACCTGCTTTGGAGTTCATTTGAACTTGAAAATGAGTTCGTTTTCCCCGCGGGACGAACATGGTACATTGCCAACATCTTAATGGACTTTCATGAGAAATTTCGGCCATTTCATTTCGAGAATTTCGGATCACAAAAATTTCATGGACTATAGCATACAAAAATCGATAAAATCTGTGTTCACCTGCTTTGGGGTTCGTTTGAACTTGAAAATGCACATGTATTTTCCGCGGGAAGAATTGGATACATTGCCAACGTCTTAAATAGGCATTCATGAAAAATTTCAACTATTTCATTTCGAGAATTTCGGATCACAAAATGTCCTGTGCTATAGAACACGAAAATCGATAAAACTGCGTTTACCTGCTTCGGGGATCATTTGAACTTGAAAATAGTCGGTTTTCTCCGCGGAATGAACTGGATAAATCGCCATCGTCTTAACGGACGTCCATGAAAAATTTCAGTCATTTCGTTTCAAAAATTCAGAATCACAAAAATTCCATGGACTATAGCACATGAAAATCGATAAAATCTGCGCTTATCTTCTTTGGGGCACGTTGAACTTAAAAATGCCCCCATTTGCCCCATAGGACGAACTGGATACATTGCTAACGCCTTCACGGACGTCCATGAAAAATTTTGATCATTTTATTTCTAGAATTTCGGATCACAAAAATTACATGGACTATAACGGACGAAAATCGATAAAATATGTGTTTATCTATTTTGTGGCTTTTTTAAACTTGAAAATGTGCTCATTTTCCCCGCGGAATGAACTGGTTACATTGCCAATGTCTTAATGGACGTTCATGAAAATTTTTGGCCATTACATTTGAAAATTTCGAATTACAAAAATATCATGGACTATAGCACATAAAAATCGATAAAATTTGTGTTTACCTACTTTGGGGCTCATTTGAACTTGAAAATGCGTCCCTTTTTCCGCGGGACGAACTGGAAATAGTGCTAACGTCTTAATGGACGTTCATGAAAATTTTTGGTCATTTCATTTAGGAAATTTCGGATCACAAAAATTCCAATGACTACAAACATAAAAATCGATAAAATCTGTGTTTACCTGCTTTGAGGCTCGTTTGAACTTGAAAATGCGTCTGATTTTCCCGCGTGACGAACTGGATACATTGCTAAAGTCTTAACGGACGTCCATGAAAATTTTTGACCATTTCGTTTCGGAAATTCTGAATCACAAAAAATTCGTGGACTATAGCAACCGAAAATCGATAAAATTTACGATTACTTACTTTGGGGCTCGTTTTGAACTTGAAAATGCTCTTGTTTTCCCAATGGCACAAACTATATACACTGTCAATGTCTTAACGGACGCTCATGAAAATTTTTGTCCATTTCATTTCGAGAAATCCGGATCACAAAAAATTCATGGACTATAGCACATGAAAATCGATAAAATCTGCATTTACCTACTTTGGGCTCATATAAACTTGAAAATGTGCTCGTTTTTCTCGTGGGACGAACTGAATACATTGTTAACGTCTTACCGGACGTCCATGAAAAATTTCGGCCATTTTGTTTGGGGAATTTCGGATCACAAAAATTCCCTTGACTTTGCCCATTCATCTAGCGCCCGGAGCGCCCAAAAATATTTTTCTCTAAAAAACTTATGAGGACCTCCGTATTGAGTTGGAAAACCATCACGTATACTCACACAATTTTTTTCTCTCATTTCCGCATCTATAACTCCTTATTTAGAAATAGCGCAAATTCCTCAATTTTCCGTGTATATTAACCTATGAAATTCTCATTTGTAGCAGTTATATAACCATATAATGTTGGACTTGTATAATTATAATTTTAAAAATTGTATAACTGATTATTTATACATATGTTGTTGATTAATTATGTAATATATACAAATAATTTAATTTGTAACTCATTTGTTATCTCATATACAAATTAAATTCTACATATACAGGTGAAAAAGGGAAACAAAGTTATACCTCAAAATCTTTTACTTCTTGTTAAATCCATGGTATATAACTTTTTCTTTGTATTTTGATCAACAAGTGACATCTATGAATTTTGATGTTGAACTTATACAATGTTCTTACAATTAGATTTGGCGATCGAATCTACAATTTTTTTTAAAATTTTAATAAACCCAATGAAAAAAATGGAGGGACGAAGAATTAATTAATAAACTATAGTTATGAAGAATAATTAATTTAAACTATAGTTAGCTTAGTTATATAATTTTCTGTTCAAAAAACAAATTTCAAAATGAATTTGCTTGGCTTGAGAAATTGTAAATGGACTTTCGGCCCACTTTAGTCTTCAACCAGGCCTAACAAATGTAACTAGTAACCATTTTGGGTAGTTATTTAAGATTTAATCAAAATCTGCATATTATTTAAAGTTTAGCCATTTTTAAAATAGTGCATTGCCCATTTCTTCTTCTTCTCCTTCTTCTCCGTCTCGCTCGCCACGTGCTTTTTCGTCTAACATGAAGGAGGATACACATACCATAACAATACTCTCATATTATACGAGCTTCGTCTTGTTCTTACATAAGTATCAATTTAAATTCGAACTACTCTGTTCAAAATTAACAAATGAATTAAGGTTTTAAAGTTTGAATTGTGAAATATCAAACTTAAAAGGATAAAATATCATGAACCTATGCATTAATTTAGGGGAATTTTTTTAAAATGTCAATATTTTGACATTTAATAGGACTCATAGTCAATACTTTCAATATTTAGTAATAATGTCAAAAAAGAAACAATTGATAAAAATAGAAGGGAGAAATTAAGGGGAGAGAAAAATATTAAAAAGAAACAATTGCTTAAAAGTCTCATCAGTTACAAAAATTCAAAAACAAAGAATTAATTGGCAATTTATTCAAATACAACTTTCATCTCTTTCTTCTTCTTTCACCATGTCTAAAAAACATATCATCATTGTTCAAAAAATTCGATATTCAATTTTCTTATTTTTTTTTTGTTTCTAAACACGTTTATTTACCATAAATTATCATATTTAAGCAGTTTATTCTACTAAGGCATCATTTTGACGTTATGAAATTATAATTTATCTATAAAAATGTATGAAATTGTATGAAGTTATCTGGCTATCATGTTAAGGTTATGAAGTTTATGTATCTCCTTTTAAAAAATTTTTTAGTATTCAAGATACAATACTCATGTATTCATGGTATACGTATTAATCCATCTAACATATGTATTTTATTTTGCTTATTTTCAATATCACTTTGTATACCAAATAGTTTGTATTTATATTTGGTTTTGTATTCGTCCTAATGTATATCATAAAGTTTGTATTTAGGTTTGATTTCGTATTCGTCCTAATGTATATAATAAAGTTTTGTATTTATATTTTGATTTTGTATTCATTCTCAACTAGAAATAGCCAAAATACAGTTTATTTATATATTCATTAAATTTGTATTCATTCTAATTGCATCAGTCAAATAATTTTGTATTTTATTGTGCTCATTAGATGTTTATACCAACTAGTTTATCTTTAATTTCGAATTCATTCACAATTTTAAATAATTAAAATATAGGTTTGTATTTAGATTATCACTTTATAAAAACAAATTTGACTACAAACTTCAGGACATTCAAAATACTTCCAAATACTTTTGCGAAACAACTCAATACCTAAATGCTAATGTAGATTCTACGAAATTTGAAATATAAAAATAAATCATAAAAAAAGATCGACAAAAAATTATTTTAAACACTAAAAATCTCAAATACATAAATATTTGATGAGTATGTTAGCAAATTCATATAAAAAAAATTCAAAAAACTGACGGAAAATCCTCAATATATACAATCTAAAATTTCAACATAATGTGTGATTTTGAAAATAAAATCTCGCAAAATAAATGATGAATTCAAAAATACATTTATCAATTGAGAGATTTCTTAATTAATTGATAGATGAAATTGTTACGAACTTCAATAATTAGTCATTCTTCAAACAATGAGAGAGAATAATGGTGAATTTTTTATGAAAGAAAAAAAAAGTGAATGATGGGGATGGTGAAAAAAAATTGAAGAAAGAGAAAAAAATGAAAAGTGAAATATGAAAAATAAATTTAATGGTATTAAGTCAAATGAAGAAGTGTAAATGGGTAATGAACGTAGAAGTTGATCCAGAGTTGGACTGTTTTGAAAAATAAAATTTAAACAGAAATTACTTTCTAAAATATTGACATTTTGACATTTTCAATAATTATTTTAAAGTAGAGATGTTTTTACTAATTAAGTTAGGGATTGTGACTAGTTTGCTAATTTTCCCTTAATTTAGTCACCAAATAGTAACAAAATTAACTATATGAAATTAGTCATCAATTAAAATGATTTTAAAATATATTTGTGAGTAGATATAAAGTAACACTTTTATGCAAATTTTTGCTTATATCCTAGAACATGTACATACATGCCAAATCCATTAAAGGACACAATTAACTATGCATGAACATAGAGGTTCCCAAATTAATCCAAAACTTAGTTTAAGAAACAAAAAACACAAAGAGATCAAGAAGACCTTGCATGTACAATCACTAATTAATTACATGATTTACATGTATCGTAATCACTTCAAAAGTAATTTTGATGGATCAGCATATCGAACAGAGAACGACTTAAGGAGATGATCAGGTTCATCCAAACTAAAGCCATGATCGAAATTTTGTGAGTAAGTATATTCATCATATCGAGAAATTTGTATATGAACTGACCTAGAACGCCTTAATCCCTCTTTATTTTCCTTTTTCTCTTTTGACAACTTCTTCCACAAAACTTTCCAAATTGAACTTTTGCTACCCCCACTTTTAGAAATTGATTCTTTTACTCCTTCAACATCATCATGATCGCTTCTTCCTAGTCTAACACTTCTACTTCTTTTGCTAAAGCTTCTATACAAATTCTTGACATCCATTGTAAGCAATAGCTTTGATCAACAACGATAATAATGGTTACATCTCAATTCCTAATCAGTTTGAATTAGCTATATAAATTCTCACCGATCAAGAGAATTATTATCGTTTAACAGAAAAATAATTAGTTGTGTGGATAATGAGACATATATGGTTGTGAAAAGTATAGAGCTAGGAGTGAAATGGATTTTGAACATTTAAAGAAATTGGCTATAGCTAATTATGATAATTTTGAACTTTTTAAGTATAATTGTCCAAAATGGCAGCTAAATAGTAAGAAATGGGAATATTTTTGCATGCTTTTGGTATTAGACAAAAATGATGGGCTTAGACTTTATTAATTTATAATTATATATACTAGAAGGTTCATAAGTTTTGACCAAATAAAATAGTATTACTTACGTCTCAAATTGTATTTCAAGAAATTAAAATAATTATCTTAAATTATTTGTCATTTTAGAAGTACAAAATTAATTATTTTTGTCCATTTCATCCTTAGTATATACTAATTGTTCTTGAAAACTATATCTAATAAAGAGAAGAGATTTTTATTGAGACATAAACGTGTAAAAGAGAAATACGATAGATAATTTGAGACGTGCTGAATAGGTTACATTATTTAATTCTAATTGATTATGTTCAGGTCTAACTATCAAAAGAATTAGTAAGCACGTGATTATGACTAATTATAGTATTGTGTTGAGCGTTTTAAAGAAAACAAAAAATTAACGGTTGGATTATTGACAAATTGTCAAAAAAAAATTGTAGTTACACTTAAACATCATACGTCTTTTTATTTAATAATTACAATAGCAATACTTCTAGGAAATTGGTACTTTTTTATTATAAACATAACAAATTGAATTGACTTCAATAGCTCTATAAAATTTTGTAAATTCAGATATGATTATAAAGACGTATTTTAATTTAGATTAAAATCTAATGAACAAATTTATGCACGATCTAGACCCAAGACACACGAAACCTTAACAATTATTGGATCTGGATCGTGTTATGAATCAAGTTCAGCTTCATACGGATATCAAGGTCTCACAAGTAGTTATTGGACCGACAGGAGCTATTAGACCGAAAACGAGCAGTTGGACCAAGTTAATTTGAGATTCGAGTTGAGTAGTGGGCATGAAACACTTCCATAAAAAATGATAGCGATAGATGATTTAAGGATTATGAAAATTGGTGAGAAAAATGTTGAGCCTATCATCCCTTCCTCCGTGTTCTGCTTCTCTTCCCTTTCTTCTACTTATGTTCTTCAATCTCCCTTTTAGTTTCTTAATTTCTTTGTAATTTCAATTATGAATAAGTGAAATATATTTGAGTTTGAATAGCGTTGATTTAGTTATTGGATTTATTACGGACCGTTACAAACTTTCACAATAATATGATGATTTTGGTGTAGAACCCTTACCCTTTGTGAGTCATTATTCATTACATGTAAAAATATGATACGTTGATGCAAATATTTCTTACATTTATGATATTTGGATTCATCCTGTCAATATGAACCAATTCCAATGAAATCCACAAATATGAACATATTTAATATAGGCTCCAAGATTTCAAAAGTTAAAAGAACAAAAACTACCTAAGGAAAACTAAGCTCTTATTATATAATTTGTGCATTTCACTAATTTTGTGATTTACATGTATGCATCTTTAAAATAATAACATATTCAGTATGATTCCAGAAGAATTTTTTTTAAAAAAAAGAGGTGTATGTGAATCTTTCTTTTATCATATATAAAGTAGAGAGAGATTATTTTCGATAGATCTACTCAAGAAATTAAAGCGTTTTCAAAATTGAGAGTTTATCATAAACATCCTCTCTGTGTACCTTCCACAAAGTAGTGGGTAAGATCTTTGATTACTTCAAAAGCATCAATTTTGATGAATCAGCATAACGAACAGAAAATGATTTGACAAAGCAATCAGGTTCATCACGGTTGATGAAACCATCATCGAAATTCTGTGAGTAAGTATATTCATCATAACGTGGAACTCGTACATCAACAGACCTAGAAAAATCGAGCCTTAATCCCTTCTTCTCCTTTGACAATTTCTTCCACAAAACTTTGAAAATTGAACTTTTGCTACCTCCACTTTTAGAAAATGATTCTTTCACCCCTTCAATATCATCATGATTGTAATATTTTCCCAATCTAACACTTGTGCTTCTTGTACTAAAACTTCTATACCAATTCTTAACATCCATTTTGATTATCAACAACAAAATTAAAAGTTGAATTAACAAGTAGATATATAATTTGAGAAGTATTAGTGTTTAGGTTGTGACTATTTATGAATAAACAATTTTGGACTTAAAAATTGTATAGAATGGTCCAATATGGCAGCTAAGCTAGTAGGAAATATGAATACTAGCTAATTAGCATGCTTTTGGCTATAGACTTTAATTACTTTTGAATTTATTTACATGGTTTGGCCAAATAAAATAGGTGGCATTATTTAATTCAAGATTATGATATTTGTGGTAATATTTATATTGAAATTTCATAATTATTAAGCACGTGCAAGTGAGTACATTATACTGAGGGTTTATAAAAGAAATTTATAATAATAATAATAAAAGTACAAAGACAATGATAGGTGTAGTCCAAGAACGTGTGACATATCGCTAGCTATTGGATTCGATATTGTTAATTAGTTAATTGTTATTAGATTTAATATCATTATATATAGATTTTAGGAATATTTAAAAAGAAGGTAAATTACCTCTAAAAAATTTATATTGACAAATATTGTAAATTTAAACTTAGAATTATCATCTAAAATTGTAGCTAAACTTTTAGGAAATCGGTCTATATATTAATAAGCCAAATAAATTGAGTTGACTTAAACAATAGCTCTATAATATATTATAATTATGCACAACTAGCTCCCCTAGACCCCTACACTCATCTAAACTTCATTAAAGATATATTCAAATCAGTGAAACAAAAATAACTTTTAGCGACATTAAATATTAATATTAATAAATAGTGTTACGGTCTTACCGACATTAGTTAAGTGTCATTAGAATCAATATCGCTAAAGGCTTTAGGGACATATACAAAGAGTATCAATTGTCGCTAAATTATCGCTATCATTTTTATTGTAGTGAACATTTTTATCGAAAATTAATAAATGAATAACACATTTGAATATATATACCGATCTATATATATTGCTTAATCATAATTAAATAATATATTTTTATTTTATTAATTCACCCAATTAACTATAGTAACTTGAACTCACGACATATAAGCACATTGGAATATCTAAGACAAGTGAACATGTAGAGAGGTAATAAGTTAATCTAAAATTAAATTACAAAAAAAGGTCCAACGAAAAGATAATCTCATTAACACTAATTAATCATATAATTTACATCTCTCTACGTCTTTAATCACTTCAGAATTGTAACTTAGATGAATCAGCATAACGAACAGAGAATGATTTAAAGAGATGATCATGTTCATCCCAACTAAAACCGTCGTCAAAATTTTGTGAATAAGTGTATTCATCATAACGAGGAATTTGTACATGAACTGACCTAGAACACTCGAGCCTTGATCCCTTCTTCTGTTCCTTAGACAACTTCTTCCACAAAACTTTCCAAGTTGAACTTTTGCTACCTCTACTTTTAGACAATGGCTCTCTCACTCTTTCAATATCACCATGATTGTAATTTCTTGTTATTCTAACACTTTTGCTTCTTGTGCTAAAACTTCTATACCAATTCTTCACATCCATTGTTATTAAGAAGTTTGATCAACTAAATATAACAATAACAACTATACTTCAATTTCAAGTAAATAACTTGAAATCGGCTATATAAATCTTCACTGATCACTAGAAAGTTGAGTTAACAAGAATTGGATGTATACATATAGAATTAGGGAAGTGATGGCTATTTATCACAAATGGAGGTTAAGGATAAATGGTCCAAAAAAGGCAGCTAGTTAAAAGGGAATAGGAATATTTTAGCATGCTTTTGGTATTAGACAAAAATGATGGCCATAGACTTTTATTTATACAAAATAATAATAATAATAATAATAATAATAATAATAATAATAATAATAATAATAATAATAATAATTGTGTCGAAAACTTATGACTTTATTGCATGATACATATTTACATGAGTTCCTCTTTATGGAAGTCATCTATGATTTATGCTTTCATTTTTGAAGTCTGGGTTCAATTTCATTTTTTCTTTTTCTCTTGATTTTATTTCGATCGAGATGTATAAATTATGTTCATGGATTAACGAAAATGTACAAACTCTTTTTGGCTATGTCATTCTAGGAGTTTCTTCAATATCTCGAGTTGATGGCATTAACCTAATTAACGAAAAGTAGTTTTTAATTAAAACTTGAGCTGATGACATTAAATAGAAAATTTATTTTAAATAGAATAGCCTAAATTATGTTTTTATTTGTATAGAGCGAGAGAGACTATATATATATAAATACAAATGTATATCTCTTCGTCCTATATATGTGTAATTATACTAATACGAATATGTTCATGTCCAATTATTTTTTGTCTTTATCTCTCTCTTGCTTTATACAAACACAAATTATACAATACAATGTACAATTTGTGTTCGTATAAAGCGAGAGAGATTGGATGTACAAAAATAAATATTTTAACTTGATTCAATTGTATATTAGCTCGATTACAATATGCAAATTCAAATTTTATGCAGATACACAAACACAATTATTGATACATATAAATACAAACACAACTAGTGATACATATAAATAGTAGTTGCATATATACAATTATCTAACCGATATTGATATACAATTCACCTCTCTCCATTTCCCTCTCTCGCTCGCCACTCTAACCTAACACAAAGAAACATATACGTATACAAACACTCATTGAGATAGATGCCCGATTATACAAATCATTGTGATTTTATACAAATCAGATGTCTGCGAATAAAATGTATTGGCTATGGAGCGCAAATAGCAAAACTATAGTTATAGAGCACTAAAGATTATATTAACAAATATTATTTTAAGTAGAAAAAGGATCAATAAATAGAGTATGTAACACAAATAGCTATCTTTTCATCATTTCCTTTAATTACAAAACTCTAAAATTTCTCCATTACGAATAATAGGAAGAAAAATACATAAAGAATGAAAATTATGAATGAACAAATTAATTAGCTAAAAATTACATAACTTCATTAGGTTGCTAATGGACCAAATATGTAATTGCAAGGGCAACAAGTAGAAGAACATAAGCAATCCCTTGATCAATCGTTGTGGCTGCAAGACAAATTTATAAAAATCAATTTAATTTCTTCATTAAACTATACATAAAATAATAATAAAAGGATAAAATAAATAGGACTCAATTTAACCTAGAGTTAGACATTGTACAATGAAATTGAAGTAAACAATGTAATTTAAGATGTTATATTATATTTTTAAAACTGTCAATATAGTTTAGCTCAACCCAATCTAAATGGACTAAGCCCAACATAACCTCATGTGAACATTGTTAAAGAAAAAAGAAGTTGACGATTGGAACATGTCAAAAGAACATGTTCAATGAAACTGACTGACGTATCTGCAACAAGAGTTGATAAAAAGGAAGTTGACGATTGGAACATGTCAAAGGAACAGATTCAACTAAACTGACTAACGAATTTACTAAAGTGTTGTAGAATTTGAGTCACACTAAGATTAGACTATTATATCGACTAGGCTATCTAGCTACGTATTATCAACTAATTTTACGAGTACATTGAATTAGGGGAAAATGTTTAAATACCGTCATTAGAAGTAGGAGGAGCAAAAGAAGGAGGGATGCCTTGTCCAAAACCGAACTCAATGAGTGATAATAAGATAAATCCAATAATTGTAAATGAAATATTCATCAATCTCATTAATTTCATCTTCAATTTCAGAAAATTTTGTAATTTTAGAGAAGAATTTTTATTTTGTTTGGAGTTTAAGGAGAGATTTGTTGAGTTTATATAAGTCTAATTATGCGTTTGAATTTTCTAGGAAACAAAGAGAAAAGTTGTAGTTAGGTGAAAGCTACATTTTGGACTATCTTAATTGACAAAATAAAATAAAGTAATTCAAGAAAGTTGATTTTATTGACTTTGACTTGTAGCAGACGTTTGACTCATGTTAGGTGGGGGGTGGGGTGGGGGGGTTGCTATGGCACAATATTGAAATTTCGTTTTGATAATTTTGGTTTGGAATAATGGTGGATAAATTGACGTGGTATATTCAAGATGAGGTGTCAGTGTTTATATTATTTTCAGATGATACAGTATTAATTTGTGGTATGAAGATGAGTGTTGATGAGACCGACTTTGTTGTATGAGGTGAAGTGTTGGTCAATGAAGAACTTACTGTTCAAAATATGCAAGTTATCGAAATGAGGATGTTAAGATAAATGAGTGAACATGCTAGAAACGATATGATTACAATGAGGATATTCAAGACAAGGCAAGATTTATCTTTGTGGTGGACAAGATGTGGAAAACGTTGTGATCGAGAGTTGAACAGAGACTCCAATGAAGAGGTGTGAAAGGTTGTATATAGTGGGTACGAGGAGAGAGGCCGGTAGACTGAAGAAATCTTGGAGAGAGGTGATTAGACAAGATATGACAAGACTGCAGTTTATCGACATGATTCTAGCTGGGTAAGAATGTGTAGAGGTCACATATTAAAATAGAAGCATAAAAGGTAGTGGAGTATTATTTGTCGTACTAATCGCCTTATTCTAATTGTATTGTATTGATTTTTATTCCCACACCTGATTTGTGTTTTAAATTCAATTTCGATATTCGGAGACAATCAAAATGTCATATTTAAGTATAGAAATATATAATTCGATTTAAGATGTGATATATTTTGAAGGATGACAAAAATATTTTTATTTATCTTATATATAAAATTATATCTCGTTTCTGCTTTAAATGTTGAATTTCTTCTTTATTTTCATATATATATTATTTTTGAATGGACGTTTTGGTGGTTCAAAAAGGCGCAATAGATAACAATAATGTGGAGGGAAAAAAATTGTATCACAAATAATATATAACCATTCATTATTTCATTACTCACAAAAAAAAATTGGAAATCTCTCCTTTTTGAATAATAGGAGAAAAATACATAAAATAATTTATATTATGAATGAATAAATTAATTAGCTAAATATAATTACACTCAATATATATTAATTAATGGACCAAGTAGGTAATTGCAAGGGCAACAAGTAGAAGAACATAAGCAATCCCTTGATCAATTGTTGTGCCTGCAAATCAAATTTATCAAATCAATATAATTTCTTCATTAAAGTATATTTATGAAGAAAAAAAAAAGGAATATCGTCCGAAAATTATATTATCAGTATAGTTTAACTTATTATATCATATATAACTTGTATTAGTCATATTTAGTTATGTTATTGCAGATAGTCTATCTTAATTTCAAGAATAAATAACTTTATTCTTTATAGAGATGTATGTGTATATAAGTTAAAAGAAAATCGCCTTTATAATTAACTAGTGAAAAAAAAATAATTAAAAACTTATTAGCTACGAGCTATTTTACGACAGATTCTCGATGAATTTTAGAGAAAGAAAATGGTTACATACCATCATTGGAAGGAGGAGGAGCAGAAGAAGGAGCCATGCCTTGTCCAAAACTAATTTCAACAAGTGTCATAAACATGAAACTAATAATTATAAATGAGAAATTCAATAATCTCATTGAATTCATCTTCAAATTAAGGGGAAAAAATATTGTATTTTACTCCAAAAGAGGGTGGCTAGAATATTTAATTTCAAGAAAAATAAAAAGATATTTAGAGATGAGTTTTTTTTTTTTTTGGTTATAATTTGCAGATGAATGAAGAAAAAAAAGTGTTTGTTGAGTATATATATAATTATTTTAATTATGTATTGGAAATTTCTTGGAAATGAAAAGAACAAAAAAGTTGTAGTGGGGTGGAAGCTACGCGGAAGAATATTTTTAATTCAAAAATAAAAAAATAAAAACAAATTCATAAAGTTGAATTTATTGACTTGGTAAATAGTTTTTTTTTTAACTGAATGGTAGATTATTATTTCGAACAGATTTAAAATTTGAAATTTTGAATATAATGTCTATTTATTTATTTTTTGTTGATTTTAAATAAAAATGTTTACTAGTAATTGGATTAACGATCAATTTATTTGTAATCATAACTTAATGATAAATTTTCGATTTAACTTTATAACGTTTATTTTAGATATCTTTATTGAACGAGTTCAAATAATACTTGCTTACTATTATTCGGAGTGGCAAAATTAAAACTTTTACTCAGAAAAATTAAAAAATAAAGAGATAATTAAACACACGAAAAAATATATATTAATATTACCGTATATACAATATACTTTTTACGAGTAAATTCTGATGAACCCCTATTAATATTCTGGCTCAAACCTAATTATTCGTGAGCAATATACCCCAAAATTGGGAACCGTCTTGGTAAGAAAACATTTTATCTTTTAAAATAAAAATTTTAAATACGAATTTAAATTATTCGAACCCCTAATAAATATATAACTTTATTAATACATATATTTTTTGTGATGGCTTAGCAGCCTAGGATAGTCGATGTGTGTTGGACCCCTGAGAAAATGGGAGTGATGCATAAGACTTTGAATAAACTAATTCAACATTTAAATATAAAAACTTTATATTATAATATTAGTCAAGCTTATATTAGTCGCCAGATTTGCATGGAATTTTCCAAAATATTATTATGATGATTACATATTATAACAAAATAAATTTTTATACTATCAGATCAAATAAAAAATATCTATTCATAGACCTTTCTAAAATATATGATTTGTAAAACAAAATATACTACATATTATAACACATAAAATTACTTAGTAATATATATTTTCTTACGAAGATGATATAAATATCATATAAATTCATATTATTATTATTTATTTTTTTGTGAAGAACTTGCTTTGCATCTACTAATTTGCACTGAAAATGAAACTTCATCTTTCCCTGTCCCCATTTTAGGTCATATTCACTGTTTGGTTGGGATATTTCCTTTTGTCCTTTTTTTCGTTTTTTATCTAATGTCTGATCAATATTTAAAATCGATATATAAAAAAAATACTATATCAAATGATAAAGTGTCGTAAAGATAATTTTTCATATTTGAAATTCAAATTAAAAAATTATATTTTAATACTCTCGAGTTAGGTTACACATGTGTGAATAATAAAGGAGGAGAAGATTTAAAAAAAGAAAAGAACTTTCAATGAAATTGGACTTTATTTTAGTTGATGAAATTTGACTTTTATTTGAGAATATTTGGTACATTTGGACAAAATGTATAAGTAAAAGTTAAAGAACAACACGGCTACGCAAGATTCTAGAACAACTTTGTCGTAACTTTCACATATATGAAACATAAAAATTATTTTTATATATAATATTTATAATTTGCATAATTGTGCTCCATACAAATATAAATATTTATATTCGCGATATATATACAAAAAAAAAATAGTTGTATAATTTGTTGTACATATACAAAGAAATTAGTTGTATAATATACAAAAGAAATAAGTTGTATACAAAAGATCATTGTATAATTTGTTATGCATAAAACGAGAAAGAGAAAAAAACAAAAGAAAAATGGGCAGGGGATTATTTGTATTGTATAATTATAAGTGCATAGGACGAAGATATATGTATTTGCATGTGTATATACAACTTTCTCTCGCTTTATACAAATAGAAATATAATTTAGACATTTCGTTTGTGTTTGTATAAGCGAGAGAGACAAGGGTGACGAGTGAGTTTTGGGAGAGCGGTGAGCGAGATTTGGGAGAAGGGAGAGAGGAGAACAAAAATATATGTATATATACAATTTTCTCTCGCTTTATACAAACACAAACATATTTTATACATTTGTGTTTCTATAAAAGCGAGAGAGGCGAGCGAGACTGACACCAAATGAGAGAGGCGAGCGAGATCCCACCAGGGAGAAAATAACAATAGTTTGTTATGGGATACAATTAAATCAAAGTATATCCATAGCATTCAATTTGAATTAATAACTTGCTATTATATACAATTTTCTCCAAAAATTTTTGGAAGCTACCCATGTTTAAGTCCATTGGGCCAAGTTCCTAAAGGCCCTAAAAGGATGCATAAGCAACAATTAAGGCCCATTATGGCTTCAAATCATAAATTTCTTTTGCACTCCCTTAATCATTATTTCCCTTTTTTCATTCATTTCATAACAAGGAGTAAAGTGTACGAATAATCATTTTTAAGATCAAAGCTTGAAAATAATTGCAATTTATATATTAAAAAAAAATTAGTCGTTCTAGAATTAACTTATTTGAAACTTAAAAAACAAGTTTAGATTCATAACTTATGTTTGAGTTATAACCTTTAATAAATCTACTTTACCTTAACAATATTTAACTCAATAAAACCCAACAATAATGTGTTTTTTTACTTCTAATTAGAGATACTAATATTTATATACTCACATATTTTAAACGCGAAAAAAGTAATATATATATATATATATATAGCTGTGAAAAGTAGTTTTAAATTTTTTACATGTATTTCCTCGTTTCAAAAAGAATGATATTTTTTTTTTGTAATATTTTAAGTCCAGCTTTCCACGTGACATAGTTATGTCACAAGATTAAAGGACAATTTTGTACCTTTGATATAACTTTAATTTATGATCACAAACTCTTTTTTATTTTCTTAAATTTCGTATCAAGTTAAATAGATCATTCTTTATTAATCGGAAAGAGTAACAAAGATCCAACTAAGAAAAGCATCATCATCCATCTTTACTTTGTCTTCTCCCATTCTGTTTGTTTACCCAAAAAAGTCAGTCTAAACAATCCTAACGTCACTTTTTTCACATGAAGACACTATCCTTCGTAAAGAAGGAAAAAAAAAAGACTTTCAAATAATGAATATCGTCACGTGATCAGGAGGTCAGGAAATCAAGTTATGATTTTTTTTTAAAATCTAGAGTATTGCCTCGAGTAAATGTTTAATTTAATAAATATTATTTTCAAATCATTTGTACATAGTTAAAATTTAGTGCATTCAACTATTCTGTTTTTAAAAAAAATATACTCATAAGAGTTATTTCTATTACTTAAAAAGTTCAAATAACATCAACTTAGTTTAGAGATTATTATATGCATGTAATTAATGTCTATAAAAAGTGAAGATTTTTTTTAAATAAATATTACCTATTACGAAGTGTTAGAAGTAGTGGCATGTAGAGATATATTGAAGCTTCAAGCTAATTAAATTTTCTCCATCCATAAACCAAGCTATAAAAATTTTATTAAAGAAAAAAATAATATTTTCTTCATGTGAATTTATTATGAAAATAAAAAAGTATTTCTAATAATTCATCGACTTGATCGGAAAAAAAAAACATAGCAACTATAGTGCCATACTTTAGTTGTTCTTTTATGATCGTAATCAATTCCGTCTCCACTCCACTATGATAACATAAGACATGCACACTCAAGAGATATATACTCACTTCATTTTAATTTGATCGATCTATTTTTTTTTAGTTAATTTAAAAAGAAATATTTTTTCTTTTAATAATTTTTTAATTTCAATTTTTTTATATGACATGTATAAGACTATAATATATAAACGTTTTAATATTTTAACGTATCTTTATATTATTTTTAAAATTTCAAGCCAAATCAAAATAGATCAAATTAATCGAAGCAACTAATTTGGCCAAAAAGGACAAATAAGTGGCTCAATTATCAAAGAAGTGTATCACCTACTAGGAATATATCCTATTCTTTGGATAACTTTTGCAAAAATAAATAATTCCTTATTCTAAAAGATCTCATATATCTTAGAGGTGTTATCTAGACAAGATATATATGTATCCAATTTGTAAATTATAATATACTTTTATGGAATAATAATATTTTTATTGGTCTCCTCATTTGTTGTTAAATAAGAAGTAAAAGTTTATTCTTTTATATTTTACTTAATTCGTTATCAAACTCAAATTAAAAGATCTTTTTATTTAACACTCTTATGAGAGAAATTACTTTAGTTTTGTATATGTATAAGAATCTGATTAAATCTAATTCTCGCGTTGTATGATTATTTTGGAAATAATATCCAACAAAAAAAATTCATAATAGAGGCGATCAGAATATAAAACCTCTAGTTAAGAGTATAAGATTTTCGAACCATTTCACCAGAACCCGTCGCGATGAAATTAGTTAGTTGGTGGATGATTTGTATGCACACTTTTTTTCTTATTTGGTGTCCAATTTCTTCTTCCCATAAGTCATTTTCAACATATAGAGCATCTTAATATTATAGTATGATATATATCTATCAAGTGACTCACTTCATATTCATTATCAATTTAAAATTTATCCTTTTACTTTTAATTTATTTAGTATTATAATTAAGATATCCTTCAAATGAATTTGATCACAAAAAAAATTGTTGTATTATCCACTTTGAATAATGAAGATAATTTTGAAATATTTTCCTCCCTCCAATTGCATGATAGTTAATGAAACCATAGATTCCCACGTCTTTATTTTAAAATAATAAAATTGGTCCCATGCTATAATAGCTACTAAGGTTCTATTCAGTTGGTTTACAATAATTGATGTCATTTCTCACCCACCCTACCCCACATAATAATAATAATAATAATAATAATAATAATAATAATAATAATAGTAATAAGAATAAGAATAAGAATAATTCATATTTAATTGAAATTGTGGGACAATTTGTACTTATTAAGAAAAATATTTAAGGACATAATTTAAATTATATTTTTCGGTTTTTATAATTATTTTTTGTGAAATCATATCTGTAGCTTTATAAGTAGTGCAGCTTGTCTCCTAGAAAAAATATCAAACTTCATTAAAGGAGGATAAATACGAAAAAAAATTCAATCATTCATCTTAAATTTTAAACAATTTAATTATGTCGAATAATGAAAAACTCTTAATAATTCAGTTAATATATCGTGTGAAGATATTTAAAACATGTTCTTATATGTCTAGATCATAGATATTGTGTTTATAATACAAAACAATTATTTTTAAATATTTTTGAAAAAACAATCACTATTTTGCAACTTTCAATTTTACAAAGTAAAACTTCATCAAAGATATAAAAGTGAATATTTCTAATTATTGAAAATCAGAATTTTAATAAAAAATGGTTATTTTTGAATTATCACTAGTTGAACATCAAACAACTTCAATAACCACTCTTATTTTTTTTATTTTTTAATCTTATCCATTATTAATTTTTAGTCAATGATAATTGATACATGGTGAGTAAGCAATGACTATTATACTATTATAATAAAAAACTTTGAAAGTAATATTATTAAAGAAAACATGAATCATTATATTGATCCCATCTCAAAAAAAAAAAAAGGGCAAATAAGATTAAAATTTAAAACGTTTAAATAATATCTAAAAATTATTTTTAAATAAATGTTTGTTTATATTAAACTAATAATACATTATTTCAACTTGAAAAAAAATATGTTTTAGGATTTCTTTTAAATTTTACATTACAAAATTCGGCTTTATATTCATATTCAAACACAATCAATCCGATAAACTTTTTAACTTAATTTTAAGTAAATATTTTTCGAAGTTAAATCAAATCGTGTCATGACCATATGGAGTATGTACACATAACCTAAGGTAAACTCGTAACTTGTGAGACAAAATATATAAACATTTAAATGAATTGAATATTTTTTTGCTTAACTATCATATTTATATCAAAAAATCATCAAAATAGAGACGAATATTAATTGTAACACGAATAACTAAAATGAACCAATGAAAATTTCATAACTTGTACATTTTAAATATTGATTCTGCCAAAAGAAAAAAAAAAGCAATATCAAAGTCTAATACTGTACATATTCAATAAAAACAAAAAAAAAAGTACTTTTCCATTTATCCAGTAAAAAACATATATATATGAAAAAGTACAAATTACTAGTAATTAATTAAGTAGATTCAACTGATTTAGGAGAAATTGATGACAAGTTATTATTATTATTATTCTTATTAACAGGCATGGATTTTGATCTCTTGAACCATGCAGTACTTGTTGTCTCACCAGAGGTACGGTGGTACCTGCACCTGATATTATCGAAAATTAGTTAGTTTGACCTTTAAATTATAAAAATCGAAAAAAAAGAAAATTATGAAAAATCACACACTATATATAAAGTTAAATATTCTCACATATATATTATTTATGTAACTTTTCCATAATCTTCTGATTTGACGTAATGTAATTTTTCAACGAACAAAATAAGTATAGGAGGATCTGAAGTATAGAGTTTTTGAAAATTCAGTAATTTTATTTACGTAGATATAATATTTATTTTGAAATGAAACTTGCTTAAATTTTATTGTCTTTTTTGATGATGGTTCGATTTTTAACAATTATAAAAGTAAAAATTTAAAATTAATTTTAATTCAAAAAAAAATTAAAATTTTCAAATCATAAATCTGTCTCTTGATAACAAATCCATAATCATTATAAAATAAATGAAAATTCTGACTTCGTCACTGATTATCTGATTAAAATTACCTGAACGATCCTCGATGGGTCGTCGGAGAGCACAAACAGTGTCCTTTCGGACAATTCGCCGGCGGGTGTGAATCTCCGGCGGAGTGATCGGAGGAAGTAGTGATGATAGTAATAACTTTTTGGGAAGCCATTAGTTTTTGTTGTTTTTTTAGTTTTTTTTTTAGAGAAAAGAAAAAAAAGAATTTTCTCTAGTTGAAGGAAGACAAATGTCAAGAGGTTAGTATTTATAGGAAAATGATTGGAGATTATATTATAATTATCTTTTAAGCAAATATAATTATGTGAGGTTGGAAAAAGTAATCAATTAGGTAAAGTGGTCTATTTATTTTTTGTTTTTTAGTGTCCTTTCGATAATGTTCCATCTGTTTATTTTTACTTATCCGTTGAACACATTTTTTAAAATGATTATTAACATTAGTAGTTTGTCAATATTAATGTCTATGCTAATTGACAGGGTTGATAAAATCAAACTCAATCTTCTCGATTCGTTTAAATTTAAGCGAGTTATTAACATGTTCATTCATTAGCTCAACACATTTCATCTCATTAAATATTGGGTTGATATGTAACCCCAATTGACTCATAAGAAATTTTGTCAAAATATTTTTAATTTTTGTTTCAATTTAGGTTAAATATAGCTATAATAAAGAAAAAAATAATTTTATTAGATGTACTAAAATAGTTTAAAAGGAAAATTAAACTATTAAACTTAGTAAATTTTGAGTTGAGTTGGGTCTTGACCCATTACATAACCTATTACCTAACCCATTTTGACCAAAGCAAAATTGAATTGAGTTAAATCTTGACTCGATTGTTGTCTTAATCCATTATGACTTGCCCAAATTTAACCTCCGTCCAATTGTCATTCATATTAATTGATAGTTTAGTTCCTGAGAAAGAATGTAAGAAATAAGTTATTAATATCAAAAATTAAAATAGAAAAAAATGATAAATTTTTTTTCTAAGGATATGTTCGATATGGACGATTCTAAAATATATATATATACACACTCGATTGGTTAAAAGAATCTTTTATGAAAAATATTGGTTTGTAAAAGATCTAAGTTTCTTAAATTTAGTCATATTTTTTAAAAGTGATTGTCAATTTATTTATTTAAAAAAAAAAGTGAATAATTTTTATAGTAGAAAAAATTGACAGATGGCACAGGATCCTTATCTAGACTATTTAATTTCCTGCATAGATGGTCTTGACTGTAATTTATGGATCTGTTTTCAATAAATCAAAATTGACAAATGGGCCATAGGCCCATACTATATATTCAGAACAAATTGGATCCCTTATCCAAAGCAATCTAAATGTCCAATAATCAAGTATATTCATGTCATATCTCGACGTATTAAAAACATTTCTAAATTTAATATGATTATTTTAAGAATATTTTTTTACTTGACTAATTAAAATAAAATATAATATTGATTTTGTAATATGAGTGAAATACATTTCTATATTCTCGTCAAGTTAAATATTTTCAACACTTCTCTCGGATTTTTTTTAAGAGTCTCATGCTCTTACAAGAGTAGAGCATGAGACCACTAGCTTTGTCATCTGGAAAGTCAAGGGTGTATCTAAGTTTAGTTAGTTAAGTAAAACGGTATTTTTAAGATTGTCAATAATTTAACGACGAAACTAATAATTTGCGCCCACTTTAGAGATTTTTCAATACTTCTTTCTTAATTTTTTTTTCTTATTGCAATATCCTCATATTTACAGAGTTGAGTAGTCAAACGTAAAGAAATGAATCTTGAGGTTAACTCAATTTCAAAAACTAGCTAATGAGATATGAATCTTAAGTCATTACATAATGAGATCACAAGTAGGTGTAATTTATTCTAAATAAGGTGTACCTAAGTGGATTCACATATATTAAGGATATATAACAAATATCACTCGCCAATCACCACTCTCCTATGCATATGATATCTCAGATACATGTGTATATACAAAATATATGTATCTAGAATGTATCTAGTGTGATTCGCATGTATCTGATATACATGACTATTTCACTCGTCTCTCTCTCTCTATTTTAATGTATCTGATAACAAAAAAAACATTTAAGTATATCTTCTTTAATATATAATTAATAAAACTCTTAATTTATAATAAAATACATAATCACTGAAAATATAAATATAATCGAACTTGAATCTGAATAAAGCTTAAATTAAAATTATTAAATTATATCGAATTCGTATTTTCTATGCTTCTAAATTGAGTATATTTTATTTTTAGTTTAGAGAAGAATCTAGTTGTAGATTTTTTGTTTCATTGGGTTCATTGCCATGCATCGAGACTAACATAAATAGTCCTTTACTAAAAATACAAAAAAATTCCACATGTTTCTCTTTTTTCAAGCTTTTTGTATTTTTCAATAAATATTTAAAATTGAGGGTCCCCTTTTAACATGAAATATATATTTTGACTCAATTCTAGTTTTTTTTCTCTTTTGGTCCACCCCTCTTCACATGCACCTTCTCATGATTCCCAACACCAAAATTGTATTTTACTTATATTAGTATAAAGTTCTTTTATCATTATTTTCCGTATTTTTTAACTTGTCATATGACAATTGACAAGTCATGTTTTTCGAGTCGAGGATCGAAAATAATTTTTTTACCTTCGAGATAGTGAGAAAGTTCAAGTTTACCTATTCTTTTTCAGACTCCAAAAGTGAAATTACATAAGTTGAGTTATGTTATAGTAGTATAACAAATTATGTGCTCCTAACAGTATTAATAGTTATTTTTTACTCTCTTTATTCAATTTATATGATAACTTTCCTTTTTATTTTATACTTTACTGATTGATTAGTAAGAAAGATTCGACACTATATAGAGTTTTAGGTAAAAAAAAGTTGTATAACTATATCATCAAACTTAGATTATATAAGGTCAACCTCTAAATTAAATAATTGGATTAAAAAATTTCGACTAAATAAATCAATCAAATTCGAATTAACATAGTATGAAACCTATCAAGTCAAATGCTTCGTAGAGAGCAACAATTTACGAATCCCAATTGACACCATCGAATTTGTAATCGCTTTGTGGGACTTGTGTTCCCTCTTCTATTCAATAGCTAAAAATATTTTGTTTTCGTTTTGTTTCGTTTCTCTTATAAAATGATTTATGATTATAAAAATATAAAATTATAGTTTAAAATAAGAAATGACATTTTATATATTAGAAAATACATAAAGAGACAATTTGGCGTGGTCTAGTTCTTAGTGCACCCATTGTCACGCCTTAAAAACTTTCTAATATTTTAGTCATTCTAATTTCCATCACCTTTTTAGCATCCCTATTAAAGCTAAATAGAAATATAATTAGAATAATACATAACTAAAAAAAATTTAAGTTTTATTTCCAAAATTCACTAAGTAGGACTTAAGAGAAGTAAATGGAGATAGAAAGGAATGAAAAGAGTAATTATTAATATTCGATTCACTACGTGTCAATTATTTTTAAATATATAAACATAATATTCTTTTTAAGACATATTAAAATTAAAAACGTGTGTCACATAAAGTCTACTAATCTTTCTATCTTATAGCAACAAGAATTTACAAACTAAGCCTACAAATAAACATTAGAACAAAGCCTAATTAATTAGACAAATTTACCTAACATGTATAATTTACTTTTTTCAAATTTCACCAAGAAGAAGAAAAACTATTATAATCATTTCTTGGAGTACCAAGTGACCTAGCATTATGGATAAACAAAAATTTAAAACAATTATTTAAATATAGATAATATATACTATATTTTTCGACAAATTAAAAAGGAACGTAAGCCAAATAAACTGGGACAGATAGATAATATTAGTCATGCTATCACCACCTTTTTAGCATATCCCTATTACATCAACAAAAATAACTAAACATGAAAATAAAATGAACTAAACAAACTAAGCTAACAAAGAGCATCTAAACAAACCCTAATTAAACAAATTTAAGTTCATAGATTACTAATTATTATTATTTTTGCAAATTTTACCAAGAAGGAGAAGTACATGGAGATCCAGAGGAAGAAGTAGAATTATTACTATTAATAGAGCCACTTCTTAGTGAAATTGAACATGCCTCGATTGGTAGTTTCTTCATTGGAGTTAATAGTACTGAAGAAGGTGTACTAGAACATGTTGATATTCCACAATTTTCTTCTTCTTCCTCCGAAGAACTATCAATGATTAATTCAAGACAGGATGGGGATGTATCTGGCGTTTCAAACGGGGTATCATGCTCAATTTTTGTGTTATCATAAATAGGATTTGATATGTACATAAATTGTTCACCAATAGTAGTACTACTAGTGCTACATTGATGTGATTGTACTTCATGGACTAATTTAGGGTATGACATATTTTGGACTATTTCAAGATCATCAAAGTTATGATGATCTTTAGTGGAAATTTTAGGAAAGAGGTAATTTCTTGGAACATGAAGAACCCCTAATTGTGCATAAAAGCTACTATGACTACTTGTAATTGGAACAATTGATTGACACTCTAGTGGTGGTGGTTGTGTGGTAGAGGTTATCGCGAAATTTGTACCACTTTTTGACCGTTGACATTGTGGTGATGGTTGTGTTATGGAGGTTGTTCCGGAATTTATATGTGTTTTTGACCGTTGACGCCTAGCAAGTAAGAGGGAACAAAAAAATTCAACTAGAAAAACTAAGAGTAGGCCTAGAATTATTGCAAGGGTCACCACCATTATTAATATTGCTCCCATTATTAACTTGGAAGTACTAGACTTCATGTGTGTGTATGTGTTTTTGAGAGTGAAGGGATGTTATAAATATATATATGGGATTTTGAAAGGATTGAGATAATTTTTTGGGCGGGAAACTATCAATATTATTATTATTATTTTCTTTATTGTAAGTTGGGACAGTAAAGTAAAATTTTATCTCAAACTACATATAATTCGAAACTCCAGTTTGGTTACAGATTTTGAAGTTTAAAAATGTGAATCTGAGAAAATATTTGAACTGATTAAATTTTATGATCAAATAAATATTTAAAGATAAGTTTATAAAATCTACTTTTTAAAATCTATGATCAAACGCTAGCTCAGTTTCTTAGAATTTCCACGGGTAGTCATGTTATTGCATTACTTTAGAGTGATATTCTTTTAAGTTATTTTTGCTTTAATATCGTATAATATTGATTTAAGATGAGGTTAAGTAGAGAAATATGATAAACTATCAATTTATATAATCGATTCCAAATTATTTATGATAAAGAATAATGGAAAAATTAAGTTACTAATAAGCCAAATAACTTTATTAATTAATTCTCATAAAAATAAAACTTTTCTGACAGTTTGAAGTCAAAATAGCCAACTTTATTTAAACCATTTATTTTATGTTCCAAGAAGGGGAACCTTGGAATAACATAAAGTTATTTTCACTTTGGAATCAAATTTATTTTTTTAAGAAAGAAAAATTAGAATTTTTATTAAAAGGATTTAAAATATTAAAAGTATATATTCGAAGAAGTTAAGGAGATTTGTAATATTTACTCTCTCTCTCTCTATATATATATATATATAAATAATTTAATAAAATATAATAGTATAATTATTCGTCGAAGAAGGTTCAAATAAACCCCTTTAACTCTTGCTAGTTCCATCCTACGTGTAAATCTATAAGTCACGAATTCGAGTCGTAAAAACGTCACTAACACTTACATTGGAATAAATTATCTATATCACACTTCTTAAAACGCGATCCTTCTCCAAATTTTATATGAACATGAAATACTTTATACATCCGAACTATTCTATCTTTCTTATTAAAAGAAGTCCTTGCTTTGGTTTTGAACAAGAAGCACCATTGAGGTGTCTTTCTGAAGGTAACAAATACAAGTCATTTTCTGTTTATTGTCTTTTTTTCTTTTCTTATTTTAAAATTTTCAGTGGTAAAAGACAACTTTCTGTTTGATTTTTAATCTTTTATCCAAGAATCCAAAATGGAAATTTGTTTTTTGTATTGTAGACTCATACTTTCTTCTCGAACTACGAAGCTAACAAGTCTATTATAAATCGTCTCTCATTTCTATGCTTGAATTCATATTTTGGCTTCTAGTAATTCTTCATTTAACATCAACCATAGACAAAAGAAAGTTTAAATTAACAAATTTAATGATAACTTATATTTAAAAAATATAATTTTAAGATGTTAGTATATTTACAATTAAAAATTTTTTGTTGAGAGTGGGATTTGAACCCACGCCCTTTCGGACCAGAACCTTAATCTGGCGCCTTAGACCAACTCGGCCATCTCAACAATAAAATTAAGATTTATTGAATTAATTTTTATAACATAGTATAAAGGGCAATATGATGTAAAGGGCATTTGACCACATTTAAAAAGAGAATTTAAAATTAATTTAGTTGTGACATTTTAGATTATTACTTTAAGTAGTGGAACATAAGTATGTGTAGGTAAAATTCACAAAACTAATAACTTCTGAATTTTTATAATTGAAAATAAGTTATTTATTACTGAGATTTAAATTTCATAAATAGAATTTCAAAAATCAACTTGTAAGTTTATTGTATGTGTATGGTTATAACTTGTAAGTTTTAACATAAATATCAAATGAACAGTTTAAATTGGATTTAATCAAATAAAAATAGGTTTAATTTATCAAATATTCGAATTAAAATAGGTAATGTAATCGATCTAAACTTAAGTCGATTGAACAGTTTATATTTGATTACGATGTGTCATTATCCTTCTTGAGTACTTGTGTTGTTCAAATCTACCACTAATATCGTATCTCACTATAGGTGTAAAAAATATGAATGATTCGATAGGTTTTCATTAAATTATGGTTAATTTCTTCTGACTTTGATTTTAAAAGAGTAAATAAAGTAGTCTTAAATCAATTAAGTATTTAATCAAATGGCATCTCTCCACAAGCAATATAGTTGCTTAAAAGAATATATTAGCATTTTAAATTCCTCAAATATTAATAAATTTCAATTATTATTTTTTGTGATTACGGATTTTCTTAGATGATTTTTATCGTGTTGTTGATAGTCACCGCTATTTTTTAAGTTTATTAATCTATTAGTGGAACTAAATAAAAATAATATGTTTAGAGTAGTTGCTAACCACATTCCACATGATTAAAACTATTAAAATGTAAAATAATACTAGTTGTAACTAAATATAAGAATGGAGAAGACATAAAGTAAACAATGAATTATGTCATAATTTATTCTTGTCATAGGCTTAATAATTTTTTATAAAAAAAATTATAAATTAGCTATTCAATTCAAAGTAATAATTTCAATTGGTTTTCTTGGTTTTTTCACTCATATCGTCGTTGGTCATTCCCGTTAGGCCGAAGTGTTTGGCCTTAGATAGAGTACCAGTAAATTTGGATACACATCGGAAAAAATTTCGTTATAAATTAAAAAGTAGTTCTTAATAAAGGTGATTTATGCACCCAATGCGACTCAAATTTAAGCCGTTCAAATATAAATACAAAATATTTATAATTTTATCTTAACACTCATACACAGGGGTGGAGTCACCTTGTAAGAAGGGTCCATTCAAACCATTTCAGCAGAAAATTATATTATCTAAATATAGTTAAAATAATTTATATGTATATATATAATAGATGTCGAACTCCTTTCAGCTATTTCATGTGTTTATTTCAGCAAATTTTGAATTCTTTTATTAAAAATTCTGACTCCGCCTCTATCATACATTTACGATAGAAATAATTGTTCCATACTTGCATTAATCAAACAGATAAGAAAAACAATAACAATTCAATACACTAAACTTTCGCTAAGAAAAAAAAAGTAGAAAAATTTAATATTGTAATTTTTATTCTAAATTCTGAAAAAAAAATTGTTTTCAAAGAGCCAGAACTCAGACAATGACTCTGAAAAAACATGTCAGAATTATAATTAATTTTAAAAAGATGTGATTTCTAACTATATATGTCCAATCCAAATAATTGCATCTAGAAGTTTTCTTTCGATAAAAATTGTACGAATTATATTTGTATAATTAATTTCATTATTTTTAATTGCACCATATTTAAACCTCAATTAGTAGTATGCAAATGTACATCTAGCAAATTCAATCAAGAGTACGTGAATTTAGAAAAAATAGAGCATGTAAAATTAAAGTATATATAAAATTAAATATATGTTTCAAAATTGACGTTCTCACTTTAAAATATATAACGTTTAAATTCTAAATTCATCAATATCAACTTTGTTCATTTCATTTTTTTTTAAATAATAGGTGGAAATTTGATTCAAACATTATATTTGTAATTAAAATGATTAAGTATGTATAAATTATTTATTAAATTCCTAATATCTTAAATAAATTAAAATTTTAAATTTATAAATTTCATAATCTGAATTCGCCACCCATAAAAATATATTGATTTTTTTCTTATTTGTCAAAGTTGGTTATCTTTCATTATATATATGAGTACGTAACAATTCATTAGAGATTAATTTGTTTGTTTTACTTATCAATCACATTACCTTTACTAGCTTGTTTTGTTGTGTATATTACAATAAAAAATTGACCCTTAATATTACTTTGTTTGGTTGGTTAATAAAATAAGAAAATAAAAAAGAGAAGTTGGAAAAAGGATTATTCATATGGAGAAAAGTCTAGAAGGAAAAGGTTATTTGATTTTTTAATAAATCGAATATAAGACATGTGATAGAATGGATAAATTTTTTTCGATGTTTTAAGTTTGAGATTTCTAAATTAAAAAAAATTCTAATTAAAAACTCTTTCACATGTCTAGAAGTTCACATTTATATTACATAATTTGAATTTCAAGAGTCAAATTTATTTATTTTAATCGTACATTTGAATATATAATTTTTAAAATTTTTAAAATAAAATTTATATATTTAAAAACTATATAAAATATTATAAATTATAAAAAGTAATAATTTAAATATTGAAAAGAATATATATATAAATTACAATTAATTTTTTAATTGAACTTTTAGAATTTTAACGATGTCTCGTAAATTGAAATGAGAATAGAACAAGTAGGAATTTTCCAACTTCTTTTAAATTCAAAATGGGGAAAGTCTTTAGCAATGAATGGCCTTGGAAATTAGAACATGGAATATAGAAGAAAAAGTAGAATTCCCTTTTACAAATAATTTATTGAATAGGAAAATTAAATAATGTATTTTACTTTGCTCATAATAATAGTTTTTTTTTCTTCCTAAAGTCGAAAAAAGGTGTATTCCTTTGATGGAACAGAATAGGAAAAAACAAAAATCAATTTCTCATCATAGATAAATTAAAGAAAAGGATACAAGATTTTAGTTATACTGCGTAATTACTAATTAAAAGAAAATTTTATTTTTTTATATATATAAAAGGTGTTGTTGAAATAAATCTTTTTGATCTAAAATAGGATATTTTTGAATCGCCTTGTATAACTTCTTGATCCGCCACTATATTAAGTAGGTGTTTGAATGTAATTATAATTTTAAATTTTAAATATTTTAAATAGTGAAATTTAGGATTTGGAAAATATTTTTCAAATCAACTTATTTTCCTCAAAATTAAGAAAAATGACTTCCCTTAAAAAACTAAGGAAAATATTTTCCAAAACTTTCCTCTAATTTCAAATTATATTTTTTTTTGGGAAAAACATTAATTTTAAAAAAATATTTTCAATTTCAAAATTTAATTTTTTCACCCGATCTCTGAACCCCCACCCACCCACCACCAGCCAACCCCCACCCACCCACCACCGGCCAGCCCCCATCCCAACCCCACCCCCTACCCAAAAAATTAATTTTGCTTTTTAAAAATATTTTCAACTTTAAATTTTTATTTTTAAACTCCTATCACCCCCGGGCCGGCCAGCCCCCCACCCAACCCCAACACCCAAAAAAATAATTTTGTTTTTTTAAAATAATATCAACTTCAAAATTTTATTTTTCCACTCCTAACCCCTCCCCCTGCCCCCACCCACTACCCCCACCCCACCCCACCACCACCACCACCCCAAAAAAATAATAATTTTGCTTTTTAATAATATTTTCAATTTCATAAAAAATTATTTTTTACTCTAGTAAAATAAAAAATGTCTCTCAAAAATATTTTTCATTCATATATCAAACACTAAAAATCATTTCCGAAAAATATTTTCTACTCACCAACCAAACATGAGAAAATAAGTTCAAAATCAACTTGTTTTCTAGGAAAATATTTTTCATGAGAAACATTTTCCTCCATACCAAACACACCCTAATTCCCTATCCTTTTCAAGAACTAGGAGTCTCATTCATTGGTTTATTGGATCGATTCTATCCATATGTTACATATTATATGTTTTTATAATGTATCTATATATATTAATAATATTATGTGTGATCTAAGTTTTTTATTTTTTATTTGTGTGGGTGGTGAGCAAATCAAGGAATTTTGTCCGATTTAAATTAGCATATGATAACTTTATTAATACGTCACAACTCACAACCTATAAATTATAATAATACCATTTGTTTATCTAAATTATAAATATTACTATAAGTTTAAAGTGATAGCAATGTTGACAACTAATTAAATATTTAACTAGAAAAAAGTTAAATACATCAGAGTGAGAAGAAAACAAAAACAAAATGTTAAAATTAGGTTAAATGTTCGTCACCTACATCGTTTTATTCTTTGAGAATAAATAAATAATCAATTATTAATAATTCAATTAGCATGACAATTGTTAAAATTACACTAATAAAAAATGTTGCAATATACTTTGAATTGGATATAATATACTCGTATAAAAAAAGAGTTCGAGTTTATCTATCGACGTTATAAAAGATTTTTTATATAATTAAAATACTGAAAAAAATAGCAATCACAAGAAAATATGAACATAATAAAATTATTATATATTTTGGTATTAATTTGCAATATTTACGGTGTTATAATATTGTATTATTTTATTTAACAACCAAAAAAGCAAAAGATATCAATAAAGCATGCCTTTTTCACTTTTCAACAACTTTCTTTATGATATATATAATTTGCTATGTTAATTAACGACTAAGCATGGACTTAATAGCAAATTGAAATAAATATAATTTTAAACATCGAGTTAACGTGTTACTTTTTATTTTTAAGTCATTCTTTTTAATTAAATTAATGAATGCTCAAATATAGGATTAGTTAAAAAGATAATGTGAATACGTGTTTATTTAAAGAAGGCAAATTCCAATAATATTTGTACCTCATATATTATTATTATTAATAATAATTAAAAACTACTTGTACTCATGAATCATGTATATGTCAACGGTCTAGTTAAATTTATTTCTTAGTCAATGAAATATAATTTTAGCTTTAAAAAGTTACGTATCATATTTTTATTGAACGAAAAAATGGGTCTCAAACGGTTGATATTTTATTTTTTATTTTTAAAAAAATTGCAAGGTCAATTTTCTATATATTTAAAATGATGCAAATTGAAGAAACAAAAAGAGTCAACAATTTTCTTTTCTCAAAAAAGGTTTTACTTTTGGACTTATAATGGGAATATTCAATAAAATTATAATTAAGTTTTAAGTTCTATGAACATATGATGAAATAAGTAATAAACATAATTTGATTGCCTATAAGATAATTATAGATATTTTGTTATTCTAATTTTCAGCATATTTAGATTAAAATGTGGTAGTTTTCTTGACGATTGTCGGCTACAATAACAATAATAATATACTAAATAAAATTTTCGTATAGTGAAAAGAACTCTTTTATTTTTTATTAAAGATTTCGAATTTGAATCTTCCTGAATATGAAGTTGTCGTGTCTCCCCATACTCAATGTGAGACTTCCCAATATAAATTCAAATTTTGATCAATTTCTTGTGTGATTATCAGATATCAAATAAAAAAATAAACATACATAATCAAATCTGGAGAAGGTAATATATAAATAGGCTAACGTCTATAAAACGTAAATTGAGAATGACAAAATATTTATGTCTAAGCATATGATTGGACTATGAATAATGATATTAATTAAGAAATAATGATATACATAAAGACATCATTCAGTTGACATTTTGTGAAATGATCTTATAATATATTACTCAATCTTGATATATTTTAGATATTGAAGTTTATCAATTTCTGACGTACACTCTCAATAAGACCAATTCCAATTTTAGTATATAATTGAATTTTCAATCTTATCAAATTGAAGTGTCAGATCGAATTTAATCGGACGTTATATACAAATATAGAAAAATAAGTAAATTTGTGTTTATTTTTTTGAGGCTCGTTTAAACTTGAAAATGCATTCGTTTTCTTCGCGGAACAAACTAGATACATTGTCAACGTCTTAACGGATGTTCATGAAAATTTTTGGCCATTTCATTTCAGAAATTTTGGATCACAAAAATTTCATGGACTATAGATACAACAAATTGGTAAAATTTATGTTTACCTGCTTTGGAGTTCATTTGAACTTGAAAATGAGTTCGTTTTCCCCGCGGGACGAACATGGTACATTGCCAACATCTTAATGGACTTTCATGAGAAATTTCGGCCATTTCATTTCGAGAATTTCGGATCACAAAAATTTCATGGACTATAGCATACAAAAATCGATAAAATCTGTGTTCACCTGCTTTGGGGTTCGTTTGAACTTGAAAATGCACATGTATTTTCCGCGGGAAGAATTGGATACATTGCCAACGTCTTAAATAGGCATTCATGAAAAATTTCAACTATTTCATTTCGAGAATTTCGGATCACAAAATGTCCTGTGCTATAGCACACGAAAATCGATAAAACTGCGTTTAACTGCTTCGGGGATCATTTGAACTTGAAAATAGTCGGTTTTCTCCGCGGAATGAACTGGATAAATCGCCATCGTCTTAACGGACGTCCATGAAAAATTTCAGTCATTTCGTTTCAAAAATTCAGAATCACAAAAATTCCATGGACTATAGCACATGAAAATCGATAAAATCTGCGCTTATCTTCTTTGGGGCACGTTGAACTTAAAAATGCCCCCATTTGCCCCATAGGACGAACTGGATACATTGCTAACGCCTTCACGGACGTCCATGAAAAATTTTGATCATTTTATTTCTAGAATTTCGGATCACAAAAATTACATGGACTATAACGGACGAAAATCGATAAAATATGTGTTTATCTATTTTGTGGCTTTTTTAAACTTGAAAATGTGCTCATTTTCCCCGCGGAATGAACTGGTTACATTGCCAATGTCTTAATGGACGTTCATGAAAATTTTTGGCCATTACATTTGAAAATTTCGAATTACAAAAATATCATGGACTATAGCACATAAAAATCGATAAAATTTGTGTTTATCTACTTTGGGGCTCATTTGAACTTGAAAATGCGTCCCTTTTTCCGCGGGACGAACTGGAAATAGTGCTAACGTCTTAATGGACGTTCATGAAAAATTTTGGTCATTTCATTTAGGAAATTTCGGATCACAAAAATTCCAATGACTACAAACATAAAAATCGATAAAATCTGTGTTTACCTGCTTTGAGGCTCGTTTGAACTTGAAAATGCGTCTGATTTTCCCGTGTGACGAACTGGATACATTGCTAAAGTCTTAACGGACGTCCATGAAAATTTTGACCATTTCGTTTCGGAAATTCTGAATCACAAAAAATTCGTGGACTATAGCAACCGAAAATCGATAAAATTTACGATTACTTACTTTGGGGCTCGTTTTGAACTTGAAAATGCTCTTGTTTTCCCAATGGCACAAACTATATACACTGTCAATGTCTTAACGGACGCTCATGAAAATTTTTGTCCATTTCATTTCGAGAAATCCGGATCACAAAAAATTCATGGACTATAGCACATGAAAATC